>OY997596.1:43489399-44080303 GCA_963921825.1 Erodium maritimum | reverse complement strand
CATCAATGTGGATGACGTTATTTTCCAAGACTCTAATCAATCGGCCTAGAGTATTATAGCCCGATCGGTTGGGGGATCGTGAGCCTAACTGCTAAATGGGGTCCTTACGGGTTTCTGGTCCTCGATCATGATTGAAGCATACACTTTAGAAACGGCTTTACAGAATACACACACCCTAGGGGCAGGCTCGTTTATTATCAGATTTGATGCCCAGGTCCTCTTGAATATGATCAAGATAGGTGAACCATCAACATCCCCGATGGGTACCATCATCAGGGACATTCGTCACATGCTTCTTTAAAACGAGAGGATAACTCTCGCATTTGTAAAAGGAACTGAGGACAAAGTTGCTCACTGGTTATCCAGGAAAGCACGTTCTATTCATGTTCTTCGATGGTCAGGGGCTCTCCTCGTTGCATTTCAATGATTTCTTATCTTTGATTATTAATGAAATTCACACCTTTTAGTAAAAAAAAAACAGTATAATTAATTAGGAATAATGGGAAAAAAGTATTTTGCACTTCATTTTTACAGGTCGGCACAGTAAAAAAAATGTTTCGCGCCTCAACTTTTGTTTTGTGTAATTATTTGGGGGGGGGGGGGGGGGGGATTGTAAGAATAAATGGACACAACACAACTTGTAACTGAGTATATGCTTAAGTATAAAAGTCACAAAGATTTAAAGATAATGATGTCAGCCTATAAAATTTTATGATACACGATAATTGGGATGCAGTCCCTTATTATGTAACCCATAATTAGGGGTGTCTCAGAAAATATGAATTCCAGTTTGATAAGAAAATAACCGATCCAAATGAAGTTTAAAAAATCGGTCTGAAATTCGGATGATCTGGATCTAGGATACCAGATCCGTTAGTTATCAGATAATATCCGACATGGTAATATTTAATAATTATTAATATTAAAATCCAAGATACTAGAAATATATTAATATTTAAACTTAGTATAACTTCTATTGAATTTAGTTTAGAAATTTGCTATAGTTTAGAAATTTTTATGATCGTAAATTTTATAATATCGTCTTGGTGGTTGTAAAATACATTTGATTATTATTTATATGGATAACATTTAAGGGGTGTTTTTTCACCATTAAGTATAGATCATTGAGTCCTAGCTTAATAGTTTTTCACCCGAATGGTTAATAAAAATTCTTAGTGTTTTTTCTTGTTTATAATTTTTTTAATAGAAGAAATAGGTTAAAATTGAAATTTTGGGCTCAAAACAGTGAGCTTATTAAGATAAGAGTAAAATCTAGAATCAGTCTGAATCTAGAAACCCATAAATCCCGAATTTTACAGGTAATCCTAACAGGTTATGGGCATGGATTTTTTGTACTTGGATGATCTGGACAGGGTGACTAAATGGCCTCTGGACAGGGTATCCGGTCCGATCCGTTTACACCCGTACCCATAATCATAAGTATTTTATGTGAAAAATATTATTGTTGGTCAGTTTTATCATTTCTTTATTTCATCACTTGTTTTAGATGATATACAATGAGTGTTAAGATCGAGTCTTTAGAGTTGTTCGCATAAAAAACTATTTTTTAGAGATGTGGTACACCCGTGGATCAAGATCGATTTAAAGATCTGATCGTCCTATGATCCATCATTGACCCATCAGTAGAATTCTAGGTCAGACGCGGGTAAAAAACTAACGTATCCACATATACTCGAATGGGTATCAGATGAGGTTCATATGAAATTCGAATGACGTACGAATTATCCGATCCACTAAATATTTTATTCATTGATATTTCCTTTTGTTTTTTCAACCTTAGTCGTTGATGAGCATATCATATTTTTTTTATATCTATGCATTCTAATCTCATAATTATCACTTATTCCCTTTCGTGTTTCACTTACTTACTTCCTTTCGCATACCTAAACTGAAATCCTATGCTAAAATTTTTCGCTCTCTTTACGTTTTTACGTCCCTCTTAAACGAACGAGAGATACCTATCCTCATCTCTCTTAGTCCATCCCCTCACCACCGTGGAAACTTTACCCTTTTCCATAGTGAAGTACATACATTCTCATCTTCGACTTCTTGATCAAATCTTCGTTCTTTACTCTAACTTTGTTTCATCTCACCCCCTCCATATCGTCCCATCTCAACTTCGTCTTTGATGTACCGAAAATCTATGCTTCATCTCTAACGTACATACGTATCGCGTTGTCTCTCCAGTGTCCTCCATAATGAGATTTGTGAATGTCCCCATGAACGTGCTTACTCAAAGTAACCATGAATGTGTGGCATCGAAAATGTTATTCTTTAGCTTCATCTCTATAAGAACCGCCCCTGGTCGATCCCGATCGAACCGGAGGTTTTCGGCGAAAGTTGACTTTTTGCCGAAAAAGTCAACCGATGACTCCGGGAGTCATTCGGGACCTTTCCGGGACCCAAAAAGCTTAGCCGACGGTTAGCTTAGTTGGGTCATTTCCTTTCAAATGACATCTTTTGTGAAAAAGTCAAACTCGGGTCAAACTTGGTCGATTTTGGATTATTATCGAATAAAATAATAAGGGCTGAGATATTTTGGAGTAGGAATAGTCCCCACATGGACACATGTCCATGTTAGCTTGGAAGGGAAGAAAATGGGGTGAAAAGACCAAATGGTCCCCACATAAGTACAAAAGAGAGAGAGTGGCTAGAGGACGAAAGGGACATTTCCACATTGAGGATAAGAGCACATGGGCAAATTTTCAGCAATTTCTACCCCTTTGGCCGACCACCCTCATAGCTAGAAGAGAGAGAAAACCAAAAACTCCATTGTTGCTCCTTGAAGCTTGAAGAAGAAGCAAGGGAAAGGAAGCTCCTTTTTGGCCAATTCTTCACCAAATCTCCTCAAATTTGCTTCATCTTCTTCATCTCTCCATTTCCTAAAGGTTGATATGCTTTATTTCCTTAGTTGATGAAATTGGATTTATGGGTTTGAGTAGAGATGACTTGAACTAGTGAGTTTTAAGTGTTGGATGGCTTAAATGATAATGTTTGAAGAAGAGGTGGAGTTAGTTGAGAGAAATAACTTGATTTTAGTAGTTTATGATGAAACCCACTTGGGTCTTGGAACTTTGGTTGTTTTGAGTTGGAAATTGAAGTTCTAAAGCTTAAAAATGGTGTTATGGAGAACCTATAACTAGTTAAGAGCTTGTTGGAGAATTTTGGATAATTTTCCGGCGACCGGAGGCTCGCCGGAGCTCCGGCCGGTCGCCGGAATTCGGCCACCGGTGAGGGAAGTGACCGGCCATGGTCCGACCACCCTTGGAAGGGACCGGCCATGGTCTGGCCACCCAAGACCAAGACCGGCCGGCCAGTTGAGCCACACACGGCCATGTGTGGCCGTGGGGCCCACATGGTCGGGTTTTGGTGGTTTGGAATTTGTGACGGTCGTGATTGACCCCCGGGACGATGTTTTCACACCCGGAACGAATTATGGAGGTGATTCCTAGAATTTCGGAAAAAGCGATTAGAAACTTAAATTGCGAAATTGGGAAGGCTCGGACCCCAGAATTTGTTTCCGTCAAGTGCATTGGAACAAGTAAACTTAATTAGGATGGTTAGAAACAAAAAGGGGAACTTTTGGAGTCCCGATGGACGTTTTCCCGATTCCGGACGAAATGGGCCTCCCGGACCCATTTTGACAAGTTATGCAATTGGGATTAGTTTGGGTATTTCCCTCTTTAATCCACACTTGAATTAGCATTAATTCGTGTATTGCTTATAATCTTAGACTTCAGACCCGAGCGTGGCGGGAGAGGAAACGGTTGGATCTCGTGAAGTGGAGGGGGAAGCGAGCCAGGACGTCAGCAGTTAGGAGTTGATCGTGTTTACTTTTGAGGTAGGGAACGTAGCGAATACCGGTTCGATTGTGGAAAGTTACTAGTATGCATGCTTGTTAATAATTATAACCGGAAAGGTCCTAGTTCGCATATAGGATGTGATTCACTAGAATAGCTGCTTTCAATTACACTAATAACCGGACAAGTCTTAGTGTGCATGTAGGATGTGATTCACTAGAATAATTGCTTTCAATTCTTGGGAAATTGTCGTGCTGGTAGAATGGTCATGTCGAGCCTTAGGTTGTTTGCTGATTGAAATGCCTGATCTTTGATTGAGATGCGTGATGTGTGACTAAGTGTCGATAAGATTAAGAATCATGTTATGTTATACCGGTGAGCATGTTGTGACTATGTGTGGGAAAGTGTGCCGTGTTTGATGAGCTGTGAACCTTTGGTTGTGATATACCGATTTGTGTGTTATGGTGAGTAGGCTCGGTTGGTATACCGTGGTCGAACTATGGTTTTGTGATGGGTGTTAATCGCTTGATGTGTGCTCCAAGAGGAGGCAGGTCCGGTATGTTACCTACACTGAGAGAGTATGTCGGTGTAGAGTATCGAGGAAGAGGACGATTTAACCATTACCCCGATGTTGTGTGGTCCGTGAAGGCGTACGACCGAGGTATGTGCCGGTCCGATATGCGTGAGGCATTGATTCTACGTGACAGGAAGACGTCCGACTGAGGGATTTCCGGTCTGGGATGTTACCCCGATTCTACATGAGGGGAAGATGTCGGGACCGATGCTTCGTGTTCCGGTATGATATAAATGAGACGGGCTGCGATAGCCGGAAATGTTGAGATTGGTTGTACTAAGTTATGTGTTGTTCTGCTGTGTGTGTTGTGCGTACTGATTGGCTTTGTGCGTTGTTTTATTCGTGTTTTGATCTTACGAGGGTGGTTGGTGGTTGGTACTTGTCCCGTGGGCGTTGTTGATAGATATGTTTTGCTAGTATGCCCTAATTGGACGGTTACTCGTGGTATTGAACTGATGTTCATAACCTTAACTACTTTTCCTACTGAGCGAAAGCTCACCCCTTACCTTGTTGTGTTTCAGGTCTTGAGCAGGATTCGTACTAGCCGGATGCTCGATGCTTGGGAGCTTCCGAGGGTCCTAGGCTAGTTGTCTAGAGACGTATTGTTGTTTTGAACTCTTTTACGACGTGATTTTATCGAGCTGTTGACTCGTGGTGATTTTCGGAGCTTTAAATGGTTATTTTGAGACCCTTTTTCATTATTAACTGCTTTATTAATTATTGTTTTAAGTTCACGTCTCGAGTCTGGTCAAAACCGGATTTGGGGCGTGACAATCTCCAATGACAACAAGCTTCCTAGCATAAAAATCCTTGATTTCTTTATTCCACCATGACCCCAAGTCGATTTTTAGCCTTTTCTACGATTGTAACTTGTCGGTAGATTCTCATCCTCGAGCTTGTCCACATCTACCTACAACATCCAAATAGATTTATGCACACGAGGGGTGACAATTAAGTGATTTTAATTGTGCGCTAGGGTTGTTCGTTAGGTATGGAAAGAGATTTAAAGAATAGAATAGTTACAGATTTCAAGTGCTAGCGGCGGATAATGACTTTCTGAAGTTGTTTTAAAATACATGGATAAGATAGGTGTTAGGGTCAGACCATCGCATTCGGTTTTGGAAATATATTTGGTGTGAAGGTGTGGCACTTAAGGACATGTTCCCGAGGATTTATTTGCATTTGAGGAACAAGTTTGGTTATGTTCACCTGTTTTAGTTGGATGGGTCCTAGGTTTTGCACACGAGGAGGTCGGAGCGAAGATGGGAGGGTGGACCGGAAGCCGAGATTCTGGGTCTGTTGGATGGAAGTGTACTGTGCCCGAAAGTGGTGGATTCTTGTATTTGGTTACCAAGCTCTAAAGGATTCTCGGTAGGGTAGATGTTTGAGGTTAGCAGGGTGAAGGGTTCAAAAGGGAGTTGGTCTTCACTTTTGTGGGATCCTTTGTGTCACGTCCCAAATCCGGTATTGACCGGACTCGAGACGTGACCTGAGTTGAAATAAATAGAAATCATAAACAAATAATAAAATCTTAAAAATCTCATAAAAACTCCATCAAAAAGACATATATAAGCAAGTAGTTCAAATCCTCGTGAGTCACAGCTCAACGTAAATAGTAAGATAAAGGATGTTCAATACATAAGACCAACATAACTCTTCTAAAAACCCCGAGAAGTCCAAAAGTTAACTGTTTACAAAGGTAATTCGAATCAAAAGTTTAATGCAATTAACAAGGAAATAATAAAGAAACAGGAATACTTATAATAAGAAAATATTCTCAAGATAACAATAACATAAGGAATTTTATAAGAATTACTTTAACGAATCAATAAGAGTAAAATGGGAGCAATCATCACACTGTCAACCACTTGCTTTCTCAAGCCTCCGATCCATGAATAGATTCTAGCGTCACCTCGGTTCCCATATTCCGATCCGCTAGAGTATTCATATCACATCAGATTTTCCCTCGGTCCAGAGGAGACACACACATCTGAACACCGGAAACCATCCCATAGGGATGCCCCTCGTCGGGATTCTCGAAAGTGTCTCCGAAGGACCATAGTCATAGGGAACCAAGGTAGTAATCCTATAGGGCGCACACCCTTGGGCGAAACCTCATAAACCATTACTCATGAAATAGTCCTCCAACTATCCCGTAGGATCTGCCGAGCCGTAGGCTCCTAAATCTATCAATATCCCGTAGGATCTGCTGAGCTCTCAGGCTCCAATAATCAATCAATATCCCGTAGGATCTTCCGAGCTCTCAGGCTCTAATAATCAATCAATATCCCGTAGGATCTGCCGAGTTCTCAGGCTCCAATAATCAATCAATATCCCGTAGGATCTGCCGAGCTCTCAGGCTCCAATAATCAATCAATATCCCGTAGGATCTACCGAGCTCTCAGGCTCCAATAATCAATCAATATCCCGTAGGATCTGCCGAGGTCTCAGGCTCCAATAATCAATCAATATCCCGTAGGATCTACCGAGCTCTCAGGCTCCAATAATCAATCAATATCCCGTAGGATCTGCCGAGCTCTCAGGCTCCTCACATCACTCATTATCCCACTATATCTGTCCAACTCCAACCACCATAACGGCACCGGATTACCCCCCCCCCCCCCCCCCCCCCCGGTGTATTATCGAACCCAACATACATTCAAACATACATCTTAAGAATAAAGATAAAAGAACTAACATTATCATTCAATCATAAATCAACACTCATCACGGCACACGTTCATCACAAAGAAGGCAACCAATATCATTCCACACTTACCGTATACTTACCTGCCACGAACCATCGGTACATCGATCACCTTATTGTACCGCTCGGCACACCCAGTCATACTCGATCATCCGTTCAATCAAAAATTAATCATCACTCAAGTAATCAATGATCATTCAAGCATTCAAGTAGTACTAAGAACAATTAAGCATGTATTCGATCTAGCTTCATTAGACTCTTGAATATCCTAATATTAGCAACCAAGCATGTGAACCTAACACACAACTAATCCGAGAGCTCTTCACAGCCTCTCTACCAGTAAATCAATTCCCAAGTATTGAAAGCAAGCTTCACTAATTGTCATCATCCTAAACATGCATACTAGACTCATCCATTTATTAGAAATTGAAAGACGATTATTCTAGTTATTCGCATCCTTTAGGCAATTCTAGGACCTTTCCATTTTTATTAACCTAACATGCATACTAAGCGTTATTTAATCGAGAAGTTAAGATTTTCCCTACCTCGTGGTCTTCCTCTCAACACTCTGTTGTCAAAAGCGATGGTCACCACACCGTCCTTCACACGGGTACCGACAAGGTCTTCTTTCTTCAAGGTCTTCGTTCTTCAAGGTCTTGTGGTCTTTGAACACAAAACAAAGCTCTAATTAGACTCCACTTGACAGTAACAAAAGGTTCCCAAAACCCCTCCAAAGTTCAGCTCCAAACCAAGGTCAAAACGGGGAAAAAAACCCTCAAAAACCCCTCTGAACTGGTCGGTCACGGTCACGGTCACGGAGCTGTGACACCGACCCTCACGGAAGACGTCACGGAGCGGTGACGTGTGCTGTCACGGACTCCCTTACGGAGCCGTGACGCCACCTGTCACGGGACCCGTCACGGATCCGTGACGCTCCAGGGCAGTTCCGCCCTTCTTCAACCTCCAGCTCCCTTTCTCCGAAAATCCCCCACCAAACTCCATTTTTAACCATTTCCAGCTCCCCAAACCAACAAATACCTCCAAAACTCCTCTACCCGTGGTAGGAATCAACAAATAAACAAGTTTCCAATGATTCTCCAAATCACAATCAAATCAAAAGCTCCAAAATGTTCATCAAACTTCAACAAAAGTATCATCTCAACATCCTACTGCACTACTCCTTCTCCAATAGACAAACACAAGGCTAGTTCATCAATTTCAAGCCAAAACCCACAAAACCCATGAATTGAGAGTAGATGAAATGAGGAGTTGAGAGTATCCAAACCTCTAGGATGATGAGATGAAGAAGAGGGAAGCAAAATGGAGTCAAGTGGATGAAGAACTAGCTCCAAAATCCAAGCTTTCTTCACTATCTTCTTCCTCAAGAAATGAGCTTCTCTCTTGCTCTCTCCCTTTGTGATTTTCGGCTACAACACTAGAGTGTGAGCTGATTTTCTGTCATCTAATACTTTAAAAAGACCTAGAGGTGTAAAAGACCAAAAACCCTCTAGTTCTTATCCCTTTTGTGGACAGCTAGTGAGGATAGAAATGACATTTGAGCCTCTTTCCTTCCCTCCAAGCCATTAGTGACACTTGACATAGTGGGGACCACTCTCTTCCAATTAAAAACCAGCAGTCCAAATTTAAATGTAACGACTCGATAAAAAGCTCGATTTTGACCAAAATTGACTTCCTTCGATATTATACTCAAATGAATGGAAACGGCCCAATTAAGCCAATCGTGATGACGACTAAGCTTTTTGGGCCCCGGAAAAGCCCCGAGTGACTTCCCGAGTCCCCAGTTGCCCTTTTCCGGCAGAAGGTCAACCTTGTCTTAAAAGTCACCGGTTCGACCGGGATCGACTGGGAGCGGTTCTTACACTTTGATACCCCAAAGGTGTTGTCTTTTGCGTGGCTATGTTGTCATGATGTGGTTCCAACGAATATGTTTTGGAAGGGTGGGGGTCTAAACTCCTCTTGGGAAATCGTTTTATGTCTTATGTAGTGTTGTTTTCAAGGATTGTGTACACTTGATCCTGGGTTGTAATTTTTCGTGGAAGGTTTGGACAGGGGCGATGGAGTGGTGGGGCATTACTTCGGTGGTGCCGAGAGATTTTCGAGTTTTGCTGCAAGGTTGGACCTCGCTTGCACCATGAAAGGAAAGGATCTTGTAGAACTTGGTTGGTGTTGTGTGGCATGGGAGATCTGGCTATCTTATAGCCGGATGGTCTTCCAGAAGGTTTGACCGAAGGTGAAGAAGGTGGTGGATAAGGTGAGGTCGTATTCGTTTGGGGTCGCCAAGCCTTCCAAAGGTAGTTCCTTTCAATTCAATATGGTGGAGTGGTTTCAGTCTTTATTACTTTGAAGTTAGAATCGAAGGCAGGTGGGGCAGTGAAGGAAATTGTGGTCTTGTTTTTATTGAGATTGTTATTGTTTTGAGTAGTGGTTGTTCTTTTGATAAGGTTATTGTTTTGTAATTTTTTACTTGACCCTGTTTTTGACAGTTTTCTTTCTTTCATGACTTATCTTAAACAATAGAGTCTTATAATATATCGTTGATCAAAGAAGAAGTTTGAATGCAGGCTAGAATCATTGGAAGTTCGCTGGAATGCACCCATGCTCGTACCCACAATTTGATCCTTGAATATGGTCGTATATACATGAATCGAACCTGTTAACTGCTCATAAATTACCCTACTCTTTGTTACATGACTCAATTTGTATGTATCATTTTGTTTCCTCGAGCTCCTTGGTAGGGTTTCATATTTCGCCTTCTACCATCCTTATCCCAATCCAACAAGGAAAATGCCCGAGCAAGGTCTTAACAGTGCGATATTTATTATAGCGAAGAAAATATCCTAGACCTTACTCATATTTAATGGGTTTGTTAAGATTGAAAAACAAAAGAAAATGGAAAGTTAAGATTTCTTAGTTTTATAGATTACGTTAAGAGGCCCATATGTGGATAAGAATGGGCCTTTTATGATGTCATGTGGCATTTGTAGCAGGCCACCTTTCCAAGGGCTCTGAACATGATCGTTTCTCTTAAAGGACAGACCAATCAAAGTCTCCAATTTAATTTTCATGTCCATCAACTTTCGGGTATTGGCCGTTTCGCCCACAAAGCTGTACAACTTTTTCTTTCAGCCCTACTTGTCTGTACCTTTTATTTGCACTTTTGCCCCTATAAGATCATCTTCCATGCACAATTTACTTTTGTTCCTGTGATTTTGGATCCGCCCTGACTCATCCATGCTTTACAATTATAAATATCTGTACGATTAAAAATATCTGTACAGTAATGTGAGAGATTGAAATGGAAACTATACCATTAACTAATTTTCTTCTTTATTACGTTACTGCTACAAGTTCATGCTTAGATACTACTAATGTTGGCATGTTAAGAAGATTACTCTCTTTCTCTAGCGAGAGCGTCTCTCTCTAAAAATCCTAGTCTCTGCCCCCTCTTCGTCTATGCTTTTGACGGCGTCGGTGATGGTCGTGGCTTCGGTCATGATTGGATCCGGCGAAGTCCTCCCTTTACCCTCTTCCCCTCTTGCTTCTTTCCCCCTCTTTTCTCTCATCCCTTTCAGATCTGAAACCAGTGTTCTTTCACCCCCTCTCTCTCTTGGTGCTGCTTCCTCCTCGTTCCGGAGTGCCTTGTTCTGCCTTCTTCGACGCCGGTAACTCCAGATCTGGAGTAGGTCGTTCTTCTACCTCTGGTAGATGATGAAATCTGGGTTTAATCAGTGTTTTGGTTTCTCGTCTCCGCCGTTTGTTGTTTTCTTTTGTGGAGTTTCTTTCTCTTGTTTCGCCTCCTTCACATCTGTTCTCGGGGGTGTCCGGGACTCGCCGGTGTGGCGAGGAGTTTAGGCCAGGTTTGGCCTTGGTGCTGAGGTTGTGGAGCTGTGGGTGGTTTCTTCCTTTTTGGGGCATCGGATCTGGTGGTGTGTTAGCTGCTTCTCTCCATCCCTAAGCGCCGGATCCTCGCCATCGACTTCGGTAAGCCTTTCTCTATATACTCTTTGGTCGGCGACGTGGTGTAGGCCACCGTCGGGATCTCTATTGAGAGCTTCAGACATGGTTTCATGTCTCCCCCTTCTCTCTCTACGTTCATTTCATCTCTCCATTTATCCTTCTCCCTTCTTCCTTTCCTCGTCTACTTATTTGGATGAGGCTCAACTATTGGTGCTGGCCATGGTTGGGTTTTGGCCTAACGGCGGGTGGAAGAGTTGTGGGTAGGGATCTGGGGAGCATGTTCTGTTTCGTTTGAGGGAGGGAGGGGTAGATTTGTCCTGGTATCCTCTTCGGGATATGGGTAATAGGTTGGTGTTCTTGGGTGGAGGAAGATCGCTTTTTCTGAGGCAGATAGCTTGGATTTGGGTGAAGAGTAGGGTGGAGTTTATGGCTGCGGGTGCGACTCAATGTTTTGGTTGGGGGTGCTGGTCAGAGCTTCTTTCGTCTTCTTCTCTTCACCGCGCGGCAGTTGTGGTTTTGGTCCGATCGTTGGTGATCGGACGAGTTCGTCGCGTGGAGCTGTTGGGATTTCCAAAGGGTTCAGATCTGCTTCTGGTGCGCGCTGGGCTCGAGGACGGGTAGAGCGTCGTTGTTTTGGTCTTTAGGGTTAGGTTGTGTTTGGGCCTGGTTGCCCTTGTTTTGTAGGTTATTTGGGTGTTGGCTTGGCCCTTGGTTGCCATGTGTTGGGCTTGGTTTTGTATTGGTTGGGTCTTGTATGTTTGCCTCTGTTTTATTTTCTTCTGGTTATCTTTCGGGTATAGGCTCTGTTAGACCCTAGTTGTTCTTCATGCTTGATTCTAGGTTTTTAGACCTGTTGGTTGTAGTGATTTCGGATCATCCCTTGTTGGATGGTCCTATTGGTTGTAAGGTACTATGAGGGCTTGCCCTTGACCTTCAGCTACACTTTGTAGCTGTTGACATGTTTATTTCTCTAAAATTTAGTTTCTTTTATTGTTGTGGTTGAATGTTTGTTTGATAATTTATAAACATTGAAACGATTAATCTCGACGACTTATACTAACACTTGAAGTACACAAACTCGTGTATATGTATTAGATTCTAACGAGTAACATATTTTAAAATGAATTCATAATTTTTTTTTGTAAAGTAGGAGATGCATTTTATAAATGCTAGGTAACCGATGCAAGTGGTGGGCTGAAGACCCTGAGAACACAATAAGTCCAGGTCTCCCGTAGGACACCCAACGCCTTGAACCCGTAGAAAGAGTCTAGTTTACATCTTAGACAACGATAAGGGTTCCTACGATCAACATGGTCCAAAGTTCCTAAAACATCCAAACGAAATATAACTATCCAACTCCCAAAGGTCCTGAAACAGAAACAACTAGAACAAAAATTTAAGTGAGGTGCATGTGTGGTGGATTTCCCGAGACGTCCCTGCACTGGCAATCCCGGGTCCCTGGGTATAGGCCTTGATGGGCCCGACCCACGACCACCCAGGCCTCTCATTCCTCCATTGGAGGCTGCGAGGACTCTACCTGTGTCTCCCGATCTTCCACTGCATCGTCATTCTCCTCATCATCTAGTGAGAAATCTCCCAAGTCCGCTGAGCGATCATCGAGCCCCCTATTCACAAGGGTACTCATTTGCTGCTCGCGGTTGTAACACCGGTAGGGCTTCGAGCAGCGCCAAAGTAATTGAAGCAGATCCGCCCATGGTCGCGCGATGTGGGTTGCTCCTCGGGATGTCAAAGGCCGGTGGTAGAGCTAAACCCGGGGGCGTTTAGGTCCGGGAGGGAAAGCGGTTGTGGTCGCCCTCTGTTGTCGAGATCCATCCATCTCGGTGGTAGACGTTCTTGCGGCTGCGGCTGCGGCGACCGGGCTTGAAGCGGTGCCCAACGAGATGATAGGGTCAACTCATCCGCTGTGACCGGTGAAGAAGGGGTCACGACGCCCATAATCGGACCTTCCTGTTGCGTATGCCAGACCAGGAGACTCGGGTTCACCTCCGCCGCAGCCAAAGCAGGGCTGCGGGAACATGAAATCGGGGATGACGTTGATGATGGAGCCATGGTAAAGCCCAAAAGGGATTGAGGGCGGTTGAAACAACAAGTAATCGAAGGCGAGGTGATGAGAATGGACAGATCGATAAAAAAAATGGGTGACAGAGCAGTAGATCGGTGAAAGATGGAGGCTGCAGGAAGGAGAAGAAGAGAGAGGGCTAACACTACTATTAGCGTTCACGCTGTTGTATTGTAGTTGTTGGTTTTGCGTTCATGGGTAAGAGCTTGGGGCGATGGAAAGGTAGTCCAAGTGGCGTCACAAGAAATTAAATGAATTCATAATTGATTCTTTGTATTTATAATAAAAGGTTTATTTTCTCTATGGTAAATTGTGTCAAAACAAATTGTGCTCTTCTCTTAGTAAAACTCTAAGGGCTTCTCTTCTCCTCAAGTCGCAATTGCTATCGTCGGTACATGTTCAAGCTCCGGTCTCGGAGATTGTTAGTGGGGGCTGGCCCTTCTCACCCGCTGTCGACCAACCCTCTTCTTCTCCCTCGTACAACTTCTACCACAAGCCAAGTACGACTCTGACCCAAGTCCCTCCGTCATGTCTCGAATGTCCCTCTCGCTTTCCTGCGACCAACCTTCTTTTTCCTCGTGGGGGGTGTACGCATCGCTGGGGATGACCTCCTCCTCCCGAGCTAGGCGCGCCTCCTTGTAGTGGCCTTAGATATGTTCAAACAAATTTCGCCATGGCTCCTTCGGGCCGAGATTCACCGAAGACAGAGTTGGTCTTGTAGAAACGGTGCTCGTCGACCTCCTCCAGCTTGTTGAGCCTACCGAAGCTTCCTCAGACCGATGCTCCCCTGAGGTGTTCCTGTTGGCTGGGTTTTCTAGGCTTGTCGGAAGCTCCCTAGACCGGGATTCGCCGAATGATGATGCCCCCTGGCCTGTACAATGCTCAACGAATCTTGGCTCACCAAACAGAGTCGTCTCGGCTCATGGCTCTTCCCCTTCTTTCGCTTCTTGGCCGGATGGTGTGACGCGTCTTTCTCTCGTCGTCTGTGGCCGCCTCTACGTGAGCCGGTGTTGTGGTCGCCTCCAAGTAGGCCTTTGTCGTGGTCGCCTCCAAGTGCACCAGAGATATAGTCGCTCCTACGGGGACCGTGATATCTCATTTTCTGTTTGAGGATCTCATGAGCATGTACGTCCTTGCAAGTCTTTAACTGGTTCCCGTCCCTTACAACCATACCTTCCAATCTCGAACGATCCAGTGCCATCCACCCCGGTTGTGTTCGAAGTGCTCTCGGACTGCGAGCTTGTTTCCACCACGGTGTTTTGCTCCTCCAAGGTGTTTCCCCATATTTGTCTGCACCGGTAGGCTCAAGAGACCACTACTCGTCATTGTTTGCCTTATAAAATCGACGAGGACCCCGACCCTGACCCTTTGGGGCTGGGGCCCGATGGGGGAAAGAAACCTATTGGGCATAGAAACAGACGCGTCTCCCTGACTGTCCTCTCTGAGTGCAACTATCTATTGAGGTTTCAGACTTACTGGGAAGACTATAGTCATCACCTCGCAAGCCAAGACAACCACCCAAAACGGTATTTAGATCCTTGGATTTTCTGAATCAAGTGAATCACCTATTGTCGTCAAACTTCTAATTGTTGTTGTAGAAGTCTGTTAGATAGCCTAGTGTACTGGAACACCTGTTATGCCCGAGGGTATCTGACCTGTATCTCGGCTTGTTTGGTTTTTTCTCTTTATCTTGTTGTAATGATTGATTAAGTAATGGCGACAGGACATTCTAAAAAAAACTCTATTGCATATAGTATTATAAGAGTAATTCTAGAGCTCCTTATCATGTTTGAAAATGATATTATTTTGCGGTATATGTTATCTGTTATGAAGTGGCATGTCAATGTCATGTGTGGCATGTCAATGTCATGTGTGGCCACCACAATCTACAATTAAATCTGGTGATCCAGAATTTATCTGGTGATCCAAGTTGAGGGCCTTGAGGGGTGATCTGAGGGAGTGGAATCGGTTGGTTTTTGGTCATCTCGATATTGCTATTTTGCGAGTTGGAAGTTCGTATTGATGCTTTTGACATTCTGGTTGATATTAGGCCTCTCTCTGATGAGGAGTTACTTGAAAGGACTTTTTTCACTTCCCAACTAGCCTCTAAGGCGGGTTAGAGGTCTAGCTTGTGGAGGAAAAAGTCCAGAGTCAAATGGCGTCGGGACGGGGATCGTAATTCTTCTTACTTCCATATAGTAGCTCAGGCTCATGCGTCCCGGAATCAGATCTTCTCTGTGGTTGAGAATTGTGTCGAGTACTCTGATCTTGTTGGGGTCAAGGCCAAGGCTGTCTCTCACTTTGGAGCTCGTTTTTTCTCGGATCAGTCGACTCGTCATGAGTTGCCCGCCTTACTGTATGCTAGACTTAGCTCCAAGTACGCTGAGTTGTTGGAGGATCCTTTCACTGAGGGTGAGGTTCTTGAGGCCTTATCAGCTTGCTTTGGGGACAAGGCTCCAGGTCCAGACGGTTTTTCTCTAGCATTTTTTGGGGTAGTGTGGTCGGTTATTAAAGAAGATTTTATGAGCTTCCTTCAATTCTTCCACTCTTTATTTCAGCTGAGTAAAGGGGTGAACTCGAGCTTTATTGTTCTTATTCCGAAGGTCCCTTCGCCTAGTACCTTCTCTGAGTATTGTCCGATCAGTCTTACGATTGCTTCTTACAAGTTATTGGCTAAGATCTTTTCTAGGTCCTTGAGGAGGGTGATTGGTGAGCTCATTAGTAGCACTCAGGCCGCGTGTATCTAGAAGAGGCAGTTGACAGATAGTGTTCTTGTAGCTATGGAGGTTTTGGGGTTTGTGCGTCGTTCACGTCAGCCAGCTGTTGTGGTAAAGCTTGATTTTGAGAAGGGTTTCGACAAGGTCGACTTGTTTTATCTGACTCATGTGCTTCAGAGTATGGGTTTTGGGGGTAAGTGGATTATGTAGACCTCTTCGTGTTTTGCTCAATGGGTCTCCATCTAAGTAGTTCAGGGTTTTATAGGGACTCAGGCAGGGGTGTCCGTTGTCACCCTATTTATTTTTTATTGCAGCTGAGGGTTTTCACTAGGTGTTTGAGCTTGGAATCAGACAGGGATTGTATAGTGGTATCAGGGTTGGTCCTTTTATTTGGGTTTCTCACCTTAAGTTTGCGGATGATACCCTTTTTTTTGGAGGCTGGTGTAGAGCAATTTCGTGCAGTAAAGTGCATTATGCATACCTTCGAGTTGGCGTCTGATCTTCGGATCAACTTTGCCAAATCTTAATACAAGGGTGCGAAATATGATGCTTAATTTTTGTTTTAAAAAATAAACCTACATTTTTAAAATATAAATCATCAAATATTTAATATATTATTATTTATATTTTTTTTAATTTAAGAGAAAACTGAAACTATTTCCATTGTAAAAATTTCACCGGCATAATCTGCTCCCCTTAAAAAGTAAGAACTTTAATCTCAATAAATTTAACACATGTTTTTTTTACAGTATAATTTATATTTTTTTTATTAGAAAAAAATTAGATTAAACTTTTTCTGAAGTGAAAGAGGAGTTATGAAAGAAACCGTTCAGTATGACTTATAATTGCAGTGCATAAGAATATATAACTGGAAAAGGAAGCACTAGCTCCCGTCATCTTATATTATTGGGAAAATGACACATAACCCTTGTTAATTATCACGCTTTTTCACATCACCCCCTAACTATTTTTTGTGACATTTAACTCCCCTAACTTCGTTTTTTTTCACTTTACTCTTTTTTCATCCAAAACGGACGAAACTTGAACATGTGCACATCACATGCTATTATTTTTTTCTAAACCCCAAAACTACCCTTTTAACCCACAAAAACTAACTACCCTAACCTAAAAACCTAACTTCATCTCCCCACATAATCTATCCACCATGCCTCCACACCTTCTCAACCTCCTATCTTTAGTTCTTCTCTCAACCTCCCATCTCCACCACCATCACAACGTCTTCTTCAATTTGGTTTTACTTTTCTTTTTGTTTAGATTTAGTTCTCCGATTTCATGGCTTTTAAGGATGTGCTTGTTGTGTATGATGGACATATATGAGCACCAATTTTGTTTGTTGAGATTTAGTTCTCTGCAATTTCTTTTAAAAGTTTTGGGGAATGTGGCAACAATCAATATTGATTTCGACAACATTGTATGTTTATGAAAAAGGTTCAACAACTTATTTGGATCAAAGCATGTTTCTCAGTTCACTTTGATTTGGGTTTCATCTTCATCTATTTCCCGGTCATGAATTCAAGTATTAGAGAGATGTAAAGATGGAGATGGAGATTTTTGGTCTTGGTTGACATTTGAGTTCTCTGAATTTTTTTTTCTTTTGAAATTATAGGGGATTCTTTTTGTACACAAATGTATGTGTCGAAGCTGCCACCTCAATATACTTCTTTCGTGAAAAGAATAACAAATTATTATTCCCCTCGGATAATGGTGTATAAAAAGGTATTATTAGAGAACCCCAACTTCAGTAAAAACTCTATGTCCTCTCATTGAAAGTTTATGAAGGGGTAGGATTAGTTATTGTGAACTATCAGATCATGAAAAAACAAACTTGGAAGTTCATACCGTGAGCCTATGATTTGCTTCCTTTTCAACTCATGTTGCCTTATTTGTATGGGTTATCTATACCAAAAGGTTATCCTATATTATATATTGGTTCTCCATATCAAAAGTTTATCCTATGTACCTCTTGTATATCTTACTATTTACCTTCTCGCACATCTTGATTCCTGCAGAAACTTATATTTGAAAAGCCACCTCCTAATGTGCGTAAAATAATTCTTGCCACAAATATGGCAGAGGCAAGCATTACAATCAACGATATAGTTTTTGGGTTTTTCTAAGTCAATGACATTATTTTGAAAATTTGATAATAAATGGAGGATATTTTCGACTTTTGACGTTAATTGGGTGGAAAGTTAACAACGTTAGACTAAAATGAAAAAACAATGAAGTTTGGGGAGTTAAATGTTACAAAAAATAGTTAGGGGGTGATGTGAAAAAGCGTGATAGTTAGCGAGGGTTATGTGTCATTTTCCCTATATTATTTTTAGAGTTCTTATTTTAAACTGAAAAATCAGTTTCTTTTTCACGTATGAAATCTTATTCCAGAGTAAATAATTAACTGTTTTTTTATCAGCAAATTATTTTTATAAAAGCCAATTCTTCGAAGAGAAGAAAAGGCCAAGAGACATTTAAGTCCCTCCAAGTACACCTTTGATACTAAAATTCAACATACCTCATACATCAATCTACCCCAACCTAATTATGAAACCCTCCCTAACTTGCCGTGCAAGAAAAGAGAAAACCTAAACCCACTTTCAAACCTTCAAACCTTCCCTTGCTTGCCTTGCAAGAAAAGAAACAAAACCTAACCCAAAAAGTTAACCATTACAATGTCAAGAAGATCAACCTCAGTGTTATTGAGCTACTTCCACACAAAGACAATTGAATATCATCTATCGAACTATTCAGCAACTGATAAACATCCCAATGCTCATCTTCATAAGGATCAGAAAAGATTTCCAGAGATTGAAAGAGATTCAAAAACTTCCCAAACAACAAATTCAGTATTTACAGTTTTTTCTTCAGCATCATCAGCAAAGAGCCTCCCCATCTACTTCTGAGGGTTTCAATTTCTCCTTTATCTAAAGCTTGAGGAGTACCTGTAAGCCAGAAAGATTAAAGGTAAAAAAGAACCAAACATTACAACAGTAAGCTCTCAAACCTATACACCAAAAGTCTAACCACTCTCAGCAAAGTAGACCAAAGTGTAAAGGAAGCACCCACACTCAAAATATCAACACAGATCAGTACCCAAACCCCATAAAAATCCTAACCTCACAACTAAAAAAACCACAAAACACCACCCCTAAACACCCCCTCTCCCCCCAAGAGACCATTAATCAATACCACCAAGCAAAGACCTTGTACAGCTCTTCCTCCTAATGCAATACAAAGGGTTCTTCTGCCATTCTAAAAAGGAGAAAGGTCTGAATCTATTGAACAGGCTCCACTCCAAATTAAAGGTATAACTTTGAATTTTGAGGAGAATTATGTCGGGGGAGGTTATAGAATTATTTAAAACCAAATCATTCCTTGAGAGCCAAATATGCCATATAGAGACAAAGATTAGGATCCTCCATTGAACTGCAGACTTCAAAGGACCCAATTCCACCCAGTAGTAAATGAATGATAGGAAATCACCAGCCTTTACTCCCTGGATCCCCCACCACTTAAGTATTTGAGTCCACAGCTGCCAAGACTTGCTACAAGTTAAGCATAAATGATTGATTTCTTCAAAGTCCATGGCACAGAAGGGGAAAAGAGTATCATTTAACCCAAAATTCAAGCCCCTACTATCCATGAATAGTTTGGTTGGAACAGCATTATGGCAAGCCATCCAAACAAAAGCTGAGATCTTGGGAGGCAAAAGAGGAGACCAAAGGTATTTGCTCCAAGTTTGATCTTGTAAATCAGAGTCCTCCAGATAATTGTACATCCTCTTAACCTTAAAGCCAGCTTCATGAATTTTCCAAGTGACCTTATCCTCCCCAGCATCTTGTAAAGAAAAGAGATTGAGCAGCTCTGACAAGATTCTGAACTGACCTACTTCCCAACCTCTAATATGTCTTCTAAAATTGATTAACCACAAGCCATTGTTCCAGAACTGAGCAACTTTCCTATTTTTATGGATGCACAGGTGATAAAGCCTCACAAATCTTGTCTTAAGAGGTACATCAATCAGCCAAATGTCCTCCCAAAAATGAACTCTCAGACCATTTTGGACAAACCATTCCAGACCAGCAAAACCCATAGCATTACAAAATCTTTGATCAGCTAACAGGGCTTGAACATGACTAAGAAAATTGTGATTCCCTGCTATATTAATTTTTGATAAATCCCAATCATCAATACTCCAACCATACTTAGCACAAATAAATTTTTTCCACAAGGAGTTAGTTTCCAAGGAAAATCTCCACCACCATTTGGCTAACAGTGTTGTGTTCATGATATAGAGGCTCTTGATGCCTAACCCTCCCTTTTCTTTTGGTTGACAAATTAAATCCCATCTGACTTTGTGAAGGACCTTCTTATCGACTGAGTCATTCCATAAAAATATCCTTTGCCACATTTGCAATATTGTGTCCCTTCACAGCCCAATATTGCAGCGATTTGATTCTCCTCAACCAGGTTTGAGTTTAATAGGATCACTTTAGATTTAGAGAAATTTATCTTTAGACCAGAAGCTAATTGGAAAGCCATAAGAGAAGTCTTCAGATTCTGCACGTGGGAGATATTGGCCTTTAAAAATATGAGTGTGTCATCTGCAAATTGTAAATGAGATATTATAGGACCCCCACTACCACAAGTGATGCCTAGAAGGTTGCCTGAGATAATTCCTTGTTCCAAAATAAGGTGGAGACCTTCAGCTGAAATTGCAAAGAGTAGAGGAGACAAAGAGCATCCTTGTCTCAGACCTCTACTGAGATGAAAATCCACTGTAGGAGACCCATTTACTAAGACTGAAGCCCAAGCATTAAAGAAAGATCTCATCCATAAACACCACTGCTCTCCAAACCCCATAATCTTGAGGACTAGTTCCAAATAACCCCAATCTAGGTGATCATAAGCTTTCTCAAAATCTACCTTGAATAGAATAACTTCTTCCTTAGATGATTTTACTGCATGAAGGACTTCAGATGCAATTAAAATGCCATCTAATATTTGCCTCCCAGCTATGAACCCAGTTTGAACATCACTAACAAGTTGGTGCATTACAGTTTTGAGTCTAGCAGCTAGCACCTTGGAAATGATTTTGTATATAGCTCCAACCAAGCTTATAGGTCTATACTCATCAAAGGTGGAGGGATTGGTTACCTTTGGTATGAGTGTGAAAAATGAAGAATTAATACCTTTCCCCAATTCTCCATTCTGATGAAAATGATGGCAAAATGCTAATACATCAAACTGTAGGAAACCCCAACACTTTTGAAAGAACTTAAGTGTAAAACCATCAGGCCCAGTTGCTTTATCACCATCACAATCCATAACAGCAGGCAACACTTCTTCATCTGTAAAAAGCCTCTCTAGAAACTCAGCTTTTGTATTAGAGATATCACTGAAAGGAAGATTTAGAAGATGAAAAATTGGCAAGCAAGTGATAAAATTTTGAGCATCTCTCCCCTCCTTTGATCCACTTCGATCTAGCCTTTTGTATCCACACCTTTGCCAAAGCCTTTAATTTTTGAATAAGGAGGGCACTAAAGAGAGCTCTACAAGATCTTTATTCATCTGTCAAGCTTCTAGACTCCTGAATCCCATCCAAATCATTTATCTGCTACTGAAGAGAGGCTATATCTAATTCCAATTTACCAAAGACCCCAATATTCCACTGCTTTAGAAAAATCTTCAACAGCTTTAGCTTCATCCAAATAACATAATGAGTCTCCCCCTCAATGTTCAATGACAACCAAAATTGACTAACATTTGATTAGAACAAGGGATGATCCAGTCAGGCATTTAAAAACTTGAAAGGTCTAGGACCCCAATCAATGAAAGGGTCAGCTAGAAGGATAGGCTTGTGGTCTGATATTAATCTGGGAAGACACCTCTGAGAAAGATTTTGAATTTGTGCTAAGACTTGTGGAGCAAGCAAAAATCTGTCAAGCCTTGAAGCTTTAGTGTTTGAATGAAACCCAGTATATTTTCCCCCATTTAGAGGGAGATCAACCAGAGGAACATCACATAAAAAATTGTTGAAATCTCTAATAGAAATGAGTGACTGGGAGGGGAGGGTTTTTTCAGAGGTATTCAGTATAACATTAAAATCCCCAGCATACATGTAGAAATTTCCAAAGGCTCCTGTTTGCAAGACCAATTCCTTCCATAATTCTCTCCTTGGTCTTGAGGAGCAAGGAGCATACACATTGATGATGGCCATATTTATCTTCCATTCTTCAACAAAACCAAACCAGATAATTGCATGATTCAATGGTTTAGTGTACTGAACCTTAAAAGATTCAGAATGCCATATAGAGCACACACCACCAAAAGTCCCAAAGCCTCAATGCTTGATAATTCCCAGCCATTAAATAGTCCAATAGATCTTAGAAAATATAAGGGCATCTTCTGAAGTTTTGTCTCCTGCAACATTATAAAAATAGGTCTATGTTGTTGTATAATACCTCTTAGAGCTCTCCTCTTTTGTTCTGAGGAGGATCCTCTCATGTTCCAAGAGAGGATCTTCATATATCAGCTACTGAGATTGAACCAACCTTGCTTGAGATTGTATCTCATCTAGACAAGGTTCTCCGGACATAACTTCCTCAGCTTCAACATCTTCTAGGTCCACAAACTCATCATCAGTTTCTGTGTCAAAGTTGACCTTTTGATTTATCTCAGCCTCCAGATTTTCAAACTGATCTATAACTTGATCATCAGCTACAAAAGCCTTTAGACCAATTGCTTTCCAGTACTCCCAAGGACTCCTATGCTCAGCTGAAATATTGATCCCTTTTAGATCCTTCTTCTTTTTATCAATAAGCTGAAATAGGGGTACTTCTTTTCCTTTCTTGGATCTGGTATCATAAACATATGAGACTTGAGGTTTTTTTGACTTCTCTTGCCTGAATGTTGTTTTCTAATAGACAGAGAAGGTTGAGGGTCAATCTTGGAGGAGTCAGACATAATGGAAGTCAAATGTTGACTTCCCTCCAAATTTAAATCAATTGGATTGAGTAGATATTTTTGTGGCCCCTCTAATGTACTTTCTAATGCAACCCTTAAGTTCTCATTAATACAAACTGCAACTTCAGTCCCCAATGTGACCACATCAGTTCCCACAACCCCAAGTATGCTTTCTTCTTTACCCAATGGACAGCTACCAGTAGGCAAAGGAAACACTGTTCCTTTATCCTCTTCACATGACAATGTGTCTGTCTGCAACTTCTGCACAACCTCTTCTGTGTAGGGAATGTTTGTGGGACTTAAAGAGGGCAGAGAATCACTTACAATAGCATTTAACAACTCATCATCTGGGGTATATATTAATGTGTCTTCTTTTGGGATAAAATCATGCAATAAATTCAAGCTCCTTCTGAGATCCTCTGTCACAGCTTCCCCACCAACCTTGTCGTCTAATGGCTCAACTGCAATCAAATTCTCTGCCTCAGAAATAGCCTTAAAATCCTGTGAGTCTTTAGTCTCTTGAGTGTCTTTTTCCACCAAAGTTTTGTCTTCAATTTCAGCTGTAGGTGTAGTAAAACCAGGAGAGTTGTAGATAGGTTGACTCAAAGTCTGTGTTGGTGTCACGCCCCAATTTCAGCAAACCGAACTTAGGACACGAACATTTAAAATTATAAAACATTTTGAAACCTTTTACATTAAATCACTTTAAAAATCACCATTTTTTCAACAAAATAATATTTACAACTTAAAACAAGTCCCAACAAGTGGACAAAAGTATGGTATCCGTCGCTAGACTCAAAATAAACCCAGAATCCCGCTCCCAACTCTTCAAGCTTCGGAAGCTCACCTAGTCCAACCTGCGACCGGTACCTGTAGGAAAAGCAGCTAGGGGTGAGCGTTCGCTCACCACCACGGATAACAAACCGACTATGGCATAATTAGCAGACAATGCCGGTAACACCAACAACCAACTCAACACCGGGGACCACTATTCCCCAAACTCAAGTAACTTAACTGACACACAACCCGTTACTTCCTCAACAGACTGAACACTCGGACTCGTAATGTAGACCCAACACAATGATCACGATCTCTTCCAAGGACTCAAAAGACCACCCCGCAAACCCAAAATCACAAAGGATCGCACACCAAACAAGATCACAAAGGATCGCATACCAGCTGCTCAGTAACCTCCCTCAAGCCCTTTACCAATCTCAATCAGGTCAGGCGGTCGACCTGTCGCAATTCCTCGACACAAAGTCGGATCAGGCTGTCGAACTATCGCAATTCATCGACACAAAGTCGGATCAGGCTGTCGACCTATCGCAATTCATCGACACAAAGTCGGATCAGGCTCTCGACCTATCATACTCACAACCCCAAACCACACACGCGCGGCCAGGACCCCTTTGTTGTTGGGCAGGCCCCCTACCCCGTCTGAACATGCAGACGCGTGTGCTCGTGGACCCCCGTTTCATGAAGCGGGCCCCCAACCTCAGGTAACCACAATCACAATCACAAGCAAGTTCAACAAAAAACAACAACACAGGTTCAACACTCCACAGGCACTCATGGCCACACAAGACACCAACCGTAAAACACGGACTCAACAACCCCACAGGCACTCACGGCCTCCCAAGATACACCAACAGTAACTCACGGGCTCAACAACCCTACGGGCACTCACGGCCCCTCAAAACCACCGACAGTAACTCACGGGCTCAACAACCCCACGGGCACCCACGGCCTCTCAAAACCACCAACAGTAACTCACGGGTTCAACAACCTCACGGGCACTCATGGCCTGCCAAGACACACCAACAGTAACTCACGGGTTCAACAACCCCACAGGCACTCACAGCCTCCCAAGACATACCAATAGTAAAGACACGGGTTCAACAACCCCACGGGCACTCATGGCCTCCCAAGACATACTAACAGTAAAGACACGGGTTCAACAACCCCACAGGCACTCACGGCCTCCCAAGACATACCAACAGTAAAGACACGGGTTCAACAACCCCACGGGCACTCACGGCCACCCAAAACACCAGCGGTAAAGCACGAGTTCAACAACCCCCCACGGGCACTCACGGCCACTCAAGACACACCAACAGTCAAGACTCGGGTTCAACCACCCCACGGGCACTCACGGCCACCCAAAACACCAACAGTCAAACACGGGTTCTCACGGCCACCCAAGACACCAACAATAATAACACGAGCTCTCATGGCCACCCAAGACACCAACAATAATAACACGGGCTCTCATGGCCACCCAAGACACCAACAATAATAACACGGCTCTCACGGCCACCCAAGACACCAACAATAATAACACGGGCTCTCACGGCCACCCAAGACATACATTAAACAATCAACCTCCGGGCATGGTCATATGCCTCCAGTAATTCTAATATCGCTAAGTTCTCTGCTCCTACGACACTACTAAGTGTCACATGCAATTCCAATACTTGCTACGTTCCCGTATCATGCTTTTCTAATATTCGATAACCTACTTAACCCACGACACCCCGGTGTCACATGCAATTCTACTGTTAACTTTCCCTAGTCAGGGCCGAGATCCGGCTACTTTTCCCTACCTCTTGAAGCGTGTCAAACCCGATACTCTTACTCTGGCGAAGCTCCATAATTCCCGCTTAGCCTCCTATTTCCACGGTAGGCGACACGTTCTACAATCATTACAATTAACACACTTTTTAAGTAAGCTGGCGAAACCCGAATTTAAAGAATTAAACGCCCAAACGCAACCCCGACAATGTCGATCACTCCCAAACTTCCCAATTACTCGACATTGTCGATAATGGGCTCGGAAAAGCACGATTCGCCCGACATGGCGAATCTGCCCGGGTTTTGAAAACGTATTTCCGGGGCTCCGAAAATTCCCGTTTTTGTTTCTACCGTCTTAGAATAATTCAAGGGTTCCTATGCACTCGACGGAATCCAATTCCGACTTCCGAGTAATTTATTTAGCGTTTCAAGTTTCTAAACCCGTCAAATACAACTTTCACAATTTAATTCCAATTTTTGATCCGGTTGTACATTAATGACTCGGGGAACGTTCTAAACCACCCGAACACGAAAACTCGTGACCCGAGCACGTGGGCCCCACACGGCCACAATGGAAAAATTCCCTTTTTGCCTTAAAACGTTCCTAACGAACCCCAAACCTCAACCAATCATCTTTAAACCAATTCTAACCAAAACCCAACAATAATCAAACCGTTTAAACTCAAACCCTAAAATTCAAACGTATCAAAACGAAAATCGGTTAGGTGCTCACCGTAGGGAATGACGACGGGATGACGAATCTTCAATCGTTGAGTCGATCGGTCGGTCGGATCGTCGGGAAATCACCAAAATCTCCCCTTTTCTTTCCTTTTCTCTCCTTCCCTTTCTCTCTCTTCTTTCTCTCTCAATTTCCTATTTTTTTTCTGAATTGCCGTGTATCACATCCACCATTCCCTTTTAATTTGATTCAAACACTAACACATAGCAAAAGACCAAAACACCCTTCCTTTTCCTTTTGTCTTTTCTTTAAAGTCAAGGGTAAAGTTGTCCTCCCTTTTTCCTTCCACCACATTCATGACATGTGTCATGTGGGTCCCACACCTTAAAATATCTTCTAGATATTTTGCAATTAGATTCGCGAAATTCGGACGTTTCGGGCCCCGAACGGGCACTTTTTCCAAGAAATTACGAAACTTCACGGGCTACAAGGAAACGACTCAACTAAGACCGCTGCGATGACGGATAAGATTTTTGGATCCAAAACGGTCCTCGAATGGACCAAAACGTCGCTCGGTTGACTTTTCCAACGAAAAGTCAACTTTTCCCAAATTGATCAGAAAGTTGCCCTGAGTCCCCTGGAACTCACTTTGGTCAATATCGGGTCAACTTAAGTCCGGTATGACCCTCGGGGTCAAATTTAGGTTCAATCAAGTGTCTGCTGAAAATTTTTAAATTTTCCTGTTTTTCGCAGGTTTGACTGGCGTTGACCGGGAGTGGTTATTACAGTTGGTGTTGTAAAGTTGGTGGAGACATCTTTCCCACTTGTAACATCTTCACTGGTGGAGCTATAAGAAGGTGCTTCCCATTGAGGCAGGAGATTTGTGTTGGTAGAGGAAATTAGTGCATTAAAACAAGAATCTATGAGCCAGACTTTTGTAGTTGTGGTTATATTGATGAGTACAGGTGTGTGTATCAAAACAAAGGCTGATTCTAGATTAAAACCTTCAACTGAAAATGGGTGAGCATAAATGAACTCTCCCACTCCAGCTAGAGCAGCTGCCATAGTCTTTATACACCAACCTTGAAAAGGTACACCTTGTATTGATACCCAATGAAAATCTCCCCTCACTTCTGCAGAATCTTTGACAATTGGGGATGATGATGCACCAATTATCCAGCCACTTTGTATTCTCCTCCACCATTAACCTCTCATATTCTTTATCTGGGAAGCTAAGTAGGACACATCTCCCACCCAAATCTCTCACTTCTATCTAAGAATTCCCTTCCAAAGCCATTTCTCTCATAATTGCTTTTGCACTGAGATTCCTCACAGAGATGGCCACTTGAGATCTATGAAGTTTGTCTTCATTCAAAGAAACTACAGAGCCAAGGGAGGCCAAATTATTCTGGATGTCAGTTCTTTGTTTTTCCTTTTGTTCGATCAAGGGTTGTACTGACTGAATTTCCTTCTGCAACTTGGTTTTTTCTCTCCATTGATAGGCATTGCTTGTATACTGAAGATCTCTATTTTCTTTGCTCCAGGCTTTGACAATGAAGACTTTAAATCCACAAAGGTGCCACCCAATAAAATTATCTATCACAGAATGAAGTCCCTCTTCAGTTTTAAACCTGATGAAAGCAAACCACCTTCCTCTTAGATTGGGTTTTGTTGGAGCTTGTACTGCAAGAATCAGACCAGCTGCTTTGAATTGATCCTCTAGCCAAGTAGAAGAGGAATTAGGAGGAATGTTGCTAACAAAAGCCCAATATTCTGGTTTTCCACTCTTAACATGATCCCAACCTCGATCTCCATTAAGCTTCAAAGGTGGTCCAATCCTTCTTCTCCATTTCTTCCCAAACTGATTGATATCTGTGAAATCTTTTCTCAGTTTGTTCTTCCTGGGGTTATCATCCAACTTCACTTTCCCCTGCCTATCTTCAAATCCTGGAGGAGGTCCAATCGAAGAGGAGGCTGCTCTAGAAATATTGTTGCGACCCAGTTTTTTCTCAAGTTAAAAGAGTGCTTCAGAGGTAAATGGTTGTTTCTCTCCCCAAAGACTGGTGTGAGATCAGTATCAGATGCTAAAGGTTGAAAAACTTATCGTAGAACATCTTTTGTCCATCTAACCACTTGGTTTTCCCACCTGGAGAGTATTGTTGAGTACGATCCGAAGATGAGGGTGACTGTGCTAACTTCTCCTTCCCTCTAACTTCGACTTCTGTTTGTTGTGGTAAGGTAGCTTCCTTTTCTAAGCTTCCATTCTGTTCCTGGTGTGTCAGACTTGTACTTCTAGCTTCAGTCATGTAGCCGGACGGGAATGGTAGAGCAGCAACCCGTTGGAGTGCAGAAAGAAAGACCGGAGGAAGACAACTGTAGCTAACACTGTAGCTCTAGAGAGAATGCTATCGCCGCACCCAACACTTTCAATTCAATAATTAACTGTTTGCAGTGGCATTTGGGATAATATTCAAAATATAAACTTGAGAATGTAGAGTTATGGATTAGAATTGAGGAGAGATAATGCTTAAATATAGAAATGAAAAAGAAGTTAATTAGTATACACTACAAAAGGAAGCCAACCACCGTATATTCTTGGAAATATATAAACAATGTCGCACACTCGCATTATCAAAAGGAGGATCTTATTGTGCTTCCACTAGTGATGTGTAATATCAGATTCGTCAATCTTTAGTCATAAGATCATCATTATGCAAATTTACCAACCTAATATAAAATTAAGTGTTAGATTTTTTGAAGAATAGTATAATAGTGTTGTTAGTTAACACTGAATATCATGGTCCGGAGGTCAGAGGTTAGAATTCGAGCTGATCGTTTTGATATTTAGATCGATAATTTTTCGTCGGCCAACATTAAGCGAGAACCTAATAAGAAAGGCCTGTAATTATACCGAGCACGAGCCAACCACAACTCGGATGAGACTGACACCAAAACCAGTAGAGAAACGCAACTCCCGACAGAAAATCAGAGAACAACGAACAAAGTACCCGGATCTACTTATCTAGATCCGCTACGATCTATAACCCAACGGTTGAGAAGCGTGTCCCACTCCAGATCTAGAACGAGAAGCCGGAGAGTCTACAACAGAATCAACTATACCGGGGGCCAAGACCCAAAAATGATAATCAAAGCTAACACTAGGCTGTAAATCTGCCTTACCACATAGGAGCACCAACAACGAACGAGTGAACTAGGCTCATAATCACCCGAGGCCCTACCAATTAGATCCCCAAGCTCCAAGAAAAAAACAATACCAACTTCACCGAAGGTACACCACAACCCCACTACACCGAGGACACAACCAAATCCACAAAGACATGAGAAAAAAAGCGGGATCTAAATCAGTGTGGGACCTCACTGAGACACAGCGGGTGAGAATAAGAGAGAGCCAGCTAGGACCACATCGGGACGGTGTTCACTCGCCAGGACTGGCTGTCCTTTCCCGGATCTCCGACCGAGAAGGCCGGAATTGAGAAAAAAAAAGACGCCAATCGAGGATAGCCACTTAACCCGACCTTGAGTCTACCACCGGAGGAGCGCAACAGACGTCGACAGCCACTGGACGAATAGAGGGGAGACCGATCTTGACCCACCGGTTGGAAGTGATGCTACTGATCGTTTTCGCTGGCCGGAGGAAAAAACAGCCTAGGCGGAGAGGGGGAGCCGAGAAGGGACAGACGAGAGGGGAAAAGGGGTAGGAGAAGGAGGGGAACGAGGGAGGGAGGAAGGAGGGGAACGAAGGGTGCCATCGGCGACGTCCATGGCCGGATGCCATGACGCCGCCGGTGGGGGGAGAAGAAAAGGAAGGAAACAGTAACTGACGAATAAGATTTTTCCTAGAGAGAAAAGTTTGGAAAGAGCGTACTTTGTTCGAGCTACTTTTCCTGGTCAAGCTTGGTCGGACGGTGATGTTGAGGGTGGTGCTTTTTACTCTCGTGGAGGTGTGGTCTTTTGTGTGGTGTTGTGCTTCTCTGCTGGCTACGGTGTCAGATTTGTTCGGGTTGGACCGTGCTCGGTATAATTACATGCCTTTTCTTTTGGGTCCTCGCTTGGTGTTGGAAAGCGAGGGGTTATCAGTCACGATATCGGAACGCTCAACTCCAGATCCTGCCTTGGATCCTCATATCGTGTTGACTTTTTATTACTACCTGCTTGGAGGTCTAGGCTCGTACTCGGTAAAAATACCAGTTCTCCCCTATTGATTCTCTTTCGGTGCTGGCCGGAAGGGGTAACGGAGGATTGTGTTTGAGCTCTTGCATTTGGTAATCTCTTATCACTCTCTATACAGCTTGTTCAACCCTGACAAGGATATGGTAGTTTTTATTAGCTTTGATGGCTTCGTTGCTGGAAGTCCTCTCTCGTTGTGCTTCAAGTTGGTTAAATCTGGATGTTTATAGGTCATGTTTTCTCTTTTTTTTTCACTTCATGGTTGGTAAATTTGGGTATTATACTCTGTTTTATTTTTCTTTCTGCTTGTCCTTGTTGGCTTCCTGCGTGAAGTCGGGTTATTGCTAGTTTTTCTTTTCAGATGTTGCATTTTTTTGGTGGGTTGTTTCATCGTCTTGTTTGTACTATGTTGGTTGGTAGGTTCTTTGGTTTCGGTTGTGCCCTATAAGAAGGCTGCATACTTCTTGGGCTTTTAGTGGTCTGTAGTCGAACTTCATGTACTCCTCTTTCCCCTCGTGGGATTTTTATTTAATATATGCATTGCTGATAAAAAAAATAACATTGTATATTTAGAGCATCTCTAGTCCTTATTATGATTGTTGGTTGATGGAAACACTTAATATATTAAAATAATCTTATCAAGCGGATGGAAAAAAAAATTCTACTCATACGACTAGAAGGAAAGGGCTTAAAACAACAAAACAAGTTTTTTTCTTCATAAGATTGTATCAGCCAGCAGATAGCGCTCTTGGTGAGCTTACCGCTAGCACCCATCCATCGACGAAACACCCACAATTGGAGATTCTCTTAGATACCGATAATACCATGTTTCTTAATCCTATTTTATTTCCTTAACGTGAAAATTCATGATCAACTAAAAATGCGATATTTCTAAACGTATAGTTTAGCTATACATTCGTTCTCGACTTAATATTAAACATTTCATATGAAGATTTTTTTTTTCTTATATATCCAATTTGTTTATCGTGATTTTTTTATCGGCAAAGAAAATTTAAATTAAAATCTCTTTGGAGATAAAAGATGAGTACATATGATCTAGCTACAGACAACAAAACCCAAAAAAAGGACGCAATCAACTATAAGAGCACAACCAAAACCAGAGAAGGAGTACAAAGAAGGAGTATTCCTATGATTGGAACCTCAGCGACCCAACACAGGAGCAAACGAGACAACCAAATTCTATATAAATAGATTATGCAACCATTAATCGCAACAAAAAAAAATATAATGTTGGTATATCACCCAGATTTTAAAACCATGAAACCCAAAAGAATAAAAAACAAAGTTTTTCACCTGTATTTTCCAACGATTAAAACCAAATGATACTGACATACCCAATTGACTATCTAAGAAAGTAGAACAGTCTATCTCATCAGATGCATCAACCTGCCACATAGACTTGAAGATGGAAACTAACACGTCGACGACCAACACCACCGGTGACAAAGACAGGATCGGTGGGTAATAACCATCAAACACACTATACACAAAAATTGAAAATCAAGGTAAAAAGTTGAAAGGCACACGGGCCAAACTACTTACCGGCAGCCAACACTGTAAACCGACGAGTCCTACCACGAATATGGAAGGAAGTAGTTAATACCAATCAGATAACGACAAATGGACAATGAGGGGACACAAATCTTAAGCAAAAGGGTTGGATTACTAGTACCAGCACCATGATGAACCACCAGATCCGCGATGATCAACAATTGGGTCGATGAAGAAATGCGTGCCACGATCAAATCTGAAAAGAACGCCAAATGACCAAACAGACCACCAAATGCAACTAACAATACTGCAACGATTAGCACCCGGAAGGATGAAGAAGCGTGTCATGCGATCGGTATTATCACTAGTCACCTTCGGTGACTCGATAGAGGCTCCACCGCCATCACCACAAGAAGCATATCTGCAGTAGAGACGGGAACTCCGGAGGTCAACACCCATAACTAGACCTAACTCCTTGAGACTTCTTCCACCGCAGCCACCACAATAAGTAATGAAGAACATAATTCCATTCATAGAGGCTGGAACTTGCGATGAAACAACTAAAAGCTAAAGCAAGGAAAAAAAGAGAGGAAAAGATATCGTGGCCCACCTCACCTGAAAGGATTTACGAAGGCACCAAGAGCAACATCAAAGCTGCGGCCAGCACCGGGTAAGAGTAGAAAAATCACTCAGAACTGAAACTATAGAAATCTTTGGTCGGAGAGACGACCCACACCACAACTCCTCCACAATAGGGAGAACCGAAGAACCAACAAAACCCACGATCGAAAAAGCCACCATCAGTCCACCAAAAGACCAAACGAGAACAGATATGAGGCCCTCAGATTACACAAACCCAAACTTTGTGAATCCAACGACTTCAAAACCGACTATACACAACAAAAACCTTCATACCCGGGTTAACCCACTACTGCTCCAAGAAAAAACAATCTGACCAAACCCAAAGCAGCCTAAAGTAGAGCCTCCCAGACCCAGTCTCCAGTAGACTAGAAAATCCAGCGAGGCTTCAGTGAGAAGGGGGGAGGACATCAGATCTCTGAAGTGGACTTCTCGGCCCACATGCTCCCATCTCTAGCTATAAGTCAACAAATCTAGCATTTCCCACAGCGCCCAGTACCGACGAGACGAGAGGAGCCGAGAAGCTTCGAACTCCCAGGTCCGACGAGGCTAAAGATTGGGTCCGGGCAGCTCCCATCTCCAGTGAGTCGTAGAATCTGGCGAGGAGCGAGTCGGAGGCAAGGTCCAACCAAAAAGGACTAGAAGGGGGGAGGGAACGAACTACACGGACGAGCAAGGGTCACTTGCAAACGCTAGGAGTAACAGAACAATCTTCCACAAGCCACAAATAAAGGAGGAGAAAATGACCAATGAGTCGAGACCTGAGCACCACCGGAAGGAGAGGCAACAGAAAGAGACCAGCGAGAAAGAAGGGTAAGGTCAAACCGATGAGAGGATTGATAAGGAAAACGTAAGAGATTCGAGTGGTTGGGGAAGAAGAAAGGGGAAAGAAATAGGAGCAGTCACTGTCGTCAACAATCGAGGTCGAAACCTCGATCGTCACAAACGAGGCTAAGAAGAAAATGACAACGGTTTTTTGGGTAGGGTTTCAGTAGAGGCACAATTATATATACATATGTGTGTGTGCGTGTGTGTGTGTTTGGAGTATATTTTCTTTTATAATTCACGTGTAAATGATTTAGTGTCAAGATAAAAGATAATTTAAGTATTAGGAACTCCAAAAATCTAGAAATTCTCTCTCGTTTTCAAACCCTAGCCGCCTCCTCACAACTCCCTTCTTCATCATCCTCTTACTGCTGACGACACCATGTCTCCGGCCATAGACGTCGTCGGTGGTGACCCTGCCTTCTTCATCCCCCTCTTCCCTTCCTTTTTCCCTTTTCCGCTTTGTTTCCTCGACTTCTATACTTAGTGAGCTTGGGCGGTCGTGCGAGCTTGGCCGTCAATGGTTCGTCTCTCTTTGATATTTGGAAGGTCGTCTCTCTTCCTTAACGCTTCCTCGTCCTGCATGACCTCTCCAATCGGTTGCTGCATCTCAGTTCTCAGGTCTGGGTGCTGCTTATGACACTCTAGGTCTTCGGTTTGCCTCAGGGTCTTTGGATCTAGCTTCAGTGGACAAATTTTTGGGTGTACCAAAAACTGACGTCAATACAAGGAGCTCATGGCATTTTCTTCTTCTCCAGTCACCAGCTCTGATATGCTTCCCTCAATGCTCTTTTCTGCTTCAGCCTCCAGCCTTTGCTGGTGCTGTGTTCTTGGCGGAGTGTATCCAGACTCACACCTCATTGGACTTGAAGCTCAGAGCTCCGACGAGTGGGGTCTGATTTAGAACCTGTCCATGTGTTATGTCCGTTCTTCTCCTTCTCCATGTAACAATGATGTTGGGTGATGTCCCATTTCTATCTTCGATTCCATTTTTTTCCCTTACTCTATATCGTTTTTCTTTATCTTAGTTTGGTTTTGGGTGAATGGTTACAACCCCATGTAGTTGTGTTTGGTTGTTGTTTCCACCAGTGAACTTGAGATGCTTTTAGGTGATTTTGGGTTAGTTGTGTGGGGTCTTGGAAGATCGGAATTGGTGTTCACCAATGTTGGTTATTGGAGCTTCTCTGTGGAGAGGCATTTCTACGTCCTAGAGATGGCTTTGACCACTGGTTTGGGCGTTGTCCTCAGGTGTATCTGAATCTATTGTAGATATGCTCTTCTTTGTGGTGTAGGTGGGGCCGAGATCGAGTCTCTAGTGGCGACTAGTTCTAGATCTTATCGTGGGACACGTTTCTACATCCTATCGTGTGTGTATCGTTGTGGATCTGCTCCGACCGTTTCTCATGGTTTGTTTTGGTGTCTGTTTCGCCACTTCTATTCTCCCCTGTCGCGGAGTTGTGGTGGTGCTTCGTTCATGGATGCTGCGACTCTAGCCCTGCTGCTATAGAAAGCGACTCCATAAAGATCTACCGTGGGGAGCGTTTCTTGACCTTTTGGGTCTTTGATTCGTTGTGGATCTGTTCTTGTCACTCGTCGTTGTGGTCTATGTTTAGTTCCAATTCTACCGTTGGAAGCATTTCTTGACCGCTCAAGTCTTCGATTCGTTGTGTATCTGGGTCTCTCGTCATTGCGGCTGGTAAGGTTCTCGTCTCACCCTTTTCTTTATCTTTTTGTTGCGGAGAACTGCTCAATCTCTAGAATTAGTCTTGTTTCGATTTCTTTTGTTTCCCTACCTGTAGTTTGTTGGTGGGGTCCCGTTAATTATTAGGTGTTGGCCTATGATGGGTTGTTATTGGTCTTTGTGCCTCTGTTGAAAGTAGTTGCGTTTTTGTTTCTTTGGATTTTGGGTATCGGTGACATCCGACCTATCTTTACCGGTCAGCGGTGTTGACCACCAACATATGGGCATCTTTCAATTCTCTGAGTTGGGGAGCCAATGAGATTCAGTGTTCTATTCAAGTAAGGTTAATGATAGGGGTGCTTTATCGTTTTGTGCATAATGGTTGGAAAATTCGGGTTTTGGCCTTGTTTATTCTTGTGGGCTTCACGGTAGAAAAATCAGGGTTACAGACCTAGTTTACTTTAATGTTCTTCAAATTTTCAAAATTTAGGTATTTAGACCATTTACTTTGTATTCTCCCATTATTGAGATTCTGTTGAGGCTATGTTATCATGCCAGTGCTCGGTTCTATTTTCAGTATTGGTTGTTGGTGTTATCCTTTGAACGGATCGGGTTTTCGGTATGAGGAGCCTGTTGACTTGTAAGGATTTTATAACTAGATCCATTGTCCTCTTTTTTCAAGCTTTGAAAAAGAGAGATTCATATAATGTTTTGTTGATAAAAAAATAAAGATTATTTTTGAACTATGATAATAACATCGTTTAACTTTTTTTTAAACAAGTAATATGAGGAAGTGCATTACTGGCGATTTACTATTACAAAATAGGGCCAAAGGCCCTAGGCTTTAGAATACTGTCCGAGCGCCCCATAGGCGTCCCAACTCTCTTGGACCCGTAGAACTAGTCTACTTTTTATCATTGAAACAAACTGAGGACATCCTCTTACCACAATTTCAAAAAAATGAAAAACTATAACGGAACTCCAACTAGAAAAAAAAACTGCAGTCCAAAATAAACACATAATAGAAATAACCATATAAAAGGTAAATAGGTTGCGTTGCTCTCCTTGATTTCCTGAAACGTCCTAACACCGACCGTCCCGGGTCTCGGAGGATAGACCCCCTTCGGACCTCCCCCCAACCTCCAGTCCTCTCATTTCTCCTAGCGAGCTTGCTCATGAGCCCTCGCTTGTTGATCACCTGTATCCTCCTCATCCATCAACTAGCGGGTAGGAGGAAGGGTTCCCGAAAGCTCCAACGCCTTCTTCGCCTGATTGGTCCGGGCATAACACTGTCCCAATATCCCTTTGGTTCTGGCTTTCAGTGCTTTCGTCCGTATGGGACCAACACCTCATGTCTGACCTTGAAACTCTTTCTGCTTCCCCATTCCTGTTGGTCTCCCACCTATAGAGAAATCAGACAAAATGAGCTCCTCATCATCGGGGACGTTAACCAAGTCTCCGGGTTTTGTAATTCCCAGGACCACCCCAGTTAACGATCCAGGATGCGCCCCCTACATTTTTGGAATTGTCTACTTAGGGCCTTCCTTAGCCAAGTCGCCGAACTCCGATCGATCATTCTCCTCTCCCTTAAGGGTCGGGAAGCCCGGTGGGGGTGGCATGGGGATCCTGTTGGTTCTTGCTCCACTTCCTCCCACAAAGTCCTTGATTGGGTCTAAGGATAATGTGGCGAGGAGATCATCCAGCAAGGACACCCGTGTTGCTATGGGTGCTCACCATTCCGTCTTGAGGAGAAGGTCAACATCAAATCCCACTGGGACCTAAACGGAGTCATCATACCGGATCTCCTCTCACCCTATTCCTAGTAGATGGGCCCTACATGCCTCAATGCGGTGGTTGAGTCTACCGCAACGAACACAAAAGTTGTGGAGTCTCTTATACTGTAGACCCAACAAGGAAGGATTCAAGTGCCCTAGAAACGGATCCGAATCCGTCTTTGCAGTGGCCAGTTCACATCAATGCTAACATGCAACAACATGAAATCATCTAGTCGACTGGATATAAGCGGAAGTTAACCTCAGTACCCAGAGCATTTGCAAGGAGAGCTCTGACCGGTACATTCTGTGTGTCACTAGGGACGTTTATGGCTCGTACCCCATCCTCCATGAATCAGAATGGTATGGTGTTTGGCTGCATGCACGGTTTGAGGGGTACCAGTAGTAACAGGTATCCACTAAAACCCCACGCCCCCTAGTAGTGGATGGACTCCATCGTTGCACTTGTTGGGAAATGGAACGCCACCACCTTTAGTGAGGCATTCCACCTCGAGTCCCTGCACTTTCCAATTACGGATCAAAACGCAACATAAGGCCTTGATATTGCAGCCTCCTTCTCTCGTAATTTTTCCGGCTAAAGATTGCACATATCACCCATTGGCCGCAGTAGGAATTTCCTCAATCGGGACCTCTAATATCTCATCCTCATCTTCCCATTCAGGAACAAGAGTCCGTGATCCCATCGGTGAAGATCTGGTTGGAGCCCAGGGCTCTGACGCTGTAATCGTGGGGAGCGGTGGGGAGATGATCGTTGTTGGTGCAGAAATGGACCGCCCAAAGTCTTTGGGTTTGGAAATGACTCCCTCCACCTCTGCATGTGATAAACAGAGTCGGGGTCAGGTCGGGGCTTAAGTTTCCAACGAGATCTGAGGGTGGTGATGCGTCCTAGCCCCTCCCAGAGATGCATGCACCGATTGTGGAAGACTGAGGAAGAGCATTCCCGGAGAGGGAGTGTAATGGCACAACCACTAAGGGCCCATGGGGGCACGTCCCCACCCCCCCCCCCCCCCCTATATTTTTTTTTCATATTTTAAAAAAGTTTTTAATAAAATCTCTTAATTTTTTTGTAATTTAATAATTGAGCTCCCGTAAAATTTTCTCCCTCAACTTTTACTACCTATATTTTCAAATTTTCTAATAATATACCATCATTTTTTCTTAATTTCCTAATTATGTCCATCTTAATTATTTTTAGTTTCCTAACTATGCTTTCTCTTTCAAATTTTCTAATTGGTTTATGTTTTTATTTTTTAAATTTCTTAATTCTAGTTAGTTTACACAAATGTATTCTTATTAAGTCATTGTTTAGAGTTTTACTTTACTATTTTTTATGCGATATTAATATTTTTTTAATATTCGTATATATTATTCTAACGATATGTATTATTGGATGTGTTATTTTTGCAGAAAGAATTTGTATCATGTATCTTTGAATGCGAAGAGGTATGATACTTATAATGTGATTTGTAACTTTTGAAATTTCTACTCGTCTGTCGAGACCCCCCTCCTTGCTCTGTCAAGACCGAAACCCTAACCATGGAACTAGCCCTATTCCCGCCGCCTCTCCCAAGCCGAGCTCTCCGGAGGCCACCTCTGCGGAGTGGTCTTCTCCGTTGCCCTGGTCGGAGTCCCTTTCCCCGCCTGCCACCATGCTGAGGCCCTCGCTCGGCTCGAACACAAGATCATTCGCCTCCCCTCTAAGCATGATCATCATCTCCTCAGATGACTCATCCTCGAGTCCCTCATCTCTTCCCCGATCCTATCACTCATCTCCGACCTCGCCGTTCCTCACATGGGGGCCACGTCGTCGTCGCTCAGGGCTGGGAGTGTTACAGCTGAGGCATGGTTTCGCGTAGGGTCAACTATAGGAGGCTGCCCTTCGCTCCGGTGGTCATTCTCGCAGTCCGCACCTGGGTTTCAAAACCACGGGAACCCATGACCTTGCTCTGGGTAGGCGGTGGGTGCAAGGCCAGTGCTCTGGTATCCAACATCAAGGGTTCATGCACGCTACGACCCATGACCTTGCTCTGGGTCGTCGCTGGGTGCACGACCAACCTAGCCATCTGGGGCGCTTTGGGGATGCCGCGCCCTATGATATTGCTCTGGGGAATCACTGGAGGCGCGACTGGTAGGGTAGTCCGGTAAGGTTAGGTCGATCTCCGGAATATTCCTAGGGTTGTAAGGGGTCGGGCCGCGATTCTTGTACATCCATCGGGTTGGGCTTCTCTGCCGCTAGGGTTTCTTACCCCCATCGTCCGACTACACAAGGTGCACTTTGGGTGGAGCCTATGGCGTAGTATGACCCCGCATGGAATATCCCCCCGGGAGGGATGGTAGGACCTCGACCATGGCCAGGACACCAAGGAATGCAGGGTCGCGATAATATGGGGACACAGAACTTGGGGGCCATCCGTCCACCTTTTCCCCTGGACGCATTACCTAAGTTAGGGTTGTGCTACAGATGGGGGACTAAGATACCGTTGGTACCGGTCTCTACCCGGGAACATGGCCCTCTGTGGGCGGGACCTAGTGATGGATTCGAAAGTCAAGGTCAGACATGGAGTAGAATTCGCACTGCTGCATATCCCATGCCTCCTAAAGAGATGTCATGTCTTTGGCCACATGATATGGGGAATTGGGGGGGGGGGCAAGTGGAATAGGCGAGGGCTGGGTACTAGCCTCGCCGATTCATATGAGCCCCCAGGCCGACCCCGAAGGTAGGAATGAGTCTCTAGGGGTGGCCCACCAACCTTCCCCCAATGACTTTCACAGGTTTGGTTGCACTAACGAGGTAGAGTGTCACCATTGGGTAACCCAGTGGTATCCAGACCCCACCTTGAGCAGTGTTTGTCGGCGGATTTTTATTAGCATAGCTTTTACTTTTTTGTTCTTAGTTTCGGTTTTAGTTATATATGTTTGGCTGTTCAATCTAGACTCCCCTAAGGCACATCATCATCACGTCGCCGACGTGATAGTATTTACATGGTCTATCTGTTTACCCTCTGGGGTCCTAAACATGTATTGACTCTTTCAATAGAATAGACACGCACTTTACTAAAAAACGATATGTATTATTGTAAAAAAAAATGGTGCCCCCCTCACTAAAAAAACTGGCTCAACCACTTAAGGCGTGGCTTGGATCGGTGGAAAAGAGGTCTCCATGTGGACAGAGAGACTTTGGGGTGGTCATCCAAAAAGGACGATGATGAGACCAGGCATGTGACCATCGCTTAAGTGACAGATGGAAGCAGCTATGTAAGTTTGGACATGATAGACGACGACAGAAAGATTCAGAAAAGGATATAATTGAGAGGATGTAGAAAGGTTTTTTAACCTAATCTCTAATACTCATATTAAAAGTGTATTAACATCGTTTAACTAATACTAATATTTTAGTCATGAAGCCTAATCCAACCAATTTTAATTTTTCATATCAATTTTGTTTAATATCCCAGTATCCCACCAAGTTTTTTTTTTTGATCAGCAATTTTTTGTATTAAAGCCGAGCTTTCGAAATGAAAGACCCAGCCAAGGGGAGTCCCCTCGGAAATTACAACCCTAAATGAACCAAAAACTTATACAACACTAGTGACCTTTAACCCCAAGCCCCACAACTTTCAAACAATACTTGACTTGCACAGCAAGTAACCGAGTGATTTCAAAATGCAAATGAGAATTTAAACCAAACTTGCCTTGCACTTCACGCTACCACTCGGATGGAAATAAACTAACACAGCAACTAGCCCAACCTTGTCTTCCACACAATAGAAATTCCCCAAAAGACTCAGCAAAAAGGCCCTGAATCAGCAGACCCTCCAAACCAGCACAACAAGCCATGGTCTTTGTCCCACATGCCTTCTAAAGAGTTGTCAACCAAAAGGATAAGAAGAGGGAACACCAAGGGAGCCATCTCAGTACCTTAAAAACCTCGAACATTATCTCAGCACAATGATCCTTCAACAAATAGTCCTAATGTCCACAGTGACTAAAATTGAAGCTAACATCAGACAGAATGGAACCAAAAAACAACTTGAAACCATCAGCATAAAACAATAATGATCAACTTAACAGTAGAAAAAACCTCTCAACCTAAAGGGTTACTAACCACACTCCAAGAAGGTTAAGAACTGAAACAAGAAAAATCCCCCACACTTCAGAAGAAGAGCCAAAATTAGATAACAACAACCTAGCCTCACCCCCTAAACCTCACCACAGTACCCATCCAACCCAACCAAACCCCACCCTTTCCCCAAACCAGAAATAAGAAAGGCAAGTACCAATTCTGAAGTCAATAGGCCCTCCTCAAACAAGAGCAAGGGTCTGCCAGCCAAGACAGAAAGGAGAAGGACTGACCACTTTTGAAATTAGCCCAAAGTATCTGATAAGACTCATTTTGAATCTGCTGTAACAATAGATCAGGAGAAACTAGTGAGCCTCTAAATATGACAGAGTTTCTACCAAGCCAGATCCTCCAGATGCAAATTGAAAAGATAATGTCCCAATGTTTTCTGGCATAAGAAGGAGCTAGCAATCTCCAAGAGATAAACCAGTGAACAATATCATTAGGAAGGACAGTTTGAAATCCCCACCAATCCAAACAAAGTGTCCTAACTGAGTTGGCCATAGAACAAGTCAAGAACAAGTGATCCAATTCTTCTGGATCCTCCAGACACAAAGGGCACCAAACATTATCAGCATACAAACCTCTGGCTAAGAGAAAACATTTAGTGGGAATAGCTTTCATACACAATAACCATGAAAAAGAAGCTATCTTAGGGGGTAGAAGAGGAGCCCAGAGTAAGGCAGGCCAAGCCAAATTTTGATCCACTCTAGAGTCAAGTTTCTCATACATTTTTTGTACTGAAAATCCTTTAGGGTCTAGAAGCCAAGAAACAGAATCCCCACCATTATTCTGCAGATGGAAATCATTGAGATAGTCACACAACACAGAGAATAAATCCAGTTCCCAGCCCCTAAGATCTCTTCTGAAAATCAGTATCCAATCTCCATTAAACCAGAAATTGGACACAAGAGAATTTTTTTGTGTACTGAGATGATAAAGCCTTTGAAATAATGCTTTGAGAGGAATCTCCAACAACCAAGAATCCTCCCAAAAAAGTACACAATCCCCTGAATTCACAGTCCACAATAGGCCTTCAGCTCCAAATGCCTCTGCAAAATTTGGATATTCCAGTAAAGATTGAATATGGCTAAAAAGAGAAACACCATCAGTGATCATTAGTTTTGAGAGATCCCAAGAATCACAATCCTAGTCAAATTTAGCACACACAAATTGTTTCCACAAGGAATCTTTCTCCACAGCAAACCTCCACCACCATCTAGCCAATAATGCCAAGTTCATGAGGTGTAAATTCTTAATGCCTAGACCCCCCTCAGATTTAGGCCTACAAATCAAGTTCCACCTCACTTTATGTAAAACTTTATTAGAAATGGTATCATTCCATAAAAATCTCCTTTGCCAACATTCCATTTCTTTAATCACACCCTTGGGAGCTTTGAAAAGGGACATATAGTACAGAGGCAAAGAACTGAGAGAAGACTTGATTAATGTGATCCTTCCACCAAAGGATTTGGCTCTAGCTTGCCAAAGACTCAACTTGCTCTTGAATTTAGCAATGATAGGTTCCCAAGTCTTTTTCCTCCTAGGATTTGCCCCCAACTGGAACCCAAGGTAATTGAAGGGAAGCTGAACTTCTGAGCAACCTAAAATTGTACAAACCTCCTCCACTGATACTGAAGAGGGATTTAACAATAACACTTTGGATTTGTGAAAGTTGATCTTCAATCCTGTGGCCTTTTGTAAACAGTTGAGAGTGAGTTTGAGATTAACCACTTGTTGTAACCCAGCCTTTATAAATATTAGGGTATCATCTGCAAATTACAGATGGGAAATAAGGGGTCCTTGACCATTGCATCTAATGCTAGAAAACATCCCAGTGGCTATTCCTTTAGTCATGAGTTGGTGCAGAGATTCAGCTACCAAAACAAAGAGGAGAGGAGACAATGAGCAACCTTGTCTCAAACCTCTCAAGAGAGAAAAGTCCTCAGATGGAGAACCATTTATGAGGACAGAAGACCAAGCTTTTAAACATTCAGCAACCCAGGAAGTCCAAAGTGAGCCAAACCCCATTAAATGAAGGATATGTAGAAGAGCATCCCAACTAATATGATCATAGGCCTTTTCAAAGTCAACTTTTAGAACTATGACCTCTTGTCTTGTACTCTTGATGGAATGAATAAGTTCATAGGCTATAAGAATACCATCTAAAATCTGTCTGCCACTAATAAAACCTGATTGAACATCATGAACTAAATGATTCATCACCTTCTTCAGTCTAGCTGCTAAGACTTTGGAGATAATCTTGTAAGTGCTTGAGATGAGACTAATAGGTCTATAATCTTCAAAAGTTTGTGGAGAACTGGTCTTGGGAATGAGTGTAATAAAGGAGGAGTTAATGCCTTTACCAAGAGTACCATTGTGGAAAAAGTGAGCCATAAAATTCATAATATCAGCTTTAATAAACTCCCAACTAACTTGGTAAAATCTCATGGTAAACCCATCAGGGCCTGGAGATTTGTCTCCCTTACAGGACTGAATGGCCTTCCAAACTTCCTCCTCTGAGAATGCCTTCTCCAGATCTCTACATTGCACACTGGTGAGAGACTTAAAAGGTAGAGAAGAGAGATCAATAAAAGCCTCATTGCTGTTCAAGAACCTCTTTTGAAAGTGTGTCTTAGCTACAGCTTTAATCTCAGCAGGACTGTTATAACAAACCCCTTCCTCTTCAATCACATTTAGTTGTTTTCTGGCCTGATTAAAATTAGCCAACAGATGAAAAAACCTGGAGCATCTATCCCCCTCTTTGCTCCATTTGTGCCTAGCCTTTTGGCACCACAGCTTAGCTTGCCATTTCAATCTTCTGGTGAGCATTGCATTAAGAAATGATCTTTGAATAATCTCAGAAGAGACAAAAGGTCTAGAATCAATTAAATCATCCAAGGACTTGATCTCAGCCTTCAAATCTTCAATGACCTTGTCTAATAGCCCAAAAGTATTAATGTTCCAGCCTCTTAAAAAAAACCTTGAGGGATTTCAACTTGAACCAGAGTTTGTAGGAAGAGGACCCAACAACCTGAATCTTTTCCCAAAAATCCTTGATATCTCTAAAAAAGAAGGATGTTCCACCCAAGCATTAATGAACTTAAAAGGCCTGGGACCCCAGTCAATACAAGGAATGCTTAATAGCACAGGCTTATGATCAGAAAGACATCTAGCCAAACAAGTTTGGGTAAGGGCATTGAAAGTTAATAAGACATCAGGAGTTACCAGAAATCTGTCAAGTCTAGAGGCCCTAGAACCAAGGCCAAACCAAGTATATTTACCACCTGATAAATGCAGATCCACCAACCCCAAGCTAGCCAGAAAGTGATTGAAATCTCTAATACTTGAGGAAGAGACATTAGGACCAGTTCTTTCCAGAGGATCCAAAATAGCATTGAAGTCCCCAGCTACAATAAGTGCTTTGTCAAAAGTATTACTTCTCAATCTGATCTCATTCCAAAGTTGGCACCTCAAATTTAGATAACAAGAAGCATAGACATTCACCACAGTCAAGTTAACATTAGTGTCCAAATAAATTCCAAACCAATAAATCACCTGCACATCCACCAGTGAAGAAAGTAATTGAAAGTGATCCTTATTCCACAAAGTTAGTAAACCACCAGCACTACCTTCAGCTGGACAACAAAGGGCCTCCCAAGATCTGGAAAAGCCACAAGCTGAGAGGAAAAAATCAGGTATAGCAGCAAATTTTGTCTCTTGAATTAAAATCATAGACAAATGTTGTTTGAAACAAACATTCCTAAGTGCCCTCCTCTTTTGTCTAGAAGAGGCACCTCTCATGTTCCATGAGAGTATCCTCATGGAGAGGAGAGATTTTGTATAGGGACAGAGATCGAAGGTGAAATCAGACCCTCCTCCACATCCTCCAGATCACAAAAATCATCATCAGCATTGGCTTCCAGTTCAAGTGCTTGATTGGGCTCAAGTTCCAAATTATCAAAATGTTTTATGGCCAAATCATCAGAAATGAATGTCTGCAAACCCAAGGCCTTACAATATTCCAGATTTCCTTCCCCTCCAAGCTTAAATTTGTGCAGATCCCCAGAGCTAGGAATGTCCCCAGTTGTAGCTTTGTTGCCAGCAGAAGGACTGGAAGAATGTAGGGAAATCTTGGCCTTAGACCTAGTATTGTATGCAACCTTAGTCGAACTTTTTTTTTTTACCAGTAACCCCAAGGCTTTTAGGAGTACACTGTAAAAAATTAGCATTTTCAGAAATTGGATTTGAAATAATTGTTCCCTCCAAATTTGTGGGGTTAACCCTAACTGTCAGAATTTTGGGGCCCAAACTACCAATCTCATTAATGCCAACAACTTCCAATGAGGTACTTTCTTCTTGAGCTTCCAACTCCATCCCATCCATCCTTGCTAAATGTTCCTCAGACCCCAAAGTATCCAAACCAGTGGCCAATGGAGTTTGAACAGTAGCCAAGCTAACTGAATTAGTTTCCCCAAATGTATCAGGAGCAATCAAGACTTCTTTGTAGGTGGAAGTAAGGATCCCCACAGGCTGAGAGATGGTGTTCTTAATTTTCCCCTTGCTAGAAATTTCTAGGACTGGAAAATCAACTTCTGAAGCCAAAGGATCAACCTTTTGAGTAGTAATCAATGTTCTAGAACTGAGACCCTCATTTAATTCCACCAAATCACCATCCAGTACAACTTCCCTAACAGATTGATGAGCTAAAATGGCAGGGGACAAATTAATGTCTCCAGAGGGAATAATCTCAGTTACCATAAACCCTTCAGCAGAGACTGAATTTTCTGATCTAGTATAATCAGAAGAGGAAGTATCAGAAAGAGAATGAATGTTGGGACACACCACAGGTACCACATAAATATCCACAGAAATAGCCATAACATTGAACTCTTCCTCCTCAAGAATTAATCCAGCCTCTTTGTGGACCCTGAGATATTCCTGAGAATGAACAAGCACATAAGCAGCCTCAGCATGTATTCCAGACAGAGAAGAAGGGTGGACGCAAACTACACTCCCCAAATCTGCTGCAAATGTCTCAAATGTCTGTGAGCACCAACCCAAAATAGGAACACCATGGAGAGCAATCCAAGAGAATTTTCCTCCCCGTCTGCACAGATGTGCCTTGTCCTTGATGATGGTCATCCAGAATAAAAGCCAAGCAGCCTCATTTTCTAAGGCCTGAACTTCCACTTCTTCATCAGGAAAATATATCAGCACCACTCTATTTCCAAGCTCCTTGATGAGGATGTCACAGTTCCTTTCAGCCTTGAAATCCTCCATAATTGCCTCAACTGATAAATTCTTATGTAACAAGGCTAGATGCCCTCTATCCAACCAACACCTATTCTCTTCCACGATAGTTCCTCTGCTTATGTTAGAAACTGGAAGGTTAGTCCTCCACGAGGCATCCTTAACAAACCTTTTGTGTTTGCCCTTACTCAAACTCCAGGCTTTTGAAACAAACAGTTTGTAACCTTTCAAGACATAACCATTGAAGATATGTATACCTTTCTCCAAAGCTTCAGAATTAAGAAAGGTAACGAAGCCAAACCAGATTCCATTACCATTGGGCTTTGAAGGAGCCTCAACCTTGACTATAGTCCCACACTCCAAAAAGAGATTTTGTAACCAAACATTTGAGGTATTTGGGGGCAGATTGAGGATAAACAATCTACTCTGCTCCCACTCAGAATCTCTAGGCTTATTGTGGACTCGTTGAGATTTCCCATCTCCAACAGAAGGTGCTGGAGAGACCGCCACTGATTTTAATCTGGTGGTATGCGGATGATCCAATGCCCCTTCAAACCCAGGAGGAGGCCCAAAAGATGAAGCAACCGACATGAGAAAAGATGTCAAAATGATCCAATCAAACGAAGATGAAATCCTTCCTGAAGCAACCAAACCTGGTTCCAGGTAATGGTGGTCCGGTAACCAAACAGTTGATTACCAAGGACACTACACCATGATCCCAAAGCCAAGAATCGACGACATGAAGAACTTTGAAGAAGACCAAGAACAAGAAGAAGTACTGTAGCAGTAGAGTTAGAACACTACTGTAGCAGTAGAGAGAAAAAATTGTTGCACGTTTAAGACTAGGATTAACAATGTTAGTCTTCGTTTCAAAAACCCCACCAAGTTAATGCTTTTTAAAGATATATATATGTTTCCCAAGTATCTTACCGGCCATGCATAGCTCCTCCCATTGCATATGACCGTAATTGTTAATTAATCCCGGGAGTATTTAACCTTTAGGAGTAGAAACCAACTATATCCACATACAATCGTTATTGTTTGCTGCATGCTTGTAATACGTGTTCTGCACTAAATGCCTGAATGTATAGATATTATTCACATATATACTGTAGAAATGACTTTGAGCCCATTATAATGACCCACCAAGCTTTGGTTTTCCATCCCAATAGGAAGCAATAGTTGCATCCACAACCACTGTGGCATTCATAGCTTTACCTCCCCTCTAACCTAAAGTACAGCTACTATTTCTTTTTCAGGTTCTGCAGGAAAAATGGAAAACAAAAACAAAATTCTCCCCTCGAGGTAAGAAGTACGAAAAATGATAGGGTACAAGCGGAGTTGTAAAAATCGGTGTAGATTACTTTTAACTTATGATTTTCATAATACCAATCGAATTTTAACAAACCGAAAGACTATAAACAAATTATAGAAAATCGAGTTAGTATTGTAAAATAAGCCCAGACGGTTGTTTAGGCGTTATTTTTTTGGGAAAGTACAAATATATACTCGCCAATAACCTTTTCTCTAAGACTTACCCGCTGCCACCTTTGTTATTATATACATACTTTGTAAAAAGTCAATAGACCATAAATTGTGTATTTCTGTTAAAAATTTAGATGAAATCTATTTAACAAATTGGAAGGAAAAATTACTCGACGGTTATATCTTTGGGGAAATTTTCGTTTCACTACACCGAACTATCCCAGATTCTCATTCTATTACCGTAATTTTTTTTGTCTGAGAACTACCCTAACTTTAAAAAAATACTAGTTTACTACAATCCGTTGGATTTAGTTTTTCTCTTCTGGAGTCTCTTTAAAGGGCTTAGCAGGGTTCGTGAGGGGCATGGAGGAGGCACACATGTCATCACCGTAGCGGAGCGGCCAGACGGTGACGGGATGTGCGTAGGCGACGATATGACAAGAGTAGTAGGTAGCGGTGTGACGTGGTCAGATGGCAATACAGCATGGGGAGGTGTAGGGTTGACGTCCTCCTCGGGTTAGGGGCGCGACTGACGAGCGGTAATGGAAGCAATATGGGCGCACATGTCTCCTAGGGTTTAGGATTGCTTTCGACTAGAGAGAGATAGTTTTTTTTATTCATATTATTTAACTTAAATAGTGCTCTGTTGAAATATCGATATTTTTCTTACATCAACGATGTTACACTAGGCGAATCGTTTAAAAAAACTAGTCATATGCATGTTATATTATGACCCGAAAATTTAAAAAACCGCATAATGTTTCCAGCATTAAATTTGTAAGTTTTTTCTAAATTTTTTTGTTACCACAGCAAGAGAAATTTACTGATTTCGATAATTGAAATAATCTCAAGTCAAGTCGTCTCTCTGCCTTAGTGTCGCAGCGCCGCACGAAGAAGCAGGGGGGGATCATGGCCAGGATCACGGCCATGATTCTGGCCATGGTATTGCTATCCGTTTTCGAAGCAACAACCACACAAAGGGACGCCATCAACCGGCATAGCCTTGGTGAATGACGTAGCCTTCTCCGTAAGGTTTTGCGATCGGCGGCCCCCGAAAGGGCGGCATGTCTAACGGTCTCTGCAACTAGGACGGAGGACGGAGAACGCGATGGTGGAGGCGCGGGACGATGGTCTCGGGCCAGGGCACGGGGCATCCTACGACGCACTCTGGCGTCAGGGTCGAGACCAAGGGCAGATCGAAGGACTGCGGAGTTTGTGATGAGGCCGCCGAAAAAGAAACCCTCGCTGTTAGACACCGTATCAGCACCGGAGGAGATGGCGTGGTGGCGAAGCAAGTGGAAGGCGGGGGCGCGTGACTCCGCTAGGGTTTCTGCAGATGAGCCAGGACGAGACCGAGCGGACACGGGCCAGGGCCGTGGTCTTCTCGCGGATGCCCGTCGGGCCTGGCAGAGCGGGTCGGCTTGGATGCCCTAGGCTAGGATGGGGCCGGATCGACGTGAGTCCCTGATATTCAGACCGCAACTGAATCGGGATGGATCCGGGGTGGGTCGGGCGACATTAGGACATGGGCCGCAAGGTACGGGTCGGGCGGATCGGAGCAGGGTCGGGCCTCTCATCCACAGGTCAATCCGATTGGACGGGGAAATTAGCATGGGTCAGATCTGACAGCAGCGGTGGGGGGCCACAAGCACCCCCGCCTCCAAGAATGAGTCTCTAGAATCCCAGGGAGGGGTTGGTCGGCTGTATCACCTCCCTGGTTGATCGATGACGCTGGTTCCATCAACAGTCGACAAGATTCTCCCCTACCATTCCGGGGTCAGCAATCCCGCGTTCAGGAGCCGCACACGTATCACTTAAGGGAGGACGACGCACGCTGACTTACCGGGGGAGTTATCGGTCCACCACTGTTCAGTTTTCACCTGGTCCGCTCGATCAGTGTTTTATGGTTGGAGCATACTGTATCGGTATCCATGGATGCTACCGCAGTCAACCCCCCGACCGCCTCTATGCATATAAGCACAATTAATTTCTCAGCATTTATGTCTCAGTTTATTTATCTTTAGTCTACTGGTTTGTAAAGGGTTTGTCGTCAGACGAACTCCTGTTTACTTTACTATCTTAATAATATTGTCATTCCTCTTTAAAAAAGAAATTTACTCATTTCGTACAAAAAATAAATAAATATGTTATTGGCGGTGATAAAAAATAAATAAAAACAAATTATAATTTGTGGCATTTTAAATCAAATACTATTGATTGGGAGTTTATGGAGATCGTTGGAATCCACCGAATGTTTAGCCAAAAATATTTACAATAAAGCATTGCAATTACAAAAAAAAAATCAAATGTTAAAAGTTATCACATAATTTTTTTTTGAGCGAAAATTGTTTTCATTGATCAAATGTTTCAATTACAATAATGTGCGTCAGAAACTCTTTGACCACCAAGAACAGACATAGAGCATGTAAAATACTCGCAATTCTTTTCATAAAATAATCATCCTTGACGGTATTGGATTGGTGCCCCGTGGGCTAGGACAGAAGGCGGAGGAAGGCAGAAAGGAGACTGGAGGAGCCGATGGACCTCAACGGTACTAGCGATGACGGGAGGCGGCGGCAACCTCAGATATCCCGATGGGTGCAGGGGCGGTGGTGGAGGCCAGGGAGGAGGTCGGGCCTGTGGCGGGAGAGATGAGCCGGACATAAGCCGGGAGACACGATGTTGGGCGCGGAGGGGAGCCAACACCGTGGTTCCGAACATAAGCTGGGGGGCGACGGTGACGGTGCGCCTGCGACATCCGAGGTGTCGGCTACAACGGTTTCAGAGATGCCGACGAAGAAGACGGTGTTAAGGTTTGATGCCAAGGTAAGTCAGTCGCCATGCCCCGGAGCCGGAGAAGGGACGGTAGAGAGTATGCGTTGAAGAGAGTATTGTTGTTGCGCGAGAGAGAGGACACTTATGGGCTGTTGCGGCTAACCCTAGCAAAGCTCTAAAACGTGGGTAATCGTTAGTAGTTACCAGATAATTTTAGTTCAACGCATGTCTGTTTTTATTTTAATAAAGTTCAACATATAACCCTTTTTTTTTTTTGGAAACGTAACATATAAGATTATAATACGTAATATCTCCTAAAAGCAGATTAATGTATGATAATCTAGAATGTTCATAATCTAAGTCTGGAATATTTAACAAGTTGGATATATAATCTACAATTAAACGCATCGAAATTAATCAAATTGGTTCTATGGTGTAGTGGTTAGCACTCTGGACTTTGAATCCAGCGACCTGGGTTCGACTCCCGGTAGGACCTTTTCACTTTTGATGGGTCCTTGAGATTGATGATGGGCCTGTGCTGTGAAGTAGGAAAGGCTGTAGGACCTTCTTGAATTGGGCTTCCACAGAGGTGAAATTTATATGTTTTCGACGGCCGACTTTTTTTTTTCGAAGTGCGGACTTGCATTTTTAAGTTTCATCACTATTCTAAATAGTCCAACAGAATTCTGAGTAAGATTTAAAGTTAAAATTTGTCGGATGCATTACTTTTCCTATTTTTAGAATAAGAAATAATTTTCATTAATTATAAAAGAAAGTCATACGCATCTTAATATAAATTAATTAAGTTTTATTTTTTGTAAAATTCGGTCTCTCTAGAATCGCGATCTTAGAATCTCTCTCTAGTCATGTCAATATGGTCATACCTTTTTTCGGCTATCATGTCGATGTCCCCCGTCGTCTCCCTGTCTCCCTCCTCAACTGCTTCATCCGCTCCTCGTCACGCCCCCAAAACCACCCACATGTTTTTTCAAACCCGTGAGAGAGGAAAAAAAAAAAAGCAAACCGATCCCCTTTAGCTGAAACTCCTCTGTCGGTGATGGTTCCTCTTCCATCGTCTGAGTTCCTTCACCAACCGTTCCCCGAGGATCATCGCTTGGTGATTTTCTCGTATGGAGGGACTACTCCAGCTCCTCCACCGATGAAAATCAAACGGGCCAGCCGATGAAGGCCACGACTCCTCCATCGCTTGTTTCGGCTTCGACTTCGCCTACCCGCTCCTCGAAGAAGAAAACTCCCCTCTCAGAGAAGACGGCCCCGTCCATGCAACCGGTGGCGGCCATGCATGCAGAAGTCCCGACTCTCTCTGATCACTCCTCGATGATGGGGGATCATCAGGTAGGCTTCTCGGCTTGTAGCCTCACTAAAGAGGTGATGGAGGTGGTGGTGTCCTACACTCCGCCGGATCCGGAAACCTAGCTCGGCTCCAATTTGACTTGATGAACCGATTAGCTTCTCCAAACCCTTCTCGGAAGGAGGTCCTCCTGGTCGTCATCACCCGTGCCTAGGGGTGTGCTGGTGTGGGGGTGGTCGTCAAAGACCTCGAACTGGGCACCTTCGCTTTCTATTTTTTATCTCTAGAAGCCCGGGTATGGGTACGCTAGAATAAACCGTAGTGCTTCCACGGACACCCTCTATTGCTCGGGGAGATTTTAGACCCGATGTATCGAGACCTTCCTCGCCTGGATCGTCTTCAACTCGTGGTGTTTTCTCGGGGGATATCGCCTCTCGTCCATACGCGGGAACCAGAGAGATTATTAGGGCAACCCTAGGGGAACATGTGGATACCCCGCATAACCAATAGGGTATGTGCTGGGGTGGTACGGTGAAGGTGCGCTTCTTGATGGCTGTCCATCGACCCCTCCAACGGGTGATGATAATGCGATTCTGGGAATACCAAGACCTGGTACGTGTTACCCTCACATATGCCAAGCTTCTTGTCTTCTGTTTCAACTGTGGTAGGATTGGTCATATGGTTAGAGACTACGAGTGGGAGGTGCCGCGGATTCCTAGATATGATGACTCCATGTTGGAGTTCAAGACGGCGAAGGAAAACAGGTTATATGCTACTAATTGGGGACGGGACCCGATTCCACCATTGTCGTTGGGATTCGCACCACTGACCTTGGATTCGACACCTAAGGCTGGATTGCCCCAACGTAAGGCTCCCCTTATGACCATGAATTCGATACCTAATTCGATTATGAGGGCCCAATTTCGGTTGGGTAAGGAGCCCTCCACTTGGGGCCTCGGCCAGTCATCTACGATAGGCCACCCTGGGTGTTCAAAGATAGGCCTCCCTAGGTCTGGCCCATCTGGGACTCTACAGGGCCTTGGGGTCTAAAAGAGGAGCACGACGAGGGAGCCGCGAGAAGATCGGGCGAGGGCTGGCAAACAACCCTGCCAAGAGGGATGAAAGGATTTCATGGCTCCAGGGATCTACCTCGGGAGAGGTCCTTGATGAGATCCATTTCTCCCTGCCGTATTGTCGGGTTCAAGTTCGGTGGTTCAATCGACCCACCAGTCGACAAGACGAGTCCTTGGATAGTAGGGACCAAGCAGCGTTTAGGCCCCACCTTAAACTGACCTGACAGATGGAACCCTTTGGTTTCCTTTTCAGTTCTAGCTTTGATTTCCTTTTCTGTATTAGTCACTTTTCCCTTTTTAGTTATGTTTAATGTATTGCCCTTATTACTATAACCAGGCCCGTTTTAGAGTGGTTCGTATCTGAGGATTATTGGATCATTGACCTCTTGAGGGCACTGGCCGTTATAACGATTCTCCGTCATTATTAATGAAAGCTATTTCTTATTCTAAAAAATAGGAGAAAGTCATTACAACGGCTAGTACCCTTAAAAGGATAATGATCCAATAACTCTCAGAAACGAACCATTCCAACAAGAACGATTATAACATTCGTACCTTATATAGAAAAATAAACTAAAACAGAAAAGTAATCCAAAAATGAAACATAAATTAAAACCAAAACTAGAACTAGAACAGAAAATAAAACCAAAGGGTGCCAACTGTCAGAAACAACTCAAGGTAGGGCCTAAACGCTGATTGGTCTCTGCTCTTCAAGGACTTGTTTTGTCAAATGAGCTACCGAACTTGAACCTGACAGTCTGGCTAAGATTGACGGTATGATTCAGGGATCCCTCTCGGTAAAAATCCTTAAATCCTTGGGTACTCAATGGGCTTGGAGAGGCTGTATAACAATCATCGCCTAACTCGTCTAATTTTTTCTGACTATATCCCCGGTCGTTTCCTCGCTCGAGACATGAGAGGCTAACACGAAGAGTACGAGCATCACCGCAACAGGGAGTCGCAGATTGTCGCCGATACACCATCCTTCTATTACAGCAACGTCGGATTACAGATGCGCAGAGGAGAACACCACCGCAACAGAGAGTCGCGGTCTGTCGTCGATACGTCATCCTTTCGATACAGTACTGCTGAATTGTGGATGCATAGAGAAGAGCACTACTAGGATTAGAGAGAAGAGAAGACTCAGGATCGATATCGAGGTGGTTGGAGGCGTACACAGTAACGATTCCATTGTGACTACGACGACTAGGGTTGAGAGTTCTCAACCCTACCAGAGTTTCTTACTTTTAAATTAAATTAACATAATAGAGTATATTATGAAACTTATTTCATTACTTAGAGCACCTCCAGCGGTCGTCGCTGCGCCGTTGTTTGTGTGCCATTGTAGGCCCTGCCACGGTTAGCCAACGCTAGAGTCGTGGTTTGGACAGTCGTTGCACGCTATCGTCTCAAGATCATGCAGCGATGCGACGTGCCGTCGCTGGCCCAACGGCTAGTCGATGGGCCTATCCCACGTCGACACGTGGCGAAAACTAAATTAAAAAAAACCCTAATATTTCCTATAAATACACAACCACCCCTACCCGAAGTTCACACCTCTCTTCTACACACACTCTTCTATTCTTCTTTCCTTTTGCTATAATTTTTTCTACATTGTTTCTCTAATGGCCGACCCCTCCAACATCGGATTCGACTTGGACGACTTCAACCTCGAGGACTTGGTGCACACGGAAGAAGAGCTTACATGCCACATAGAATCCTACTACTCCCTCCTCCACCCGACCCAATCCATGCCCTCACAATTCAACGTGCTCCAACATTTGCAATGGCCACAATCGCAAACCCCTAACGAGAAACCTTGACAATCTGCTCCGGCCAATAATTCTATGGATAACATCACAAGGAAGAACCAGAAGAATGACATGTACTGAAAAAAGGTCGGAGCTGAGTTCGAATCGACAAGTAAAGAACACGAGACATTCTGTAACTGAAAGAATTGCAAGGGCCACTACATCCGATCAATAGAAAAGTAACCAAATTCAACGAAAAATATTCAGGGTTTGATGACGCAATCGTTAGTGGTAGAAGCGACGCTGACATCATGGCGCCGCTGAAAAGGCGTATAAGAAGGAGGAGAAGCAAGAGTTTTCTTGGAAGCATGTTTGGAGGATCGTGAGAGAGCAACCAAAGTGGAAGAACCTGAAGACGTCGCACTGACTGCGACATTGACATTGACCTATACACTGCAAGTGAAACAAGCAAGCGTACAAGGTTGGACGACAACTGCACCTACACATCGGGTGATGGGCACGAGCACGATTTGACATCACTTCAACGGGAGGAGCGTCAAACCGGCCAGAAAAAATCCAAGGCAAAAGCTAGAGGAAAAGAGAAACAAGTGGAGGTGGACCCGGTCATATCACCCCTCGAAATAGTGTAGTTTCTTTTAGGGTTTGAAGACTGTCAGGTTGCAATGACTACGAACCAAGCCCAGATCATTGCAACCAAAGAAAAAATGTAGGGAGAAATCATGCAAATGTTGATTGCAATACAGAGCCAAGGCACCTCATAGATGACCCCATAGGAACGGGGCTCTCGTGAACGGATAATGGAAAGCCTTTCCAACCACTTGTCGTCTATCTGATGTAGCCTACAAGTTGCATCGGGTTTTTAATATGAACAACAATATTAGCTGACATTTTATTTCTTTCCGTTTTTCAATTATTTTATCGAATTCACGGTGCCTCGGTTTTCGTGCACGCACACTATTCGAGGAATAGTGTACGTCGCGTTGTCGCAGCCACATAGAGCTTACCACCCAGCCCCCCCCCCCCCCCCCCCCCCTCAAAAATTCACACCTCTCATAATCTCTCCAACTCTCTCTAATTCTCTACTTCTTCTCGTGTTTGCAATGACCTCGTCTTCTTGGGCAACCGGTCCCCTTTGACCCGACGATGAAGAGATGCATCTGACATTGACCTGGCTCATCGTCGCCGAGGTCTGGGGGAAGTATTGGTCTAAGTTTCGCGGCGCTTACATCTTGAATTGTAATCCAAAGTGGGTGTGCCGTCATAGAAGCAGATGAAGGACCATTTCTTTCATCTTAGTAAAAAGTGCAAGTTGTTCGATGAGGAATACCGGAAACACATCAAAGAAGGAGCAACCCCCGACAAAATCTATGCAACAGTCGTGGAGGAATATTAGAAAAAAAATTCAAAATGGATTAAACATGAGGTGCAGGACGTACTCAAAGATCACTCGAAGTGGCGTGCACACATTGCATCGATGAATAATTAGTTGTTTAATTATTATTTTATGTTTTTTTAATTATCGTTAGTAGTTCAATTATGAGTCTATGTATTTTTTATTTGGCATTAATAAAATAATTAGTTTTTATTTGGGATGGTTTTTTAAATATTGAAAGTACAAACCACTGTTTCAAACCATTAATAGTGGTTTGTCATTAGAGGTGTAGTGGTAGGAAGCAGTGGTTTGGAGGAGAAAGAAAGATAAAGAAGATCCAAACCACTACTCCAAACCATTGTACAGTAGTTTACCATTGGAAGTGCTCTTAGAGCAACTCCAACGATCTTCGGTGCACCGTGGTTTACGTGCCGTCGCAGGCCCTGCCACGGCTAGCTGTCGCTGGAGTCGTGGTTTGGACAGCTGTCGCCTCAAGATCCTGCCACGATGCGACGTGCCATCGCTGGCCCAACGGCTAGTCGGTGGGCCTGTCCCATGCCGACACTTGGCGCCAACTAAATTCAAAAAAAACCTTAATATTTCTTATAAATACACAACCACCCCTACCCAAATTCACACCTCTCATCTACACACCCTATTCTATTCTTCTCTCCTTTTGCTCTAATTTTTTCCACATCGTTTCCACAATGGTCGGCCCCTCAACTATCGAATTCGACTTGGACGACTTCAACCTCGAGGACTCGGTGCACACGAAAGAAGAGCTTAAATGAAACATCGAATCCTACTCCTCCCTCCTCCACCCGACCCACTCAATGCCCTAACAATTCAACCCGTTCCAACATTCGCAATAGCCACAATCGCAAACCCAAAACAATCAACCTTTCCAATCTGCTCCGACCAGTCAACCGAAAAAGAAGGGTAAGAAGGCTGCACTACCAACAAGTTTAGGCTTGTGGGTGAAATGAAGCATCGAGGATGAGAAAACGGTTGGCGAGGGCGTGGGTCGACAATTATCTAGATAGCATCACAGTGAAGAACCAGAAGAACGACATGTATTGGAAAAAGGTCGAGCTGAGTTTGAGTCGACGAGGAAAGCACACGAGCCAGAACTTACCTGGAAGAATTGCAAGGACCACTTGCATGCGATCAACAGAAAATTAACCAAATGGAATGCAAAATATTCAGGGCGCGAGGACCATATCGTTAGTGGGAGAAGCGAAGTTTCCATCATGACACCCGCTGAAGATAAGTACAAGAGGGATGAAGGGCATGAGTTTTCTTGGAGGCATGTTTGGAGGATCGTGAGGGGGAAACCAAAGTGGAAGAACCTAAAGACGCCACATTGTGACGTTGACATTGACTTAGAAGTTGCAAGTGAAGCAAACAAACGTATAAGGTTAGAGGAAAACTGCAGCTACACATCGTGCGACTGGCACGAGCACGAGTTGACATCACTTCCACGAGAGGAGCGTCCAACCGGCCAAAAAAGCCAAGGGAAAAGCTAGAGGCAAAGGGAAACAAGTGGAAGCGGACCCAGTCGTTGCAACCGAGACAGTGCAGTTCCTTTTAGGGTTTGGAGACCGTCAGGTTGCAATGACTGCGAACTAAGCCCAGATCATGACGACCAAACAAATTTTGCAGGGAGAAATCATGCAAATGTTGATTGCAATGTAGAGGCAAGATGTCACGCCCCAAATCCGGTTTTGACCGGACTCGAGACGTGAACTAAAGAAAATAATAATAACAATAAATTTAGAAGTAAAAGTAAAATTGAACAACATAAATCTCATAATTTAGTTTCAAATTAAACCACTCCGATAACATGAGTCAACACTCTAAATCCAAAATAAAAAAAAGACAAGGTCTAGTACAAAATAGGAAGTACGTCACTACTAAGTAAAAACCCCGGACTCTCAATGAGCTACCGAGCTCCGAGACGTCCTCTAAACCGACTCATGATCAAAACCTGTAAAACATTAAATAGATTGGGTGAGCTTTCGCTCAGTAGGAAAAAGTAGTAAAGGGAAATGACTCATGCTCCGTCACCACAATTATTCGATCAATAACTCATTCTAGTAAATGACAACACAAACAAAAACCAACAGCAACTCAACAATATCGACAACAGAAGCAAGCTAAAAAAACACACAAACAACAAAATATTACACTGCAATGCCAACTACGAACATCACTCAAACCCGACATCATACGGACATAGGACATGCATACCATGATACTCCTATCACCACACATAACTCAACACATCGTACCAGAACACTGCATCGGTCTAGATATCTTCCCGGACACACAACATCAGGGTGAAACACATACCTCATACCGGAATACACCATCGGTCTAGATGTCTTCCCGGACACACAGCATCGGGGTGAAACAAATACATCATACACGAATACACCAGCGGTCTAGATACCTTCCCGGACACACAACATCAGGGTGAAACAACACATCATACCGGAATACACCATCGGTCTCGATGTCTTCCCGGGCACACAGCATCGGGGTGAAAAAACACATCATACCGGAATACACCATCGGTCTCGATGTCTTCCCGGACACATAGCATCGGGGTAAATCTCACCACATACCGAACCGGAATCCTCCGTTGGTCGGGTATCTTTCCGTAGTACGGGGCATAAATCACACCACCATACCATACCGAATATATCATACCGAACTTATCGCACCATCTTAGCTTACAGACATAACTTACCGAGCACACCACATCGGTCTATCATCCACCCGAGCATATCACAACACAACAATTCGTAACACATTCATCACATTCATCACATCCTTATAGTATAACATTCATCACATTCATTTATCTGATCATATCATCAAGACAACAATACATATTCCATTCATCACATTCATCACATCCTAATAGTATAACATGATGCGTAATATATTCCTTAAATTAGTTAAGGAATATATTACGCATCAACATTAAAGGACTACTAGCCACAAACAAACACAATCAGCACACAATTCTAAGGCACGACATTGCCACATGTGATTCTACAACACGACAATTCCCATAATTTAAAGCGGTTACTCTAGTTATTCACATCCTACACGTGAGTCTCTGATTATTCCGGTTTATTCATTTCCTATATGCATTCTAATGGCATTCCTTAATTGAAACGATATTTACTACTCTTCCCTACCTCAAATGCTATCCAAACGCTTAGTCAACGTGAGCCGCCACGTAGTCTCCTCCGCCGTGCTCGGGAACAATGTCTAGGAGAACAAGCAATACGAGAATTAAGAGTAAATCAAGAGCGGTTTAAAGGGGAAACAACCCAATTTAACCCCCAAACGTTCAGTTAAAGATAACCGTTCTAATTACTCGAAAAACACCCCAAAATGGGCCCAAAAGGCCCAATTCTGATCCATCACGGTTCGGGTCACGGAGCCTTGACGGACTCCGTGACAGTATGGGTCACGGAACCGTGATGCTCACCGTCACGGGTGACGTCACGGAACCGTGACGTGACGCACGCCGTCACGGATCCGTGATGGGTCTGACAGCTCCGTCCTTCTTCTTCCTCTAGCTTCTTTTCAACGAAATCAAACCCCAAAAACTCCATTTTTATCAACCAAAAACCTCCAAATCAGTCCCATAAACCTCAATACTTCACTACCCATAGTGGGTTTCATCAAAACAACAAATACCCAAATGATTTCCACACAAATCATCCACTTTCTCCTCATAAATCAAGAACTTAATCATCACAAACTCAAACCCATAAAACCTAGCACTAGTTCATGCAATTTCTATGAAACCCATAACCCCAAACTCAATTGAAAGTATGCGTTTAGGTGTTACTTACCTTAGGAATGAATAGATGAAGAAGAATATGAGATTTTTGAGAAGTTTTGGTGGAGAAATCAATCCAAGCTTCCTCTGTTCCTTCCTTTCTTCTTCCTCAAGCTATGGAGCTCTCCCTCTCTCTTCCTCCTTGTAAATTTCGGCCACAATGACAAATGAGCTGAAATATTTGCTCCATGTGGACTTAAAACCTAGTTGAGAAAAGTTTATTTTGCCCCTTTGCTCTTTTACCTCTCTTTTGGCACATATGAGGGCAAATGGGTCTTTCTAGACCCATTTCTTCTCCTCCAAGCCATCATGGACAAGTGTCCATGTGGGGCCCACCTTGCCCTTACTAATTTCCAGCACAAATAATTTAATTCGGTTTAACCTCTAATTAGACCTAGTTTGACCCAAAGTTGACTTTTTCGTAAAATTAGTCATTAGAAAGGAAAACGACCCAACTAAGCTAACCGTAACGACGGCTAAGCTTTTTGGGTCCCGGAAAGGTCCCGAATGACTCCTGGAGTCATCGATTGACTTTTCCGGATGAAAGTCAACTTTTTCCAGATTTCACCTGTTCGACTGGGATCGACCGGGGGTGGTTCTTACACAAGACACCTCGCAGATGACCCCGGAGTAACGGGCCTCTCGTGGATGGATGATGGAAAGCCTCTCCAACCGCTTTCCGTCTATTTAATGTAGCCTACGAATTGTAACCGGGTTTTCAATACGAACAATAAAATTAGTTGACGTTTTTTTTTGTTTTTCAATTTTTTTATCGAATTCACAGTGCCTCGGTTTTCATGCATGCACACTATTCAGGGAATAGTGTGCGCCGCGTCGTCGCAACCATGACGAAAGCTCCCCATCACTCCTTATAAATACCACCCAACCCTCCCTCACAATTCACACCTCTCAAAATCTCTCCAACTCTTTCTCTAATTCTCTACTTCTTCTCGTGTTTGTAATGACCTCGTCTTCTTGGGCAACTGGTCCCCTTTGGACCGACGATGAAGAGATGCATTTGACATTGACCTGGCTCATCGTCGCCTAAATCAGGGGGAAGTATTGGAACAAGTTCCACAACACTTACATCTTGGACTACAATCCAAAGTGGACGTGCCGGTCGGAGAAACAGATGAAGGACCATTTCCTTCGTCTTACCCAAAAGTGCAAGGTGTTCGATGAGGAATACCGGAAACACATTAAAGAAGGAGAAACCCACGACAAAATCTATGCAATGACCGTGGAGGAATACGAGCAAAAAAAATCAAAATGGACTAAACATGAGGTGTGGGAAATACTCAAAGATCACTTGAAGTGGCGTGCGCACATTGCATCGAGAAGCAATTAGTTGTTTATCGTATGTTTAATTATCGTATGTTTAATTACCGTTCGTAGTTTAATTAGTTTATGTATTTTAATATTTGTCATTAATAAAATAACTAATTTAATTTAGGATGATTTTTTAAATAGTAAAAGTATAAACCACTACTCCAATATTAAATAAAGTAAATCTCTCTTGACTTGGGAGCCTACTCTAGCCCTAGCCCTAACCTCGTCGCTATGGAGCTTTTGTCTGTCGCTGCTATTGTCGCGCCGTCTGGGGTGGTCGGCTTTGATGTCCCCGTATTCGCCTATCTTGTCCAGCTGACCTCGCAGACCACGCTTGGCGCGGAGTTTGTGTATGGGTGGGAGTGTCTGGCTTTTCCTCAACCTTCCGCGTCTCTCTCCTCCTCCGATCCTCTGATGGCATCAGTGTCTCCTCCTCCGATTGACAAGTCTCTTTGCCCTTCTCCCATGGTGATCCTTCCCCCTCCCTCCGCCATTGGTACCCGTCGCAGTCATGACGCCAACACTGGAGGCCGCTATCCCTGACGATGGTTCTCTCCTTCCTCTCCACCCCTTTCGGCATCCTGCTACGGCTACTAGGTCACCCTTTCCCGGATCGCCTCCAAGTAATGACCCTTTGACCTTACCTCTCCCGAACCCTAGCGAGACGGCTCCTCCACCCAGCCTCCCACCCTCCCCCATCGGCCATGACCTTGCTCTGGCTTTGTTTGTGGGAGGCAAGGATTCTAGGGTTTCATCGACTTTTGGTGTTAACCTGGTCCCACCTAGGGCCCCGACAATCCTCGGCGCCACCTCGTCCCTGTCAAGGGTTTCCACCCCGTCGCAACCTAGGGTTTCTTCAGTTCTGCAGGTGGATACTGATCTGCTTCCCCCAGACGTAGCGGACATGAAAGCGACCCACCGGACCCTCACGCCCCCTCGGCTGGGGGTAGTCGGACCTCGGTCCCTTCCTTCCCTAGAGCTGCCGAACCCGCAACCGACTTCGACGAAAGGGGACGTGACCGCCCGTGGGGGATTGGATACAGGGGACCCACCGAAAACTAAACCTCGCCAAGTTCGACCCCATGCCCTTATATCCTTGGACCGCTATGCTAGGAACAAGTTGCTTCCGCCGACCCCGCAGCCGGCCGCGTTGCAAGTCGTCGACGCGGGTACTATACTCGATGGGGGACCTCCTGGGATGGGGGTTCAACAGGCGGGGGCTGGTGAGCAGCCTAGGCCTCGATGAGGTCGGCCCCGGGCCCTTACATCCTTGGCCCGCTATGCTAGGGATAAGTTGATCATGCCGACCCCACCGTCGCCCGTACGACAGCTCGCCATTGAGGGTACTAATTTCGCGGTGCTAGGGAACGACACACAGGCGTGGAATGAGTTGCAACCTAGGTCTCGACGAGGTCGACCCCAGGGCCTTACATCCTTGGCCCGCTACGCTAGGGATAAGTTGTTCCTGCCAACCCCGTTGTCCTCCGCGCTGCAGGTGGCCGTCGAGGGTCCTGATCTTGATGGGAGACTCCTTGTGGTGGGGGATAGGACTCCAGGGCACACCAAACGCCCACGGAATGAAGCATCACCAGAAAACCAAGCGAGGGCTGGTCAGGGGCCTCGCAAGAAGGGATGGTAGACGCCCGGGACCTCAGGGACTGGCCTTGGGAGGGGTCCCTGTATGAGGAATTGCCTCCCGCCTTCATCATTACTGTCGAGGTCCTTCAGAATCTCCGGTATCCCGCTCCCCCTACCCGTCTACTGCCTTTGCCCAAGGGGCACCAACTCTTCAACACCATCAAGGACGGTTCTACAGTGAAAAGAATAGCGAACGCTCTTAAGTGTTCTTCCCCTGTTCTTCGTGGTCAGAGAGTCTCTAATGCACTTATTGTTATTATATATTTTAATTAATGAAATTTGCACCTTTCGCTAAATATACAATCACTACTCCAAACCACTAGTAATGGTTTGGTATTGAAGGTGTAGTGGATGGAATTAGTTGTTTGTTCGAGAGAGAAAACAAAAAAAAAATCCGAACTATTATCTTAAATTACTGGATAGTAGTTTAACATTGAAGATGGTCTTACAAATAAACATTTTGGACGAGACATGTATACTACAATATTAATGCACAAAACTCATTTTATTATTTGTATGCATTGTAACTTATCAATTGTTCAAAATCGATAAATACACATTTTCTCAGATATTATAATATGTCAGCTGGACAGATTTCTTTTTTGAAAAGAGCTGTACAGATTTCTGGTGAGGAGCTTCACTAAAATAAATTCAATTAACTATCTTGTGAATTTTATCTAAACCCACAGACCAGGTCGCATCTCTCTCCACCAACCCCAATTTTACTTGTATTTTAATTAAAAATCAATATTTATCTTCAAAAATAATATACAGCCAATGAACTAATGCCACGTCAATAAACATTTCCCACGTCGTAACTGAAAATCGAATGACGAAGGTGACTTTCTGGGAATACCAAAAACAAATTGATGGAAAAAGTCATAATGCGGAATTGCGAAGTCTTTATGTACAGAAGACTATTTAGGAGATCTGTTGCCAAAGGCGACCCAATTTTGATCGTCTTCTTCGACTACTCATACCTCGCCTCTCTGCCTATGAATTCACCGTTGACCCGCCTCCACGGCGGCTGTTGCGTCTCTTCCGCCGTCTAATCCACTGCTCCGGTTCCCGGAATCCGCCCTGTCACGCGGCGACCCCTCATTGGGCGGAGGAGGGAAAAGTCAAAGCTCTCTTAAAGGGGCCGCCTTTTTTTGCTTTTCCTTCCCTTGACCCGCGCTATTCTAGAGAGAGATTCAACCCTTCGCTTCTGGGTTCTGCGTTCTAGAGAGAGAGAGAGAGGGGTTGAGACTTGAGAGATGTATAGAGGGCCCGGTCCTACTGATTCCACCGCCCGAGGCGCTGATGAGGCGTCGACGATCAGGGCTTACCGGGCGTGGAGGGGAAGCAATGTAAGTCCGGTTTGACTTTGCTTGTTCGATTAGGTTTCTGGGTTTTGAATTGGGGTTTCTGGGTTTTGTTGAGTTCGGGTAGGGATGGCTCGATCTGGGTATCTAATTAAGCATACTTTTCTGGTTTGATGCTTATTTGCGTTATTGAGAATCGTATTGAGGTTTGGGTTGCTTACAATTATTCCTAATTCCGGTGCTTTGCGTATCTGGTGTTGCGAAGTCTTGTTTAGGGAGTTATGCTGGTTTGGTGTTCTCAAGGATGTGACTGACACTCATATAAGCAGCTAGTTTGGGCTATTTCAGCATTCAATTGTAGTAAATGAGTAACAGCTTTAGAGTTGGAAGTTGATCTATAAGTTCAACCTCAAGCCTTTGCCCCACACTCTAATCTAATGAGAGTTTGGGTTTTGAGTGACTCACTTCAGCTTTAGATACCTTGATTCTCTAGTTTCTTGTCATTGGGGATTCCAAATGCAACTGGGTAATGTTTTTTTTTTCTTTTAGATTAGCTCATTGAAGTGGATATTTACTTCTGGTTTCTTATCCTTACACCTTCAACAATGGAAGTGCCTATACCACCTGCAAATAATGCTAAACATTTTGCCATCTCTTAGATATACTTTAGGGGTTGTGGTTTATGAGATTCTGCAGGGTGAAGGATTTTTCAGATCTCATTTCAAAGATAAATTTATACTGTGTCTAACTGAGGAGTTGCAATGAGAACCCACATTTGCCTCACAGCCTTTTCTTTTGTTTGTTTCATTCTGGGGTACTGTTACAAAGGTAGATGTTAGATATTTTTTCTCACATTCCCATATGCTTTTCTTTTTGCAGATATTTCTCTTTCAAGGAAGGCTTATATTTGGGCCCGATGTGAGATCTGTGGCGTTGACCATGTTCCTTATAGTTGCCCCCGTTGTAGTTTTCTGCGTCTTTGTTGCCAGAAAACTTATGGACGACTTTCCTGATCACTGGGGAATATCAATAACAGTTGTTCCTGCTGTATTCACAATATATGTTAGTTATTACCCTCTTTGAACTTATATGTTTGTTTTATCTCTTACACATTTGCTTCCTTAGCTGTTTCATCAATATTTTTCTTGATGCTCTATTTAATGCTCACTCATATACCAGCTAGATGTCTTGTCTAGCATGCCAATTATTATGTTCTAGAAGCAACCCTTCCCCAGGGGATAAACTTTTTTATATGTTTCTCAAACGTTGATACCTTGTTGATGTCCTTTATGTACGACATATATATATATATATATATATATATATTATTAGTTTTGTTACCAAATATTCATGACACTCATAAGTTTAAGAACGTCCAGTTACTATGGAGAAATAACGTCCAGTTACTATGGAGAAATGATGTTTTGTGCAAATTTCTAGTTGCGACCCTTCCTGTTCTCTTCCTCTACTGGCCTCTTTTGCTTCATGAGATTACTTTTCAACTATTCACTTGGCAATGATTTAACTTATAATTGTAGCGCTTGTAGTTTTATGATATTTTTAATTTTATTTACCTGTTCTTTGTGCTATTAAGCTTATTCATAGCTGCTTAACAAGATTTTTCATCGTTAATTTATAGTATGGCGAAGAAACTAATGAATTTTTTTTTAAAATTATATACATTTACTTTTGTTTTCAGGTGTTGCTTCTTCTTTGTCTTACCTCTGGAGGAGATCCTGGTATCGTACCTCGCAATCTACATCCTCCAGAACCAGAAGCATATGAGGGAAGTCTTGAGGGCCAAACTCCACCGCTGCGGCTGCCTCGCACAAAGGATGTTCTTGTGAATGGAATATCGGTGAAGGTGAAGTATTGTGAAACATGCATGCTCTACAGACCTCCTCGCTGTTCACACTGCTCAATATGCAACAACTGTGTGGAACGATTTGATCATCACTGCCCTTGGGTTGGACAATGTATTGGACTGGTATTTTACTTAACTATGAATCGTTGTATTATGCTTCCTCTAATCCTATTCAGGACTTGCAAAATGCTGTTTTTAACAATCTTCTTTGAATTGTTGCAGCGGAATTATCGCTTCTTCTTCATGTTTGTCTTCTCTGCAACTCTTCTTTGTTTATATGTATTTGGGTTCTGCTGGGTCCGCATCGTGATGATCAAGAATAGCAAGGATATATCCATATGGAAAGCAATGGTCGAGACTCCCGCCTCCATTGCACTTTTAATATACTCTTTTCTCTGTATCTGGTTTGTTGGTGGCCTCTCTGTCTTCCATTTATATCTCATCTCCACAAACCAGGTATTAACTCTTCTTGGCTTCTTTGATGGCAAATTGCTGTGTCACCCATTCAACTAATTTTGGAGGTCTTGTTTTATGTATGTTGTGGCAGTCTACATATGAGAATTTCAGATACCGGTATGATCGACATGCCAACCCATATAACAGAGGAGTAATCAACAACTTCAAGGAGGTGTTCTTCACCAGCATTCCATCGTCCAAGAATAATTTCAGGAAGAGGATTCAAAAGGAGGTCGCTATTCCTTCAATGTCAATAGGAAGTAGTTTTGGGGACCCGAGTATGGGGAAAACCACTGGAGACGTGGAGATTGGAAGGAAGGCAGTTTGGAACGAGGCTGCAGGAGAGGCAAGTGATTATGGACAGATCAACCCTGCTGATGTAGGGGACAAGGATATGGGTTTAAGTGATTTAAGCGGCACCCTCCCAACCGAGGGGCATCCCGGGAATTCTAGCTGGGGAAGGAGAAGCGGAAGCTGGGACATATCTCCTGATGTTCTTGCCATGGCAGCAGTCGGAGGCTCCAAGCGAGTCAATGGCACTAGTAGCAATAGGAGCATGACAGCAGGAGCTCAACAATCAGACCAAAGTTGTAGATAACAACCTAAGCTCCCAGAAAAGGAAGTAAAAAGAAAAGAATGTTGCTTTGAATTGGAGTTGATAAAAATATTAGTGCTTGATTGGTTTATCATTTACAGTATTGAATTGTGTGTTCTTTTGTGTTTTCTTGTGGAATATAAGGTCGTGCTATTGTGATTTATTTTCTTCGGAAAATTAAAAGTGTTGTCCGGATTATATTTGTGGTATATGCAGGTTCTCATGCTTGGTTGCTGAGAAAGTCAGTGAAGATCATACCAAGAGATTGTATGACACAGTGCAATCAAGATACCAACTTAACTTCCTACACACAATTACAAAGATGATTTAATTTCTATTTTTGAAATCGACACAACGTATCATAAATCTAAGAGTTAATTTCATCTCACTACTCTAAAAATTCTTGATTTTCATCTCACTACCTAACTATAAATTTATTTGCACGTCAGTACCTACCATTAATTTCCATCCATTTTTGGGTGGAAAATGGTCATGTGCATACAATCCAATGGCTCACAAATATTCTCATTTTCTTTTCCTCTTTTGCTCACGCAGTATCCCAAACAATAACCCCTCTCAAAAAAGCACCTAAGCCAAGATATATGAGTTCAAAAATAACGATGATATATAAATGAAACAAGAGGCACATAGGATTGTAATGTCGGGTTCAGAAACGAAAGGCTCGGGCTCAAATAGGGTGACTAAGAGATCCAATCATGCAAAGGTAGGCAATTTTTAGCTCAAACGATCCATAGATGGCCTAAAATCATTTTCTTAAGCAACCATGTTCCTTATTTTTATTTCGCCTCGAATAGGTCATACATGTAGTTCTAGACTCAATTTATCATCCATAAGAGTCAAAGGAATACATCACTAAGTCTAGCAAACACTCAAAACACAAGTGGAAGAGCTAATCCTAATGCATGTGCTTTCACTACTTATTCGATTCATTTATGCCCTCATACAATTTTGACTTATGCAAGGAAATAAGCATTTACGACAATTCAATCATCGAAACCTTAAAATCATACACACTATACTCACATATTACCAGAAAATATTTTTTGGACTTTTTCAAATCTTTCAATTGTTTTGGATTTTTTTAATAAAATTTTAACACGAAATGATGCATGAACGCACAAATGCAAAACACAATGCAATGCAGGGCATACCCCACCCCACACTTTAAAACTAAGCAATGTCCCCAGTGCAACTCTAAAAACATAGATACACATGCACACGATATATGATAACAAATGAACACATCACACTTATAGTCAGCAAGTATACACAACCCACACAACCCTATATGCATATTCTATCAGCATGACAATTCGGGCACTCAGTGCCCACCAGATAGCATACATGGGAGAAAATAGCGAATGACAATGTAAAAATAGAAAGGGAAGAGATACTGCCACTCGAAGAACCGCTACGTGAACTGCACTGACTACGAGAATCCTCGTGCATGGATGGATGGAGGGCTCCTCACCCGAGTGAACCTCTAGGAGGTTCGGCGCCTTTGGTGTATGCTCTATTGAATCGATCTCACTCACCATGCCATGTGTTGGGTTGCCTCCCAAATATCGCATTTGTTCAACGTCGTTAGCTCGACCAAAGGGGTGGCCCTAGAAGTCACACAAGCACTACTCTAGAAGCCACTTATCGGCAGAGCTGACACTAGACACAGACTCAAACACAAAAAAAAACATTAAAAGAACAAGAAATAAAAACACATAATATGCTTCTCCAAACGATTACGTCCGAGCGATGCTGAAATAAGATATAATCAGATAAACGCAACATGCATAAAATCTTGAGGAAGCATAAAACACATATGTACTTGGATGCAAATGGCCTGTATACTGAGCCTGGTCAGGATGGAGGTCCCTAGTCTCACCAGGCGGGTGGGAACTAGACCCTTCGGGAGGATGGGAACTGGTCCCTTCAGGAGGACCAGAGAACCAACCAGAACTCAAGCGGTTCTAAATCCAGTGGAGGGTCATCAAGACCGAGAGTAATGGCTCAAGACGAGTGTATATCCTGTCTACCCAGGTATCTACTCTACAAAAACCCGCACGCATCTCCTCTTGGAGTATAGTGACATGTGCTGAAAGGGCAGCATACCTCTCATCCTCCCCCCATCATTCTCATCAGGGCCGGGGGCTGTTGTCCTCATGTCGATCCCCTTAAAAGTAAATTTGTCAACCAAATTACTCTTGGGAGTCGGCCTATAAGCCTCATGCGGGTTGTCCCAAACCCCTAGGGAGATGGCCAGTTGTGTGGCAATAGCCCTAAAACCGATCCTACCCTTCTTCCTAATAGCATGATAATCAAGATGGTCGAGTATGAGATCCTCAAATGGGGCTGGAAGGCCCATTTCAAAGCAGTAGAGGATCTTGATCTCCCTATGCCTTATGGTATGTAAGTTATCACCCCGTATGAAGAGAGTGTAAACTAACACCCGACACAAGTACTTACGCATTACTGACTTAAGATACCTGGTAGGAATGCTCGAGGACAGTGGTTGGTCTGGCACACTTATGGCTGCCCATGCGTCCTCGATGAGGACAGTTGTGTAGTCCCTGACGTGCGGGGTAAACCCGTAGGCTATCCCTAAACTCACCCATGGCGAGCTTGAACTCCTTCCCACACAATAGGAATTCCATAGCATTTTCAGCTATGTGAAACCGAGATTACGAAGTGAGAAACTCGACAGTGAGTCTCTCGTAGTGTTGGGGCTGCCAACCCCATAGAGCAGGCTACCCAATAAACTCCAACTGTGTCCTAAAGATATCCTCACAACCTAAAGTCTTAGACACGAATTCGGTGTCTACAAAACGGTTGAGCATGGTGCCCCGTTCTAGGTTCTACTTGAGGAGATCTTTTTGTGTCTGAGCTGTGAAAATTAAGCACGGGAGGTTGTGAATGCGTGTACTTAATCCGGTTTGTATTAACATAAGAGCAATAAATATGAACGCTAAGACTTTGGTTGATCATATCATAAACGTGTAACATGAGCTTGAATATGTGGGAAAAACGAATCTATTGAAACTAACGATTAACTTTGACTTGGATTTTCAGGACAATCCACAAAATGAGATATGGATTTCAAAGCCCAAACACAAAAAAAAAAAGATACTTTTTTTACTTGTAACAGAGGATCATCATCTAAATTGAAAAACTAAATGAATCCATAACATTTCTTATCTCAGAGACAAACACGTGCTGCATCTCTATAATGGAGGATGGCTCACAAGAATACATCCCTCCTTCCACCTCGACTTCCACTTGAGAGGCGTCTGAGATAGGCTCGACAGCAGAGAATGACTCAATAGAAGATATCACTCCTTCCACCTTAGCTTCCACGCGGGATATATCTGAGATATGATCGATAGTTGAGGATGGCTAAACAGAAAACATCCTTCCTTCCACCTCATCTTCCTCTTGGGAGCAAACTTAGATAGGCTCGAAAACGGAGGACGGCTCAACAAAAGACATCCCTCCTTCCACCTAAGTTTCTACTTGGGAGCCGCCTGAGATAACCTCGATAGCTGAGGATGGCTCAACATAAGAAATCCCTCCTTCCACCTCGGCTTCCATTGGGGAGCCATCTGATACAGGCTCGATAGCTGAGTATGGCTCAACAAAAGACATCCCTCCTTCAACCTCAGCTTCAACTAGGGAGCCGTCTGAGATAGGCTCGATAGCTGAGGATGACTCAACATAACACATCCCTCCTTCCACCTCGGCTTCCACATGGGAACCATCTGAAATAGGCTCGATATTTGAGGATGGCTCAACAGAAGACATCCCTCCTTCCACCTCGGCTTTCGCTTGGAGGCCATCTAAGATAAGCTCCATAGCTGAGGATGCCTCAATAGAAGACATCCTTCCTTCCACCTCGGCTTCCACTTGAGAGCCATCTGAGATAGGCTCGATAGCTGAGGATGGCTCAACAGAAGACATCCCTCCTTCAACCTTAACTTCCACTTGGGAACCGTTTGAAATAGGATCGATAGATAAGGATGGCTCAACATAAGACATCCCTCCTTCCACCCCAGCTTCCACTTGGGAGGCGTCTAAGATAGTCTCGATAGATGAGGATGGCTCAACAGAAGTAATCCCTCTTTCCACCTCGACTTCCACTAGGGAGCCGTCTGAGATAGGCTCGATAGTTGAGGATGGCCCAACATAAGACATCCCTCCTTCCACCTCAGCTTCCACTTGGGAGCCGTCTAAGATAGACTCGATAGTTGAGGATGGCTCAACAAAAGACATCCCTCCTTCAACCTCGGCTTCCACTTTGGAGGCGTCTGAGATATGCTCGATAGTTGAGGATGGCTCAACAGAAGACATCCCTCCGTCCACCTCGACTTTCACCTGGGAGCCGTCCGAGATAGGCTCGATAGCTGAGGATGACTCAATAGAAGACATCTCTCCTTCCACCTCTGATTACACTTAGGAGCCGTCTGAGATAGGCTTGATAGCTGAGGATGGCTCAACAGAAGACACCCTCCTTCCACCCCGGCTTCCACTTGGGAGCCGTTTGAGATATGCTTGATAGCTGAGGATGGCTCAATAGAAGACATCCCTCCTTCCACCTCAGCTTCCACTTGGGAGCTGTTTGGGATAGGATCGATAGCTGAGAATGGCTCAACAAAAGACATTCCTCTTTCCACCTCGGCTTCCACTATGGAACGTTCTGAGATAAGCTCGATAGTTGACGATGTCTCAACATAAGACATCCCTCCTTCCACCTCGGATTAGATTAGAGAGCCGTCTGAGATAGGATCGATAGTTGAGGATGCCTCAACAGAAAACATCCCTCTTTCCACCTCGGCTTCCACTAGGGAGCCATCTGATACATGCTCGATAGCTGAGGATGGCTCAATAGAAGACATCCCTCCTTCAACCTTAGATTCCACTAGGGAGCCATTTGAGATAGGCTCGATAGCTGAGGATGGCTCAACAAAAGAAATTCCTCCTTCCACCTCGGCTTCCAGTTGGGAGCCATGTGAGATAGGCTCGATAGTTGAGGATGGCTCAACAGATGACATCCCTCCTTCAACCTTAGCTTCCGCTTGGGAACCGTCTTAAATAGGCTCGATAGTTGAGGATGACTCAACATAAGACATCCCTCCTTCCACCTCAACTTCCACTTGGGAGGCGTCTGAGATAGTCTCGATAGCTGAGGATGGCTCAATAGAAGACATCCCTCTCTGCACCTCGGCTTTCACTAGGGAGTCGTTTGATATAGGCTCGATAATTAAGGATGGCTCAACATAAGACATCCCTCCTTCCACCTCAGCTTCTACTTGGGAGCCGTCTGAGATACGTTCGATAGCTGAGGATGGCTCAGTAGAAGACATCCCTCCTTTCACCTCGGCTTCCACCTTGGAGCCGTCTGAGATATGCTCGATAGCTGTGGATGGCTCAAAGAAGACATCCCTTCTTCCACCTCGGCTTCCACTTGTGAGTCGTTTGAGATAGGCTCGATAGTTGGGGATGGCTCAATAAAAGACATCCCTCCTTCCACCTCGGCTTACACTTAGGAGCCGTCTGAGATAGGCTCGATAGCTGAGGATGGCTCAATAGAAGACATCCTCCTTCCACCCCAGCTTCCACTTGGGAGCCGTCTGAGATAGGCTTGATAGCTGAGGATGGCTCAATAGAAGACATCCCTCCTTCCACCTCAGATTTTACTTGGGAGCCGTTTGAGATAGGCTCGATAGCTGATAATGGCTCAACAAAAGACATTCCTCTTTCCACCTCGACTTTCACTAGGGAGCGTTCTGAGATAGGCTCGATAGTTGACGATGGCTCAACAGAGGACATCCCTCCTTCCACCTCGGCTTCCATTAGAGAGCCATTTGAGATATGCTCGATAGTTTAGGATGCCTCAACATAAGACATCACTCTTTCCACCTCGGCTTTCACTAGGGAGTCGTCTGAAATAGGCTCGATAGCGTAGGACGGATCAACATAAGACATCCTTCCTTCGAACACGGCTTCTACTTGGGAGCCGTTTGAGATAGGCTCGATAGCTGAGGATGGCTCAATAGAAGACATCCCTCCTTCTACCTCGGCTTTCACTTGGAAGTCGTCTGACATAGACTGAATAGTTGAGGATGGCTCAATAGAAGACATCCCTCCTTCCACCTCGGCTTCTACTTGGGAACCGTTTGAGATATGCTCGATAGCTAAGGATGGCTCAACAGAAGACATCCCTTCTTCCACCTCGGCTTTCACTTGGGAGCCGTCTGAGATAGGCTTGATAGATGAGGATGGCTCACTAGAAGACATCCCTCCTGCCAACTTCCCTTCCACTTGGGAGCCGTCTGAGATAGGCTCGATAGCTGATGATGGCTCAACAGAAGACATCCCTCCTTCCTTCTCGGTTTTCACTTGGGAGCCGTTTGAGATAGGCTCGATAGTTGAGGATGGATCAACAGAAGACATCCCTCCTTCCACCTAGTCTTCCACTTGGGAGCCGTTTGAGATAGGCTCGATAGTTGAGGATGGCTCAACAGAAGACATCCCTCCTTTCACCTCGACTTCCACTTTGGAGCCGTCTGAGATAAGCTCGATAGATGAGGATGGTTCAATAGAAGACATCCCTCCTTCCACCTCAGCTTCCTATCGATAGCTTAGGATGGTTCAATAGAAGACATCCCTCCTTCCACCTCAGCTTCCTCTTGGGAGCCGTCTAAGATAGGCTCGATAGATGAGGATGACTGAACATAAGACATCACCCAATATTTCAAAATCACAAATGCGCTACCTAAACTATTGGTCACGCGATTCTGTTAGAAAAAACTAACAGCATGACATGAATGATTTACTAATTTTTTAATTAATACTTATTAATACATTAACTTATACAATAATTCTTATTTATTGTTTAATTTTATTTTTACATTTTTTTTCATAAAATTACTTCTAAATTAATATTTACTAATTCATATTTGATTTCTTTTCTATTTTCATTATTACCTTAATCTCTTATTAAATTTTATTAACAATTGTTAATTCTTAATCAATTTTGTAAATTGTTCTTCTATCTGTACCTTGTTCTTATAGTAAGTTTCAATAATTTTTCTTCTTTTTATTAAATCGTTCATCTTCCAGATCATGTGCAAATTGGGCAAAGATGGAGGCCTTAACTGTTGGAAAAATGGTAAAAACTGCTTCCTAAACTTCTTCTTCTCCGTTGAAATAAAGCCCTTGTACAATCTCCACCCAAATAGCCTTAACTCTCCGGAGAACTCAACCCCCAAAATCACCTCCAAATCTGAAAATTTCAATCACAATAACATTTTACAAAAAAAAAATATTTGGAACATGAAATTAAAAAATGAACTCGAATTTGAGTTGTGAAATTAATGTGTTTGTAACTAGAAACCATCGTCGAGGGAGAAACCTAGATCTCGACGACCCAACAAGATAGAGGGATGGAGAGGGATGAGGCGTGTCTCGCACAAAGCTCGTCGTGGTTCTCACCTCGCCTCGTCGTGGTGCTAGCCTTGCCTCGTCATGGTGATCCTGTCGTATCTCTACCAATGAATCCTAGAAGAGCTCGACACGTACTGACGAGGTAAAATAGACCTTTCATAGGTATCAGATGAGTATTCGAGTTGAATGAGGGTAAAGCTGTCATTTCACTCTCCACTAACTAGCACATGGTGTTACATGACAAACGGAATAGAATATTCCGTTCATTTTTGTTAACTAGGTCGCGTGACCAATAGTTTAGGCAGTGCATTTGTGATTTTGAAATGTTGGGTAATGTAGTGTTCGTGACCAATACTTCAGAATAAGTATCAATATTTAACCCTAGAAAATATATTCTAAAAAAATGCATTAACATTGGTTGGAAAGTAAATACCCAAGCTCAAATTTTGCTTGTTCCAAATAGTTTTTCTACAAATATTAGATGTTTTTTTTTATTTTTCTTTTAATTAAATATTTAATTTAATATTAAAAGTGACTCATGAGCCTAGAAATTTTCGGCTTGACTTCGACTCATTTATTAAACAAGTCTAATCTTGAACTCGAGTTTAGCTGAAGTTTGATTATAAGGAAATAGAATATCTAAAAAGTCAAGTTCAAAACGGCTCATTTACAACCTTAAGCGCAAACAATGCTCTTTAGTAGAAGAAAAGTTCTTATTATTCCATAAATAGTTAAAGCGAGTGAGGTTAGTGATTGGATGAGTCTAGTACTCTAACTCGATGACAAAATGTTTGTCGGTTCCAGCTAGATTACTAAGGAAGTAATGGATGGGCACGCAGCCACTCACGTCCCAACTAAGTCCCACTAGGCTGCCTCAATGCATGCCGTCCTCCGGGTGAGGACTCGTCAAAAACTGATTGAGGGATGCAAGCATACTCAAGAGTAGCCCGTGAAATGGCAACTGAAGATGGGTAACCGAGAGCGTCCTAATAGGCCATGGATTAGTCCTCTTTGTAGACAGTCCATCACCCATGTGATGCCTCATTATGTATGGCGAGGCTGTTTGGAAGACATCTCTTTCTCTTGTGGAGGCATTCCTCTTACCCTCCCTTCATTTATAGTGATTGGCGGTACGTGAACCTCTAAGGCCCGCCTCTTTGGGGAAACTACCACCGAATTTAACTCGCCTCTTTGGGGAAACTACCATAACTTCGATTATGGGCCAATTCTGACCTAGCATCTTCCTTTACCTTGCTTTCCCACTCAGATCTTCTTCATCATTTGTTTGAGGGTTAATAGCCTTCGATTCCCATATCCGCCCCTACTCATGTGGGCGTCCTTGCCTTCGACAAGACCCTCATCGCTCCCTGTTCGACCACACAAACTAATTCCAGGATTCGCATAGGGCACAAGAGGCTCGATCCACGGGCATTACAGAATCCTGAGGCAACCACATAGAGTCGCAGATCTAGCGTACAATCGCCTAACGTGAACCCCTCTTGTAACTGTGTTGTCAACGAAAAATGTGAGCACGAAAAAGAGAAAGCCATAATTTGTCTTTAGGCATTGTCCATGCCAAAACCATGACAACGTGGATGGAGCCCACGAGAGAATATAACATTAGCCTTTTGAGTGTTTACTTTTTTTTATCAACAAATTTTGTATTATACCCCACATTTGGAATAAAGGATGAGGTAAAGGGAAGAATCCCTCAAACGAGCTTACAAGCAAATGCATCCCCAAAAATAGTGGACCCTAAAGGTAACCAAGCTTAACAGTTACAACAATTCTTATCAAAGGGGATAAAAATATCTAAAACCTAGATTTTACAACCGTGAAGCAAACCGGAAACAAAACCAACAAGGGGAGAATACAAAGTTACCAAAAAAGGTCTAACAAAACAAATTGTCAACCAAGAACCTCAGAGGTAACAACATAACACAAGGTACCCAATAAGGGGGTATGAAAACACAAAAAAAGGTCTACAACCTAGATTTTACCACCATGAAACTCAAAACACTTTAAACCCCCCAAAATCTAATCAGTGTTAGTAAACAACACCTTATCTCATCGGAAGCACCAACATGAAAAAATGAATGGACATCGAAACGCCGACGGCCAACGCCAAATAATGACAGAGATAAGTCGGAGGTCCACAAACCTCTGATACTTTAAATCCCTAGAAAATGAATCAATGAGTCTTCAATCAAAGGTACCAAGGCCTAAAACTGCTTGTCGGAGGCCAACGCTAATTAACAGACGAGGTTCAATCACCCAAGTGATGGGAATAAAGAAGAACAAACGGGATTCCGATCAAAGGGACAAAGTGGTGCATTCACAACAACTAATTACACATGAAAAAAAAAATAAAGAGTAACCTTACCTAGTCGGGCTGGAACCAAAGAGAGACCACCAAAAGACCGGGATCATATCCCAAAGACCCACTAAAGTGTAAATCTTTGCAATCAGATCCGGGCCGAAATCTTCCAACATAGGTGTTGGCGGCGAACTAATTGAGGACCAGGCCAAGGTAGAAAGCCAAGCTCCAGACGTAAGGACAAGGTGAATCTGAGACCGCGTGCATCAGGGGAGCAAATCCGGCGAAGATAAAGTCCGCAACCAAAAAAACAAGCAAACACTGGCCAAGGGGAGATGGAGTCTAACCCGACCGAGCCCCGGTGACTCCACACGCTGGACGACGAGAGAGACTTTCCACGGCCAGATCTGCCGTAAAAACGAAGGAGGTGTCGAGGAGAAAGACGAGAGAAGGGGGAAGGGGGGAGGTCCAACGGCGGCAACAGTAGCCAAATGCAATGGAACATCGCCGACAAGGCTTAAAAGAATGGAACAAAAAAGGAGAGAAGGTTCGTGAGGGAGAAAAAAATATGGGGGAGGAAGAAGATCGCCACCATCGACGACAACACTGGCCAGTGTCCAGAGCCGTCGTTAGTGGACGTAACGAAAGGGGTCGGCTATTGAGAGGTTAGGGGTTTCTACAAAATCTAAATAATAAAAGGACACACAAAGCTTCGATTGATGGTTCCTTTTGAGTGTTCACTTAAAATAGTTAGGATCTCCAATTTTTCTTTTCCGTAATATTTAGGACCTCCGATTCAAGGTTTTCAAAGAAATAAGTTTCGTATAAACAAGTTTTTTTTTTACTAAAAGGTGCAAAATTTTATTAATAATATAAGAGTCGGTACAAGTAAAGAGTCTCTAGAAGGCTCAACACACATAACTCTATGGCAAAATAACCTTCATAAACGGTATTGAACTCTCCATATAGGCATGAAGGAAGGGTGGAGGTTGGAAAACGGAACTGGGATTCTTGCTCATGGTAGTGCCTAAGAGTTGCATATGGGGGGGGGGGGGGGGGGGGGGGGCAAAGCGACCGAACTTGAACTCATCATCAATTGTATTAGGAGGATATACTTGATTCAAGGTTCCCTCCCAGGAAAAGTCTCTGAATCTCTGCTCACTAGTCATTGACCTTTCAGGAAAAGACCCACTCAATTTTCCTGATCCAAAATCGAGAGAGGGGTCGAGATGGCGGGGTTGCTTAGGAGAGATGATCAGATACAATATGCTCCAGTGTAAACTCAATCTACAGTAGGTACAGAAAATGGTGGTGCATCGAGTTTGTACGCTTTTCACATGCTTCAGTGGTGGTCAAGGAGGTGGGGACATCGATGGCTACTTCAATGAAGGCAGTAGAGGTAGCGGGGGCTTCTCGGAGATGGAGATCGGTTGTGGGCTCAGCGATGGGGAGGAGCGAGACATCGGTGGCGATGGGTTATTCAACAGCGACGAGGCGTGACGCAAAGGTGGAGCAGTGGAGACAACCACTTGGAGAAGGGTTGTTGTCAGGGGCGGAGCTAGGTGAGAATAACGCCATTAAGACAAAGGAGAACGACCAGACCTGAGCTAGGAGAAAAGATGACGATCCAGAAGAAGGTCAACCACCTACACTGAAAACGCATGAGAAACTCTAACAAAACTAGAGAGGGGCGACATAGCCTTAACTAATTTTGTTTATTTTTTTAAAGGTGCATATTATAAATGAGATTTCAGTACATTGATGTGTGTTAGGGAACACGCTCCCTGACTACTAAAAAGGACAGAAAAAGAACAAATGATTCACTGATCCTTGTATTACTAGAACCGTCACAAACAGTATTGGGATACCGTATAGGCAATGAGAGAATACGGGGGATGAGAAGGTGGTACTGGAATTCTTGCTTCGAAAACTAGCCAAGGACTTCAACAGTAATGATGGGAGGCAAAGTATCGACTAGGGACCCCTCCCAAGGCCAGTCCCTGATGCACAGATGGTCTAACATCCCTCCTGGCAGGGCAGTTTGCTAGCCCTCGCATGATCATCTCGAGGCGCTCCAGCTGCAGACCTCTTGAGCTCTCCAATCGCGGCACCTCCAACATCTTTAGACCCACCATAAATGGGTGTTGGAACTGTAGTGACCGAGCCCCCAGGGAGCTGACCGATCACCAACCAGGTGCTAACCCGAGCCGTAGTACGGTTAAGTATAGTGTTGGGGGAAACCCAGGGACTCATATCTAGAGATTTGGAGCCCTTAGGTACAGTTCTCGGGGAGACGTTCCTGGAGCCTGACAGGGCGGGTGGCTGTGAAGACTTACTCTGGTCTGTTGCATACGGCTTCACTCGCTTATCCCTCTGGTATTCCAAAAGAGAGGAGTCATATCGTGGGGTGCCTCGGACTTCCCATGTGCATTCCTTGATGATATGTCCAAGTCTCCCACAGTTGTAACAGAAACTCGGGAGCTTGGTGTAAGTCAGCTTGATCTTGATCGAGTTTGGGAACTCTTTGAAACAAAGGATCATACCTCGTCGGAGTGTCCGCTCGATGAGGTGCCAGAAGTGGACCCTAATAGTGCCCCCATCACATCCCCCACTGGTTTCTCGGGATGTCCACACAGGAACCCAACGCGTCCCCAATGGACATCCCCGTCGCCTTTGTTCGGACCAGAGGTATTAGGCCCCGCGCACGATCCCAAAACTGTGTGCGATCCAAGGCCGACAGTTCCCGGGTACATGGCTCGCCCGTCGAAGCACAATGGTTCATTACCCCGAACTTATGCACGTGCGTCCGACGATCAGAAGTAGAAACCAAAGAGTTCCGGTTCCAACTCCTTGACGACGAGACCCTCCGCAGCTCGCCCCCACACGGTGGTGATGATTCGGAGCAGTGCCTCCTTCCGAGGGGGTGTCGGCGACCAAAGCTTTCCCATCATACCCCATTGCTGCTTGGTAATGGCTGTGGAGATGGCCGTGGAAATGTCCGAAGAGAACGCACGACGACCTCGACCTCCTCCTCTTCCTCGATCGAACAAGAAGACAACCCATCCTAGAGAGCCGCTAGAAAGGCATGGAGGTCCGGACCCAAAGAAGCAGGGGTCAAGTAAGGCTCATCCAGACCTAGGCTCAGCAACCGGCCCCGAAACATCCCCGCTGGGATCGTAAGGCCAGTGGGGATGAGGGGGATCCGATTTCGATTGGGGATACAACGGCCCAACCCTAGTGCTTCCACCGCCGTCAGAGGAAGGTCATCCATTGGCGCCTTTCCTTTCATCGGATCTCGTTGCAGGGGGCATCCATAGAGGCGCAGAGAGGAGACGAAGGTGGTGAACCCTGTTGGAGAGCAAGGACTACAACCCTAGGAGTCGCGCCATCAGGAACGACTGGAGATAGAACTAGGGCCTGGTGTGGTGGAGGACCCGTCAGGCTAGGGTTGAGTGGAGGCAAAGTCAGGGCAAGGCACGACGCATGAGGAGGCGGCCACAAATTGCATGGAGGCGAAGCAACGTTGGCCTGCCTAGCTGGTCGTCCCCGTCTCGGCTTTGAAGCATGCACATGAGAGAATACCCCCCTGGAGAAGGGCACCAACTCGAACGAGAGGACCAAGAGCATCGACGGTATGGGGGGAGAGGGTAGCAAGGAGGAAGAACTCGGAACGAGTGGTTTCGGTCTTTTCCTTCAGCGTGCCTTATCCCCAACACCGGGTACGGTCTGCGAGAGATTGGATTGTATCGAGCTTGTGACCACAGGGGCGGCGCGAGCTTCAGCAACAGCGTCATCGACTGGTGTAGGTACGATAGTCGACAAGGCTACGTCGAGATCAAAGGAGAGAAGCTCCATAATTACACTGAGAGACGACTAAGACTAAGAATATGTCTCGAAGATACTAGAGAGGGATTGTCACGACAACATTACTAATTTTGTTTATGTTACAACTTCTTTCGTATAAACAAGTTAATTACTACTAAATAGTTTCATACTAATTAGAATTAAGAAAATTAACAAATATAAATAAAAAATTATTTGAAATAAAAAAAAATACTCAAAACTGAAAATTTGAGGGGGCACGTGTCGCTAGCCTACCGTGTCCGCGAGTGGATATATCTACTTTGTGAGATTCCTGGTTAAGTAAAGAGATGGGATTGGCCAAGAAAACGAAATTAAGAGGATGGTGCATAAGTCAAATGGATGTGATTATACATAATCTTCTTGGTAAAGACTAAAGACTAATGAAACTATGTTTGACAAACAGAAAACAAAAAAATATATATTATAAAAGAGAAATGGTGAAGAATCAAAAGAGCACAACACATGTTGCTGTCCTCGCAAGCAAAGATTTGCTACCATGAAAAACTTGAACAATGCACGGCAAAAAGAAAAAATAAAATCAACATCTTCACGGTGAAGAAAAGCACCAAGTCTCTATCACAATAAATTGATTCATTCTTTTAGCTTCTTTATCACCATTTTGCTTTTACCCTAAATAAAGTATGCCTTTTCATTCCTGAAATTAACCCAAAAGCATATAAATATTTAGTAACAGTTCCGAACTATCAAAATATTCGATAGATTAGTCTGCCAAGTGCCATATTGTTCTCGAATTATTGTCACAACTTTTTTCAAAACAATTCATATATACATTGGTGCTATTGCTAGTTTATCAACTGACCCAACAACGTTTTGATAGTTGAAGGACTGTTACCTAATCAAACAGACACAAAAACACAAAGGAGAAGCAAAATGGTAACTTTTGTGTCTGAAAAAAACAAATGCATTTGTGCACATTTGGGATAGGCAAAGTGCGTTTGTGTGGCATCCATATCGTATCATGATTCAAAGGAAGCGGCTCTCCAGAAAAAAGCTAAAGCTCAATCCAACCAACTTATTATAAATAAAATCAGAAGGATTAGAAAAATAAGCCTCAAAGTCGTTTTATTTATAATAAGTTTCTGTAGCATGTAACTGACTCAGCAATTCATTTCCGAACATTGGCTTTTAGTAGAATATATGCACCAAAACACAAAAGTCTCACCAGCTACGAATATGAGTTTCGCCCTAAGACTCGTTGCAGGGGCATTGTGGGGTTTGTTTGCTTCAAGTTGTAACGAATTCACGAGAAAAACTACATACAGAAACGAATAACGAATATAAATCAACAACATTAATATATAGTTCTCTCGAGTGGTTCCTCGACAATTTACAATCAACATATGAGTTAAGCCTAATTCACGGAGTATCCAACGCTTCGATTAGTCCTTCATATCGAAATTTCCATTTAAACCTGTCTTAAACCACCGTTGAAATTACTCGGTCTAATCCGACCGGAACCAAGTCAGATTCATTAAGTTCTCATATACTCTGACACTTGGGTCAGTTTGGATTCTCATAGTACGTGAAATAATTCAAAATTGGCTAAACATATAAATAATTCAAAATTGGCTAAACATATTAAATCCAATTCTACAACTAAAAAATAATCAATACTATTAATTGTCTTCATATAGAACCTAATTTTCTCAACTACATTACAATGAAGTTAAGAATTTGGAATTTTGTACTCTAATTCATGAGGGTGGTAGGTATGAGGATCTATAATAATAGCAACCCATGACCCGGCTGAGACCAGTCGTGGCCACATACAATTTCATTATGAAGCTCCATTTTCGCTAGAGAGTGGCTAAGCATGACATGTACGTGACTTCACCATACATTCAAAATATTTGCTTTGTAAAAACATGAGAAACACTCCCGAGTTAGGGTACATTCCCATGTACAATACACCGAATCTTGTACAAGATAAAACAAGTTCTAGAGAGAGAACTCCCTCTCTCTAGAACTCTCCTTCAAACCCAAATCTACTTCTCTTTTTTCCTTCTTTAATCGTAATCGATAGCTTTTATGATTTTGGCCATACGAACTATCGGTGGTTCTCCGGAGTTTTTCATCGTTTGCCCCCATTTTCTTACCCCCTTCCTCCCCCTTCCTGCCCTGACCTCTCCGCCTCGCATCTTTCATCATCTCGCCTTTCACTTTTCAGATCTAGGGTTTTATCCCAGATCTGGTCGTTCTCGTCCACTCCGAAGCTTTCCTCCTCTGCTATGTTTCTTTACACTCTCTCTTCTCGCCTGATTGAGATTTGAGAGGTTAGAGTCGAACTCTCCTCGTGGATCGTCGCAGGTGTTGACTCCGACCGACTTTTTCTCGGTTGTTAGGGGCGGGTCGTCGTATCTCGCTGCCTTTCGTTGGGCCCGCTTCTTATTCTCGTTTTCTTGGGGACGAGATCGGAGTCCTAGCCTCTTTCTCCTCCCAGTGATGCTAGCCTTGGGGTCGTCTTTTGGAGATGAGAATGGTACGACGATGGTGTAGCTTCGTCTTCGGGGAGGTGACTCCCTGTATCGCTTCTCCATTTTCCCCTTAGCTCTCCTTCTCCTCGACCTTGTGCGGTTGGTGCCACCAACTACGGTGGTTTCTGTCACGCCCCAAATCCGGTTTTAACCGGACTCGAGACGTGAACTAAAACAATAATAATTTTAATCGAAAATAAAGCCAACAGTCTCAATTCATCCTTTAAAACTTTAAACAACCTCGCGAGTCGCAACTCGATAAATACAACGGTAAAAATACTTAAACAAATAAAGGTACGTCGCTAGACACTAGCTAAACCCTCGCTAGCTCCCAAGCTCTGAGAATCCTGCTAGTACATATCCCATTCAACACCTGAAACACAACAAAGTAAGGGGGTGAGCTTACGCTCAGTAGGAAAAGTAGTTAAGGTTCTGAACCACTGTTCATCACCACGGGTAACCGTCCAATTAGGGCATACTAGTAAAGCACAACGATTAAAAGTCAAATTAAGACTATTATTCCAAGACAACACTTAGCCTTCCATCAGGCACAACCCGTAACACAAACTCACAACGAACCGAACTCATACCACTTTCCACAACTAGCTCTTGACATCCATCACCTAAAAATTCTCAATGAACAACGCCTACGGTTATCTCACAACCGACCGCACGTGCGAACTCGCACTGCAACACAAGAATCAGGTACAACCATCTCGAGTCACTAATCACTCTCACAAGACCAAAGTCACACTTAACCCAAGGCACAAAGCCAGACAGCCCACACGACACACACAACAGACAACGCACAAAATCCAACAACACGCACAACGCACATAGCATACCCACCCTAAAACATAATATAACCATTTCCAACGTTTCCGGCTATCACAGCCCGTCCACTTATGTCGCACCGGTACACGAAGCCTCGGTTCCGACACCTGGTTACCGATCACTTTCACAAATTCATAAACATACTTAAAAGAATTGCACAAAATCAAACAGCAAGAAAAGGCACACAGCGAGATATACACATATGTCATATAACGGCATAAGACAACACCACCGGATGCACACCGCCACTTATATCGTACTGGATCACACATCATCAGTCCCAATATCTTCCTCCTCACACAGATGAAGGGTAACATCCTCGACCGGAAATCCCTCAGTCCGATGTCCTCCACTCACACAGATGTGGGCCATAATCTTCCCATTACCGACCATTTCCACAATCGTAATCGTACTTACAAAAATACACACAACAAACCAATGAGAATAAAGCACACAACAAAACACACACAGATGTCGTACGACAGCACACAATCAAACAACCAGAATAAGGCACGAGTGAGATACACACAGATGTCGTATAGCAGCATAAACCAATACCACCGAATGCATACAGCTACTTATATCGTACTGGATCACACAGCATCATTCCCGATATCTTACTCCTCACACAGATGAAGGGTAAAATCCTCGACCGGAAATCCCTCAGTCCGATGTCTTCCACTGACACAGATGTGGGTACTACTCACAACACGTACAGGACCGGTACACACTTCGGTCAACGCCATCCCAGATTACGAGTCATTGTGGTACTGATCACGCCATCCTTGGACTCGGTACCCTACACTGGAACTATCCCTCGGTGTAGGTATCACTCCGGCTACGCCGTCTCTTGAACACACAATCAGGGTTTAACACACATCACAATTCACTAATGGTCTCGGTATACCAACCGGACCATCTCAACATAGCACACAACCGGTCTATCAATCACCCGGTCCTATCACAACCAGGAGTGTAAGAACTGCCCCCGGTCGATCCCGGTCGAACCAGTGAACTTGGACGATTCGCGAGTCATTCGGGACCTTTCCAGGGCCCAAAAAGCTTAGCCGTCATCACGGTTAGCTTAGTTGGGCCGTTTTCTTTCCGTTGACTGTAATATTTGACAAAGTCAACCCGGGACTTTTATCGGTCAAACGTGGTTCGATTTAGAACAAAATCCGATAAAAATGTGTGCTGGAATTTAATTAAACTTGAAATGGTCCCCTCATGGACATGTGTCAATGCTTGCTTGGAAGAGAATACTTTGGTGTGTTAGGACGCTTGTACCCTCATTAATGGTTTTGGGGGAAGAGTAAGGCTAAGGGGTATTTTGGGCACTATCCCTTCTAGTTTTAAGCCCCATTTGGTGCCCATTTCAGCACAAATCCCTATGCAGCCGTTTTTGGAGAGAGGGTGGAGAGAGAGAGAATGAAGTGTGAAGCTTGAAGGAGAAGAAAAGTGAGAAAAGGAGGATTTTTGGGCCATTTCTCCACCAAAGAGGCTTGATTCTTCCATTTTCTTTTTCTACTCATCAATTCCAAGGTGAGCTTCTAATCTACTTTCGTTTTCACGGATTTTAGTTCATGGGTTTTGGGAGAAATTTGTTGAACAATGGATGGGTTTGGAGTTGAGTGTTAAATGATGAAGTTTTGGGAGATTTTGAGGTTGGTTGTTGGATTAAATTCGTATTATTGAAGTTTTGATGGAACCCATTGAGGATGTTGAAGTTTGGAGGTTTTAGATGACTGTTTTGAAGCTTGTTGAAGCTGGAAATGGAGTTTTTGTTGGGGTTTTTGCAGAATTCATGTTGGGGAAGAAGGGAGGAAACTGGGCTGGTTCGGCACGGAATGGGACCCGGAGGGGGCCACGTTCCGGCACGGCATGCGGCACGGAACGGGCTTGCTACCGGCACGGTACGCGGCGCCGAACGGGCTGGACTCCGGCACGGCACCTCGCACGGTCCGTGTCTGATTCCGGGCCGGTCCGTGATACGTTCCGGCTGGGATTCCGGGCCGGTCTATGATACGGAACGAGCCATGTTCCGGGCCAGGTTTCCTGAAGCTAGGGTTTGCCTAATTGGGCCTAGTTTGGGCCCAAATTCGTTCTTTTGAACCTGGAGTTACAATTAGAACGTTTTGAAGTAGATTAGTGTGAAAACAGTCTTTTGCTAGTTGTTAATTTTAGTATTGTTTGTGATCCAAGACCGTGTACCCGAGCTCGAAAGGAGTAGAAGACTTGGACCCGAGTGAAGAAGGAAAGGAAGCTAGCTCCGACTTCGGCAACTAATAGAATTGTTAGAGGAAGACCGTAAGGTAGGGAAAATACTAAACCCCTCGTGTAATTTAATACTTTAGTATGCATATTAGGTTAATAAAATCGGAAAGGTCCTAGAGATGCATATAGGATGCGAATAACTAGAATAATCGTCTTTCAATTACTAATAATCGGACGTGTCTAGTATGCATGCATACGATGTGAATAACTAGTTTAACTCGCTTTCAATACTTGGAAATTGCTTTACTGGTAGAAAGGCCGAGATGAGCCATATGATTGGTTGTGGTTACTTCACATGCATTACTTACTTAGTTTTAAGATAAATTAAGAGTATAATGAAACTAGATAAATTGTATGCTTGAATGATTAAATGAATGCTTGGATGATTGTATGATTCAATGATTGCATGAATGATTGAATGAATGATTGAGTGTAATTGATTGTGCCAAATGGTATGATCGGGTGAGTGATAGACCGATGGAACGTGGTTGGTAAGTAGGCCGGTAAGTGTAATTGTGGGTATGAATCCCTTGTGGTGTGCATTGGTAAATCTGTGGATTTCTAAGCTAGGTTGTATGATGTGTTGACATGTTGGTCTCTTGTGTGTGGTTGATCCTACGGGATATTGATTGGTAGACCCTGCGGGGCATTGGTTGGTTGATCCTGCGGGATATTGATTGGTGGACCCTGCGGGGCATTGGTTGGTTGATCCTGCGGGATATTGATTGGTGGACCCTGCGGGGCATTGGTTGGTTGATCCTGCGGGATATTGATTGGTGGACCCTGCGGGGCATTGGTTGGTTGATCCTGCGGGATATTGATTGGTGGACCCTGCGGGGCATTGGATGGATGACCCTGCGGGGCAATTGGATGGTTTACCCTGCGGGAAACGGTTACTTGTTGATTCACCCGAGTGTATGAGTCCTGCGGGAGCATTACCTTGGTTCCCGATGACATATGGTCCTTTGGGGGCATTTCCGAGAATCCCGACGATATGCGTCCCTCAGGGATGTTACCGGTAGCCCGATGTATGTGCCTCCTCTGGACCGAGGGAAAATCTGACATGACACGAGCACTCTTGTGGATCGGAGTATGGGATCTGACATGACACAAGAACCTATCTTGGATCAGAGTGTTGGGATTTGAGTTGTTGACGTAATATTTAGTTGCCCCCATTTTAGTGGTTATAAAATATTGATAGCGCTTTTCACTTAATCTCTTAAAGTTACCGTTATCCTTAAGAATGTGATATTATGTATTCTTTACCTATTCTATAGGATCTTATTGTTTAATAGTATAAATTGCAAGCCGTGTCGTCATGTCAATGCAGTTTTATTATAAATTGGAGGTTAAATTGTTCATGATTTTCCCTACTGAGCGTAAGCTCACTCCCTGTTGTTTTATCTAATGTTTGTACAGGCATGCTTGATGATTAGTGGACTCGAGGCTCAGGAGCTTCTGGATAGTCGGGGTGTTTGGTATTAGAGACGTCATTGGTCATTTGTAATGAACCGCATATTTTTCGTACTCTATTTAGAGCTTTGACTCCTATTTATGTTTTGGAACATATTAATTGAGTATTTGATCGGAACCTATTTGAACACTTAATCGGTTTTATTATTATTATTTTGTTACTATTTCTTTGTCAACTCAAGTCACGTCTCGAGTCCGATCAAAACCGGATTTGGGGCATGACAATTTGGTATCAGAGCCAGGTTACATTTTGACCTTGTTTTCAAAACCTCGGACCGACGTCAATTAGGTGGGTAGAGTTAGGTGGTCTAAGTCGTGGTACTCAGTGACGCAAGTCGGAAACATTTGATGCGCAGAGTTGGAACGACACGAGGCTTGATTGTTTCAATGTTGGTTTAAGTTTGAATCTTTTATATTACGATGGTTGCATTGCTTGATTGGTATCCTTGTCCTATTGGTTGTAAGTTACAGTGATCGGTGAAGCCGAACGGTTGAGATCGGGATTGGGTTAACGAGCAATGACCGAGCCATTAATAAATTGGTTGTTGAGTAAATCATTTATTGAGTGTGATGCCACCTTGGTTGGCCGTTCCAAGATTGATAAAGTTGAAATGTGGACTTATTGAAGTGTTGACTTATTAAAGTGTTGACTTATCGAAGTGTTGACTTGTGTGAGTGGTGACTTGTTTAAAATGTTGACCGTGATCTAAGGATTAAAGTTGAAATGATGATCCGATTGGATGTCAATTGAATAAAGGGTAGAAACCCAAAGAGTACTTACAGTATTGCACGGTGATGTGTACTTTTGCTGATTGTGGGAACCTTGTGTGCTGAATGTTGTGTGAAATTGATTATTGGATGTCCCACTTAAGCGGATGGTTAGTGGAAAATACGATCGGGTCATGCCGAAATTTCTTTGAAATTGAAGTGTTTGCACTATCACAGGCTGACTCAGGGGCGCCACTGTAGTCGAGCGTGATAGGGGGATGTCAAGTGGTTACAACGAGATTCGGGGACGCCTGAATCGGGTTGTAACGATGCGAGATCGACATGAATGTTGTGATAAAAAGACAAGATGTTGAGAACTTGTAAAAGGAAAGAAACGCTAAGATTTATGGAATTGATCGTATGTCGATTCTAGACCCCACATGTTGGGAAGACACCCGATCGAGGGGTATGCCTGTTGCCTTGTGATTTGTGTGGACTATTTGAGACTGTTCCTCCTGTGGGAGTTGATTGATTTGATTGAACTGCTGATTGTTTTTGTGAGACGCACTAAGATGCGGTTTTTTCTGCCTATATTTAAAGTATTATATATATCTACTGAGCCTAAGTGTTGTTGGTCTTTGTTTGACCCTTGTGGGACGCGCGTGAACGTCCTTGTATTTTGATCGAACCGTTGGTTCTAAACTGGGAGACTGAACGTGTGCGTTATCCGTGCAACATGTATACGACATGCCTCGTAGTTACATTCCGAGGGGTACCAGAAGACGCCCAGCTGGGGGCCCGAGTCAGACACTTGGTTCTGAGAAGGCAGGGGTAGTGGGTGCCCAAGGTGACTTCGTTGGGAATCATGTGAGAGTAGCTTCTGCGATGTTCCTGCTGGAAGGAGGAGCATATCGTGAGTGGTATCGCGAGGAAGTACGAGATGGATTTTTACGTCTCGAGCTTCAGCAGTTCCTGGAACTGCATCAGGGAGGGATGTCGACCTCTGTGCACGAGACGAGAGTGGATTCCTTGTCCCACTCTGCACCGTAGATGGTGCGGACTCACCGCAGTAGATGGCTTGAGGGATGACTCCGCCCTACGTTTGTGGATCGGGTTACCGCAGTCAGGACCCAAGTATGTTCAGAGCCGGTGGATCGGACACCAGCAGTGGAGCGACGCATCAGTGAGACCGTTAGAGCTTGGGAGAGGAGGCCGAGACCGGGCGACTTCTTAGGACCGACAGAGGTCCGTGGTTCACAGAGGTAGAGGACCTTAGGATTCTTTTGACCTCAGACTTAGTCTGGTAGGGTACGACCGTACGGGTCGGCGGCGTCAGCTGGACCCACCGCGTCAGGACGACCACCCTTTTGTTACTTTTGCTATCAGTCAGCCATCGTGGCCGAAACTGCCCGAGGGAGGCACACGCCGAAGTCGTATTTGCGACCAGATCGGACACTTGATGAGACATTGTCCCGTCACAGGTGGAGAGCCAGCATGCTACCACTGCGGCAGACTTGGGCACCTCTCCACCATGTGACCTGACTGGGTTGGAGGAGGACCCGTGCAGCGACCACAACAGTCGTAGTCAGACCAGACAGCTTCTTTCCACCAGCGTCAGGTTCAGCCTCCACGAGCTCCGCGTCAGGCGGCGGGAGCACCAGGCCAGGAACACCAGCCTAGACCTCAGCAGCAGGTGGCACCATCACCACCATCGAGAGGATGACCTCCGATGCGGCAGGGCCGAGAGTACACGATTACCGGACCCAGAGCTGAGGGACTTGATACCAATCTTGAGATCGCTTAGAGTTCTTGTTTACGTTTTACCTTTTGGATTTTGTGTTTGCTGACACTTGAATATTACACGTGGTTACTTTATGTTGGAACGAAATTAAAACTGTTAAGCCCCCCCCCCCCCCCCCCCCCCGTATCTTAACACACCGACGAGAGGTGTGGTAGTACCGACTGGTGTCAGTTTGAGTTTGAAAGAGGAGTAACAGACCTAGTAATATGGGAAGTTCTGTCCTTCTTCGAGAGTGCGGATCGAGTTTTAAGAACCGATTGGTGAAACAACAGGCGTTCATCGGATACTATCAGCAGCGAATGCCCGAGCAGTGGAAGGTTGTAGCCTTGACTAGTAAACGGTCCGACCGGTCACCGGAGATGACCGAGTGACGATAAGATCTGAGTAGCGCAGCGGAAGCGTGGTGGGCCCATGACCTACAGGAGTCGTAATCTCCTGCTTCTTCTACCCCCGCTGGAAGATTTAGGTCATAAGATTCGAACCTTTGAGACGTTCCTTTTGTCTTGACACCCCGGTCAACTAGCGAAAAGTCAGACAAGTGTGTGTGTCTTACGTGTGGGATTAGATTGAAGTGTGTTCCCTAAGTTCTTTCCAGAGGAGCCGATCAGATCGCTACCAGTTCACGAAATCAACACTATGATTAACCTGAGACCAAAGACGACGCCAACATCCTTAGACCAGGCAGACCCGCGCCAACGGAGTTGACCAACCCAAGACATCAGCCGAAGAGCCAAGAAGACGGAGGACCTGTCCGAGCGCACCGCCGTGAAGATAGCAGCACGACTTCAAGAAGGAGCGGAACAGAGCGCTAAGGAGGCACGAAGACCACCGGAAGCTGGACTGCATCAAGTTGAAGAATCGACACTCAAGACCGACGCGACAAGTTCCAGAAGAACACGGCTAACAACGACGTCGCCAAAGATCGGAGCATGTAGCGGATCAAGAAGAGAGTTCGTGCCACGCAACAGTAGGAAGACGTGTTCAAGAGTCACATCTTTCGCGTCGCACAGTACCGTCAAACAAACATCGAGAGTTACAGCGACATCAAACGACATTTCCAGCAGAGCCGAATACGGAGAACGTGAACTGAGTACCAAGACGTATCTCAATCGACAAGGGAAGAACGAACGCCAACGTCCCGCGAGGACTAGTGTAACTGCTAAGTTACACCGTAGAAGTGAGAGCACCTCACGTCGAGATCCGGAAACAGTTAGCGTAATACGACTACCGCGAGCTTCCAGGCCAATAATAAGAGGGCACCGCACGAAGCATCGCATGGTAAGTCAGGTTTTGTGCCATGCAGAGCACAATGAGAATTTAGAGTTGACCAGTGACTGGTCCTAAGTTGTTTGAAAGACGTTTGAAGATTTACGCGCAAGGTACCCCAAAGACCGTTCAAATTCTCGAGATTTCAATGCTTGTTGTGGACTCATTATGGTGATGACTCGGATGAAATGACTTATAGGTTGGTCGATTGATAGTATGTGAGCAAGTGTCAACGGTAAGAGAAATATCGCAGGTTAAATAACCTTCTTCATTGATCGCAGTTGGGTGTTGATGGTTTTGCCATGATCTAAGATTGTGACACTTGATGTACGACTGATCCGTTATCAGGTTGAGAATCTTGATAAGGTTACCCGGTGTGACCTGTTACTATGATTGAACAAGTGTGCCATGCTTGGTATGGCATGAGCCTTTGTTTGTGGTATGTTTTAAGACGTGCCACCTTCCGACTAGATATCGGTAAATTGTGTATTTCCTTGGTTGAAGTACGCCCACCTTTTCACAAGATGTGGTGAAACGAGTGGTTGTTCCAAACCCTGCAATGATTGTGAGATCTATTGTCTTGACGAATGCATTGTGTATTACTTCCTTGTAAAATTGTTGGTGGTTGGTCATGACTTGGTAGTGTTCGAGTTCTGTTGTGGTTAGTCTCTGTGACGATTAATAAGGAGGAAGTTGAGAAGTAACGTTGGTGTGTGGTTCCGACTTTGTTCGACTTGCAGAGTGTTCCAGCAGGATGCCTACACTATCGAGAAATTCCAGTATAGGATATCTAGACCGTTACCTAAGTTTTCTTAAGTGTTTTGGGTATCTTTCGGTTTGTGCCTTTACTCGGTATTTTCCTTGAGTTAGTGTGAGACGTTGCACGTTGGATTTGTGAACTGTTGAGTAAGACTGGTTTTTTTTCACCGCCAAGTGTGGTTTGAGCAACTAGTGTGTTCAAGTGTTGAACGTTTAAACAAGGTTACATTGTTTCGGGAACGGTCAAAGACCGCGCAACACTGACAGAAGAGCTACGCAGATAGGCTAGGTCGACCTTTTGAGTTACGGTAGGTGATCACGTATTTCTGAGGGCGAGCCCGAAGAAGGGACTATTGCGGTTCAACCGCGGCGGAGGCAAGCTAGCCCCGCATTTTATCGGATCTTTGGAGATTTTGGGCAAGTTGGAGCCGTTGCCTATAACTTTGCATTACAACGACGGCTCGGTAACGTGCATAGCGTCTTCCACGTGTCCCAGCCACGAAAGTACACTACAGACCCTTCCCACGTTATCGAGTGGACGGACATCGAGTTAGCAAATGATGTCTCATATGATGAGAAACCAATTAGAAAATTGGATACACGGAAGAAGGTCCTGCGGGACTGGACTATCCCGTTGTTACGAGTGCAGCGAAAGCACCAAGGAGCTGAATCGACTTGAAAACGCGAGGATTAAGTTCGCGACAAGTGTCTCCACCTGTTCAACCTTGAGGAACCCTGTTTGAAATTTCGAGGACGAAATTCTTTTAAGGGGGTAGATTGTAAGAACCGCCCCCGGTCGATCCCGGTCGAACCGGTGAACTTGGACGAAGTTGGACTTTCGGACATAAAAGTCAACCGATGACTCTGGGAGTCATTCGGGACCTATCCGGGGCCCAAAAAGATTAGCCGTCATCACGTTTAGCTTAGTTGGGCCGTTTCCTTCCCGTTGACTGTAATATTGGAAAAAGTCAACCCGGGACTTTTATCGGTCAAACGTGGTTCGATTTAGAACAAAATCCGATAAAAATGTGTGCTGGAATTTAATTAAACTTGAAATGGTCCCCTCATGGACATGTGTCAATGCTTGCTTGGAAGAGAATACTTTGGTGTGTTAGGACGCTTGTACCCTCATTAATGGTTTTGGGGGAAGAGTAAGGCTAAGGGGTATTTTGGGCACTATCCCTTCTAGTTTTAAGCCCCATTTGGTGCCCATTTCAGCACAAATCCCTATGCAGCCGTTTTTGGAGAGAGGGTGGAGAGAGAGAGAATGAAGTGTGAAGCTTGAAGGAGAAGAAAAGTGAGAAAAGGAGGATTTTTTGGGCCATTTCTCCACCAAAGAGGCTTGATTCTTCCATTTTCTTTTTCTACTCATCAATTCCAAGGTGAGCTTCTAATCTACTTTCGTTTTCACGGATTTTAGTTCATGGGTTTTGGGAGAAATTTGTTGAACAATGGATGGGTTTGGAGTTGAGTGTTAAATGATGAAGTTTTGGGAGATTTTGAGGTTGGTTGTTGGATTAAATTCGTATTATTGAAGTTTTGATGGAACCCATTGAGGATGTTGAAGTTTGGAGGTTTTAGATGACTGTTTTGAAGCTTGTTGAAGCTGGAAATGGAGTTTTTGTTGGGGTTTTTGCAGAATTCATGTTGGGGAAGAAGGGAGGAAACTGGGCTGGTTCGGCACGGAATGGGACCCGGAGGGGGCCACGTTCCGGCACGGCATGCGGCACGGAACGGGCTTGCTACCGGCATGGTACGCGGCGCCGAACGGGCTGAACTCCGGCACGACACCTCGTGTCTGATTCCGGGCCGGTCTGTGATACGTTCCGGCTGGGATTCCGGGCCGGCCTATGATACGGAACGGGCCATGTTCCGGGCCAGGTTTCCAGAAGCTAGGGTTTGCCTAATTGGGCCTAGTTTGGGCCCAAATTCGTTCTTTTGAACCGAGAGTTACAATTAGAACGTTCTGAAGTAGATTAGTGTGAAAACATTCTTTTGCTAGTTGTTAATTTAGTATTGTTTGTGATCCAAGACCGTGTACCCGAGCTCGAAAAGAGAAGAAGACTTGGACCCGAGTGAAGACGGAGAGGAAGCTAGCTCGGACTTCAGCAACTAAGAGAATTGTTAGAGGAAGACCGTAAGGTAGGGAAAGTACTAAACCCCTCGTGTAATTTAATACTTTAGTATACATATTAGGTTAATAAAATCGGAAAGGTCCTAGAGATGCATATAGGATGCGAATAACTAGAATAATCGTCTTTCAATTACTAATAATCAGACGTGTCTAGTATGCATGCATAGGATGTGAATAACTAGTTTAACTCGCCTTCAATACTTGGGAAATTGCTTTACTGGTAGAAAGGCCGAGATGAGCCATATGATTGGTTGTGGTTGCTTCACATGCATTGCTTACTTAGTTTTAAGATAAATTAAGAGTCTAACAAAACTAGATAAATTGTATGCTTGTATGATTGAATGAATGCTTGGATGATTATATGATTGAATGATTGCATGAATGATTGAATGATTGAATGAATGATTGAGTGTAATTTATTGTGCCAAATGGTATGATCGGGTGAGTGATAGACCGATGGAACGTGGTTGGTAATTAGGCCGGTAAGTGTAATTGTGGGTATGAATCTCTTGTGGTGTGCATTGGTAAATCTGTGGATTTCTAAGCTTGGTTGTACGATGTGTTGACATGTTGGTCTCTTGTGTGTGGTTGATCCTGCGGGATATTGTTTGGTGGACCCTGCGGGGCATTGGTTGGTTGACCCTGCGGGATATTGATTGGTGGACCCTGCGGGGCATTGGTTGGTTGATCCTGCGGGATATTGATTGGTGGACCCTACGGGGCATTGGTTGGTTGATCATGCGGGATATTGATTGGTGGACCCTGCGGGGCATTGGATGGATGACCCTGCGAGGCAATTGGATGGTTTACCCTGCGGGGAACGGTTACTTGTTGATTCACCCGAGTATATGTGTCCTGCGGGAGCATTACCTTGGTTCCCGATGACATATGGTGCTTTGGGGGCATTTCCGAGAATCCCGACGGTATGCGTTCCTCAGGGATGTTACCAGTAGCCCGATGTATGTGCCTCCTCTAGACCGAGGGAAAATCTGACATGACATGAGCACTCTTGTGCATCGGAGTATGAGATCCGACATGACACAAGAACCTATCGTGGATCGGAGTGTTGGGATTTGAGTTGTTGACGTAATATTTATTTGCATCCATTTTAGTGGTTATAAAATATTGATAGCGCTTTTCACTTAATCACTTAAAGTTACTGTTATCCTTAAGAATGTGATATTATGTTATCTTTACCTATTCCATAGGATCTTATTGTTTAATAGTATAAATTGCAAGCCGTGTCGTCATGTCAAGGCAGTTTTATTACTAAACTGGAGGTTAAATTGTTTATGATTTTCCCTACTGAGCGTAAGCTCACTCCATGTTGTTTTATCTAATGTTTGTACATGCATGCTTGATGATTAGTGGACTCGAGGCTCGGGAGCTTCTAGATAGTCGGGGTGTTTGATATTAGAGACGGCATTGGTCATTTGTAATGAACCTATCACCTGAACTCCGCTCTTGCTACCCAAAACACACGTGATCACCCTATCACCTGACCTCACTGTCACCTAACGTCGATAGCAGTCGATCGTCGCTCGATACCTCGCGAGCCAGTCCATACCAAGAATCACGTCAAAGGCGTTCATGTCAAGAACAAGTAAGTCACCAAGAAAGGGGCAATCTGCCACCCTAATCGCACAGTCTCTACAAACGGTGCTCAACACCACCTCACCCGTAGCCGGGGTCTCCAAACAAAGGGGTTGACTCAAAGTCTCCACCCGCAAACCCAGAGAAGAAGCAATAGACGAAGATATGAACGAATGGGAAGCTCCCGTATCAAATAAAAATGAAGTCCACGCATTATAAAGTAAACACGTACCCTGAGTGGCCTCATGGCCGGCGTACGGCCTCTCAATCCTGGAATCAGTAACTGCAAAGACTCGGCCCTGCTGGGCCGGTGGTCCTCCTCTCGGTGGTGGGGGAAGTGCCACCTGCTGGCCAGCTCTCGGCTGGTGCCTCTGACCTGCTGCTCCCGCCGCCTGACGCGGAGCCCTCTGCTGCGGTGCCATACGTGGTCTGCCAGGTGGTGCATGGCGAGTCTGAGTCTGCTGGGGCCTCGGTGCAGGCGCTCTACCAACTAGCTCAGGGCACGCCCGGATGAAGTGATCAGATCGACCACACTGGTAGCATCCCCTCTGTCCACCCTGCTGTGCCAGCTCAAAACACGCACGCACGAAGTGGTCGGCGCTGCCACACTGATAACACCCCTTCGGCTCACTCTGCTGTCTGTCTCTGGTCCCCTGGGGACGATCATCATGGCGCTCTACAGGTCCACTGCCCCTCGGGCAGTCTCGTGCCAGATGACCCTGCTGTCCACACCAAGGACACAGCTGTGCCACTGGGGCGGGTCCAACTGACGCTACGGTCCCTGCTCGACGCATGCCATCCTGCTGAGACTGAGGCTGAAAGTGTCTTGTAACTCTCTGTCTGCGTTGGTCTCGACGGTCAGACGGCTGCACAAAGCCACTCGGCCTAGGCCTAGTCTCTCGCACCCTGATAGTCTTTCTGAAGTGTCTCTCCATGGCTAAAGCCTAATCCAAGAGTGTGGAGTACTCTACGGTCCTGAAGGCGATAACCCTGTCGGCTATCGACGGGATGAGCCCGTTCTCAAATCTCCTGCATCTGTCATCCGCAGTCTGAACCAACTCCGGCGCGAAGCGGGCCAGAGAAGTAAACCTCACTGCATACTCAGAAACACTCAAACCCCTCTGACGTAAGTCCAGAAACTACTGGCGCCGGTCATCCCGAATGGAGCGGGGGAAATACTGTTCCAAGAACAGCCTGCTGAACAACTGAAAATCACTGCCGACCCTGTCCTGCACTAACTGCCACCAGTAGTAGGCCTCTCCCTCAAGATGGAAAGTGGCGAACGAAACTCTCAGGCGTCCCTCCGATACTCCAGAGGTATCGAGGTTGCGGGTAACCCGCTCCAACCAGCCCGAAGCTGCCTCGGGGTCCGCTCCCCCGGAGTAGGTCGGCGTACCAAGTCTACGAAACTCTCTGAGCGACTGGGCCGTGAGGCTATCAAACTGTCCTGGCCTCTCCCCAAAATATGCTGAAGCAACAGGCACAGGCTCTGGTGCCGGTGCTGTAGTCCCCTGCTGTGCACTCAAGGCTGCTAGTACAGCGCGAACCACCTCCTCGAGAGGGGTCGCCTGAGTCGGCTCTGCGATTGGAGATGTCCTGGGTGGCGACCCTGTTGGTCCACCCTCAAAGCTCTGATGCTCTATGGAAGCAGCATCCTGGGCATCAGTTGCCCCCTCCTGCTCAGCGGCAGGTGCCTACCTCGGGCCCCCAGCTGGGCGGCTCCGGGTACCTCTCGGAACATACGTACGAGCCATGTCGCCTATCCGCCTGCACGGATAATGCACATGTTCAGTACTTAGTTCAACAACGGTTCTCACACGTTACAAGGACGATCGCACGCGTCACACGAGTCACCCACAGATACGCCCCTCACACTAGTAGATATATATATACTCATATAATATAGCACACAAGTTCGCATCTCTATGCGTCACACAACAACAACCAGCGATTTAGCAATCAACCACCAACTCCCACAGGAGGGTTCCAACTCAAGCACCACACAAAGCACAAATCAACAGGCATACCCCTCACTCGGGTATCCTTTCACAAAGAGAGGTTTAGTACTTAACACAATTCAATTCAATAATCACCCTTGATCTTTCCTTCCCTCCCACAGATTCCCATTTCTTAACTTTTACCCAAAGCTTTTCGTGCCGATCTCATGTTGTTACAACCTGATTCAGGCGTCCCCGAACCTCATTGTAACAACTGGACATCGAATCATCATGCTCAACTACAGTGACGCCCCTGAGTCAACCAGTGATGGTGTAAACATTTTAGTTCTACTGAAAATTCGGCATGACCCATTCGTATTTTCCTTTAACCCTCCGCTTAAGCGGGACAAGCACCAACACAAATTCACAGGCAAAAGTACGCAGAGTTCTCATGCTCGGCCAAAGACATCACACAGTCAATAAACGGAGTTCTCACGCTCCTAAAGTACACAACGCAATCAATAAACGGAGTTCTCGTGCTCCCAAATACTATGGGGTACTCGTGCCCCAAACTCGCCACACACGGGCACACGGGGTTCTCGTGCCCCAATCTCACCACACACGGGCAAACGGGATTCTCGTGTCCCAATCTCACCACACACGGGCATACGGGATTCTCGTGTCCCAATCTCACCACACAAGGGCATACGGGACTCTCGTGTCCCAAACAAAGTTCTCATACAACGGGATACGGGGTTCTCGCGCCCCACCCAAAACACTCAATATCACCACACATGGAGTACTCATGCTCCAGACAAACAATCAACCACAAGTCAAAACTTGAATAGGACCAAACTACAACTTGAAAATTTTCGAAGTAATACACCAAAATGGCAACACCACCAACCGTTGGCTCGCCCTACCATGAATGCATAGCGGGTCGGTCATTGACCGTTAATCCAATTCCGATCTCAACCATTCGGCTTCACCGATCACTAGGGAGAGGATACCAATCAAGTAATGCAAACATTGTAGTGTAAGGATTCCATTTAAGACAACCATTAAAGCAACTCACGACTCAGGTCGTTCCCACTCTCTGCGTTAAAGTTTCCAAATCGCATCACTGAGCATCACGACTCAGACTCCCTAACTCTACCCACCTATTTGACTTCGGTCCGAGGTTTGAAAACCAGTTCACAAGACACCTGTTTCAAATGAAACCAGGCTCTGATACCAAATTGTCACGCCCCAAATCCGGTTCTTGCCCGGACTCGAGGCATGACTAGAATAAATGATTTAAAAAGGCAACAACTCAACAATAAGTTCCTGAAAACTCCAATCTGAAACTCAAATCCACAACAATTCGGTTTAAAAACATGAATAACCCTCCAGGGGTGTAATAATAATCCTCCACAAAAATTGTTCCAAACAGAAATAAAATAAAAGCGAAGTCTCTATAGACACCCACACCGAGAAGCTCCCGAGCCTCTACTCCTCGATCAAGCCTGTAAACACAACAATAACTCATAGGGGTGAGCTTGCGCTCAGTAGGGAAAACACATAACAAGGTGAACCTTAAACTCCACAAATCAACAGCAAGTCAACAAGATAGCTCATAACAAATACGGGTAATAGGTAAACCAGCCAATGTCGTGGCACATGAAGTCTCCACCCTCCGATCCACATATGATGTGTCCTCTCGGATTTTCCCTCAAATCCAGAGGAGACGCATAACATTGAGGCGACCGGAAACAACCCTTCGGGGCGCTTAACATCGGGATTCTCATAAACGTCTCCAAAGGATTCTATGTCCTCGGGAACCAAGGTATTATTACTCCCATAGGAAGCATACACTTGGACAATTCAATAATAAGCAGTTAATAATTGAATAACGCACTCAACCGAAACACGAAATAATCCAATCCCAACAACCACCAATTCATTGTCAAACATAACTCATACATCACCAATTCATCACAACACACCGTACACGAATCACATACTCACAGCATACCAATCACACAATCACAACTTACCGTTCACTTACCAGCCTCGAACCAACGGGGCATCAATCACCTGATTGCACCGCTCGGTACAACCAGTCATACTCGATGCTCCAAGTAACCATTTAAGGACAACAAGCAATCATTCAAATACATTCAACGGTCAAGTACGAGTCAATCAACCAATCATAAAAACCTTCAATCGAGCATTCACACATGCAATTCAACTAGTTCCGTTAGACTCTTTAGCCTATCCACTAAGCAACCAACAACCAAGCATGTGATCCTAACACGCAACTAATCCGAGGGCTTTGCCAAGGCTCCTCTACCAGACAAACAATTCCCAAGTATTGAAAGCGAATTACACTAGTGATTGGCATCCTATTCATTCACCACTAGACACTTCCGGTTATTAATAATTGAAAGACAATTATGCTAGTTATTCGCATCCTATAGGCATTTCTAGGACCTTTCCGATTTTATTAGCCTAACATGCATACTAAGCATCATAAACGAGGGGTTAAGGCTTTCCCTACCTCAAGGTCTTCCTCTCAACACTTTGATGAAGCCCGGTGGTCACCACTCCGTTCTTCACTCGGGTCCCGGCGTGATCTTTGCTCCTCTAGCTCGATCCCCAAAGTCTTGGACACAAAGAAACGTTAATTAGACTCCACTGAAACAGCAAGCAAAACCCCCAAAGCCCCTTCAAAGTTCAGCTCAAAACCAAGATCAACCAAGGCGAAAAACCCTCAAAGAAACCCCCACCCTGGTCTGCCACGGATCTGGTCACGGATCCGTGAGGCCAACCATCACGGTTACCATCACGGACCCGTGACGAGTGCCGTCACGGACTCCCTCACGGAGCCGTGACGTCGCCCGTCACCTGATCCGTCACGGATCCGTGGCGCACCAGGGCAGTTTCGCCCTTCTTCAACCTCCAGCTCCTTTTCTCCGAAAAACCACCTTTAAACCCCAAATTTTACCCCTTCCAACTCCCACAACAGTCCAAATCCTTCAATACTCCTGTACCCATGGTAGGAATCAACACACAAACAAGTTTCCAATGATTCATCAAATCAAAACCAACTTAAAAGCTCCAACAAACTAATGATTTCTCATCAAAACCCAACAAAGCTTCTCATCAACAACATCTCCCACCATTTCCACTCAAACCCAACAACATCTAGCAATTTCACCCAAAACCCATGAAAAGAGATGAAGAGAAATGAGGATTAGAGAGTTCCATTACCTCTAGAAGATTGAGATGAAGAAGATGGTAGTGATTTTGAGAAGGGATGGCTAAAGGAAGGCTTCAAGTGGCCTCTTCTTCCTTGATTCTTCTTCAAAGCTCCATGGGAGCTCTTCTCTCTTGCTCCTACTCCAATTTTCGGCTACACCCAAAAGAATGAGTTGAATTTGCTTTTCCAATCTCATATAATACCTAGATGTGTCAAATGACCAAAAGCCCTTGAGCTAGAATCCCTTGTAGAAGCTTTTGGGAGGGTAAAAGGGTCTAAGACTACTCCCTTTTCTCTCTTTCAACCAAAAAGGGACAAGTGTCCACATAGGTTATTTACTTTTCCAAAATAATTTCCAGCACAATAAAATAATGCTTTTAGTCGATTAAAAGTCTCGTTTTGACCAAAATTGACTTTCTCCAACATTATACTCAAACGAAAGGAATTTCTCCCCTTAAGCCAACCGTGATGATGGCTAATTCGTTTGGGTTCCGGAAAAGTCCCGAGTGACTTCTTGAGTCATCAGTTGACTTTCCGGTGGCAAGTCAAACTTGCTTGAAAAGCCGCCGGTTCGACCGGGAGCGGGTCTTACACCAATTCCTTTTTTCTTTTTTTTCTTTTTCTTTTCAATTTCACTTATTGCACATTTATACCCCGTCGTTTCAAATTGCAAAAGATTACCCCTTTTGAAACAAGCGGGCTTTACAGTTTTTGCCTTTTGGCTTCTCTGAGTTATGGGAGTCAACGGTTGCGGTACTAGTGTTGCTTGCTGGTGGTTCGTGAAGACCCGGTTTTGGTGTGGCGGCTTCGATAAGGTCATCTTTCCTAGAGTTTCTTCTTCATTGGTTGAGCTTGGTTTCAAGCTGAACAGGCATGTGGCCCACATTGTGTTGTTTTCAGCTCTTCACGTTTTGTAAATCTTGGTTCCAGACCTACCTTTGTAATTTTTCTTCTTTGTGTGTTTTAAGTTCGATAAATCTGAGTATAAGACTTCGTTAGACCCTGCTTTCTTCTGTTGCCTTCATGGCCTATCTGTATTGTACTTTGAGGGTTCCGATCCCTAGTCCTTTCCCTTGTTCTCAAAGGAAAGGATTATTGATCTTATGCGCTGATAAAAAAAAAAATCTTGAACAAGATAAAAGGAAACATATTTGTTGTGAAAAAACAATAAAAAAACATTAGTTGTTCTTTGCAAGTATTGTGGCCCACTCAACTAGCTACTATTGAGATGACACATTTTATCACTCTTCTCACCTGCGGTATTTACTTGTGACACATTTCAACTTTAAGGGAGCTTTTGTAACACATGTATAAATTAACTCTAATACTATATTAGAGCCCATTCTAATCTAAAAACTCAACTCGATAGATGAAAATGTATCCATCTACTCTAGTGAGGGACATACCCTCTAACAATTTCCCATTGTTATCTTATTTTCATAAAACCACTCTTCAATATGAAGCAAGCAGGGCAAGTTCTATTCTGCAGAACATAAAAAAAAAAAAAGGAGGTAAATAATATAAAAGATTATAGCATAAAGGAGAATTTGTTTCTAACTTTAGTCTTTAACAAAAGCTTTTTATATATTTATTTCAACTACATGTCAAACCCCAACCAAACCATCTTCTCCAACTATAAAGACAACCTTAACAACACATAGCTCACCAATATATCTGAGTTGAAAACAAAACCATGAGCATAGAAAAATTCAACTTTGTTAGAGATGGAGCAACCAGATTGCCTCCGGGCTTCCGGTTCCAGCCAACCGACGAAGAGCTCGTGTTTCAGTACTTGAAGCGCAAAGTCCTTTCATGTCCATTGCCCGCCTCCATCATTCCAGAGATCAATGTCTCCAAATATGATCCTTGGGACTTGCCAGGTTAGTATGTATCTTTGTACATATATGCAATTGTTGTTGCTTGAGAATGTGATGATGACTTAGCTGAATCTGATTGTTTTAGGTGATCTGGAGCAAGAGAGGTACTTTTTCAGCAGCAAGGAAGTCAAGTACAGGAACGGGAAAAGAAGTAATAGAGCCACTGCTTCTGGGTATTGGAAGGCCACAGGTTCAGACAAGCAGATTGGGCCTCCAAGTGGGAACCATATGGCCATTGGGATGAAGAAGACACTGGTTTTCTACAGAGGCAAGCCTAGAAATGGATCCAGAACCAGTTGGGTCATGCACGAATATCGTCTACATTCAAAGAACTCAATCCAGGTTAGTAGTAACCTATGGATCATCATTTATTTTTGGATAGAAAAAAGTTAGATCCAAAGAGGATCTAACCAAAGGCAATCAATACATAAGAGTTCACATAAGGAGCTGCGGGTACAAAACCCGATACAAAAACCAAAATGTTTCACTAAATCAACCATCAGTGACTCATTCTTCATCTTCCAAAGTCAAAGTCGGATCATCAAAAGTTTTAGCTGTATTATCTAGCTGAGCGGCTTGAGCTTGTAAAATCTGCTTCTCAACGTCTATAGAATATGCACGGTTCAAGGAGCGGGCTGGTTTAATTTCAACAGTGTAGTAGTCCTCTAAAAATATGGATCATTTTGTTGCATGTTCACGTGGATTGATTGTAACACTTGTTTTCTTATGTGCAGGATTGTTGCATAACCCAAATGGATAGTTGGGTTATTTGTCGCATATTTCTTAAGGAAAGCACGAAAAACCATGGACACATTGTGAAGAGGAGTTGCAACAATGGCACAACAAGGTTGTCTCAACAACCTAGGCTGCTTCATTTCATGATGACAAAGAAAACTAGTTCTGTTATTCCTGCCTCTCCATCTTCTTCATCTTCATCTTCTAGTTGCAGTGACATCACTCAAGTGTCTTCAAGTGGAGCAGATCATGAAGAAGAGAGGTTACAGAACCAGAGCTATAGAGATTATTAGAGGGCTGTACTCTAGCAAATGAGCATTTTAAAATAAGTTTCTTAATATTAATATTGACCTGGAGATGGTAGTGAACAGAAAGAGGTAGTTATGACTTGTTGCGTTGAGGAATCATGAGCTTTTCATGCCAAAAGGCAATTGAGTTTTGTAAGAAGAGGGTGATGAGATTGAGAGGGAAGGGGAAAGAAGCAAAGCTTAGAACAACTTTGTATAAAGAAAATTCCTTTGGGAAGAGCACAATGTTCAGAATGGGAACATGGGGTTCACTTCCCCCCTTTATTGTCAGAAAATTCCTGAAAAGAATCAATGGCCATCATTTTTTCCCTTTTTTAATGTTTCCTCTACTTTTTTTTTCAGTAAAAAAACAATACTCAATCCATGGTCAATCGAAGGAACATGAACATGAAAGAGAACTCTGGTTAAAGTTAAGCATGTCCTTTTCCTTTTCTGTTTTTTTTAGGCCTTTAAAGAAGCAACCGAGCAAGGGTCAACTGCTGGTAATTAGCTTATGAATACTCAATCCAAGAAACATGAACATGAAAGAGAACTCTTGGGTACCAAAGCTTGTTTGTCCAATTGGTCAGACTTGAGTTCAAGTCTTAGCAACGATATCTAAATCTTTATTTATTCTCAATTTTTATTGGGCTTTTCTTGATCTTAACATTTAGGCCTTTCTCTTCTGCTCTTCTTGGCGTCTCTTAAGGTGGGGGTCAAAATGTTTGGGTGCTCCCTCACTTCTACATAAGTATAGGTTTAGACCAAATATTTCTTGATAAATCAACTTTAAAAAGTTCTTTAAGAATACAAAATGTTTGGTGCCCCATTGCTTCTACATAAATAAAGTGGAGATCAAATAATCTTGATACACCTTACTTTGAGGATAAAAAAAACAAAAAAAAACTCTGGTTAAAGCTAAGCATGCCCTTTTCCTTTTAAGTAATTTAGGCCTTTAAAGAAGCAACTGTGCAAGGGTCAACTACTGGTATAATTAGGTTATGAACACTAGTTTTGATTTTTATTATTAAATATGAGTAAACTCGAGAAGATGTTATTTCTGCTGAAAAATGTAACCACCAATATATAGTTAGGATAAGAAAATTTGGGTGAGGCTAAAATGGGAAAAAGATTGAGAAGCCAGGTTGCACGGAATTGAGATCAGAAGAAATGGGATAATAAACAGCTAGCAATAACCTTAAAGAAAACAAAAACAGACTGTAATAAGAAGTGAATAAAAGCAAAAGCATATATATGCATGGTACCTTTGTCATCGAATCGATTGTACATATGTTGTTGTTCTTGTCGGATCCTCTGAAGCAAGTTTAATGGGGTGTGGCCAATCCAGGGTCGGGCCTCGTTCGAGATTGCAATGCCAGTTTGATGGAATGGTAAGAATGTGCAGACAAGGTTCCTTCAAAGACACCAAGCTCTCCACCAAGACTCTACTGAAAGATCAAGATGGTGATTCAGAGGACAGCAAAAGGTCAGCCCCCTCGGAAGCCAACCCAATGCCAGAGAGAGTGAAGGTGAAGGTGACGGTGGCGCCACACCTACAGGACGGTGATGAGGATGTAGACAAGGATGTACAAGAGAAAAGGGAGGTCAACGTGACTTTCATTAAATACGAGGCACTTGTAAAGGATGAGGAAGAGGATGAGAAGAAAAGAGATCATAGATGGATGGGGAGAGGTGGATCGCCAAGTTTCAAAATATATTTACCCAAATCAACCACCTCTGACGAGGAGGATGGTAATAATAAGACTTAGTAACGTACAATAATTGTAATAAGAGTTAGGTTGAGACATCATTGTACGTACAAAGGGTAACAAAAGATTGTTGCATGCATGCAGTCACGGACGTGGATGAAGCCAAGAGCATTAATGAAGATCCGAGCAGTACTAACGAGGTATGTACATGTGATGAGGGCAAAGATGATCAAAAGAAAGGAAGAGGGACGAACAAGGTTGGGAAGAAGAGAAGGTTGAGTATCACATCATGCTGCAAACAGCAGCCTCCTCCACAACAAAGAGAAGATTAACTAATTTGGTAGCTAGCCACAATAATGTGATCAAATTTTCTTGTAGATATATATGTTCATTCTCAGTGCAAAATAGGAATTCATAACAATTAAAGGACAGAAATGTGTAATATCCATCCCTTGTATTCATCTTCTGCTTGCTTTGACAATGACCAACTCTCCACAAGACATTAGTAGGTTATGATTTTTCGGTAGCAGGCCTTTTACCTATTAGGAAACCCGAAACTCAAAGGTTATGTCTCCTTTTTATTTTTCTCTTAGTGCATCCACAACGTTTATCGCCGGTATTGACGGGGAACTGTTGGCGGTGAGCATTAAAATAATGTATTTTTGCCTCACCGCTAGTTCACCGTTGGCGGGAAACCCAGCACAGTATAATGGATAATGGATGACTTTTTACCAGCGGGGAGCCGCTAGCGGTGTGATTAAAATATTCCCAAAATATAGAATTAAATTAAACTAAATTGCATAAAAATAGAAGGACTAGTATAAGGTGATCAATCGAAATTTGAACTACGAAGCGAATAAAACTAAGTTACGCGTCTCCAAATTTATTCCACATGTGTTTGACGAAGTCGTCCTTCAATCGAAAATGCATGCATTCATCTTGCATCCTCTGAGTGTTTCCAAGTATGACCTAGGACGGGACGAAGTTTTCTCGCGCAAAATTTAGTTAACTTGGCCCACCCTCATCTGTTGGTTTAATGTAGTTGTTGTATGTATGACGTTCTGCCTCGACTATCATATTGTGTATGATAACATATGCATTCATCACCAAGCCAAGGTCCCGAGGCATCCACAATAGAATAACTAGGTCCTGAATGCTCGTTCCGCAGTACATTTTTGATAAGGAAACTCTACCCACAGCGTCGAACCGTTGTGTGAAATACTTATCGTGATTCTCCAATGCATGAATAATTTGGAAGAACACACCCTTTGGCATTCTGAAGCGACGACGGGAGTGCACTCCTTGTACACAGGGTTCGTGTTGAAGTAGTCGCTCATTAAACGTTCGTTCGCGGCTTCCCGGTCACGGGCGATGTAGTTTTGCTTACGTGATTGAGATTCGACCATTGTGTCCTTTAACCAACCGTCAACGAAGTCGGTGGACATGCAATCTTCGAGTACTCCATCCAAAATACCATCCATATCGAAATTGTTGGCTCGGTCATTGGGCATTTCGACAAAAAGTGTCGAAGACAAATAATTCGATAGTAGTAGGATGGGATGATATGTGAATAGTGTTGTTGTTTTATTCAAACATCCCTATTTATATAGCATTTGAAGATAAGGACATTAATATATTTTTTTTTCAAAACTAATTTTTATTTGTCAAGAACAAATAATAGGGAAAATGGATTTTCTAGCCGTTGTCGTCGGTGCTAAGTGCTGGCGTTGAGCTCCCAGTCGATCCTCACCGCCAGTTCCCCGCCACCTCCCCGTCGTTGATTGCTCACCGCCAGCAGCTCCCCGCCAACTCCCCGGCCAGCGTTGTGGATGCTCTTATGGCTTCATTGTAACGCGGAAATATTCAGGCCTTCATCCATTTTTCTCATGGTTTTATTCATTGGTTTGATTTTATATATATACAAATCTGACAATATCCTCATCCCATACTCACCGATCAATCCACTCAAAGTATTCGTATTTTTTACATTTTCCAACCAACCCAAAAAAATAAATCCAACATCTCCATAAATTCAAATCAGCGACATCACATGCAACAAGTAAAAAAATCTCACTTTTTAGGTCAAAAAATAAGAAAAGGAAATATATACATCAGCTTCACTAACTCGCAAATCTCGATTTTTGGTCAATAAATAAATAAATGAAAAAAATGCATCAGCTTCACAAACTTGCAAATATCGATTTTTAGGTCAAAAAATTCTTACCATATACATTGTACACCCATAAAATCTCCTCCCGGGATTCTCGTTTGTCTTCGACGTCTGAATTGGAACTTGAAAGCCACAAAAACATCTTTGCTAGCAGTCTTCCTCCGTCATCGTCTCCGTCATCCTCTCCTCCCCAGCTCCTTCTCAGCTCAGTGTCACGTGCAACGTCTATTTCCTGAAATAAAGGTTTAGGGTCATTTTAGGTACTCAAAGGTACGTTAAGGATATATGCAATGGAAAAGCTAACTTTTTCAGTTTGGGGAGGTACGAATTTTTTTTTACAATAATACATAACATTAGAATAATATAAACTAATATAATACATTACTTGAGCATCAAGGAACCCAATCCAGCTCTATTTCAGCTTGGAGCTCATACCTTTGGATCCCTGTAATCCCTCTTAAGATATCAGATTTCTCTTGGCTGGCCTATCATGATACAATCCCATCAAGGTGCTTCTTAGAGTCAAGAGGTTTACAGCTTTCCCTTTAAGAGCTATTATGTCTAGTCTGTGATTGGGACCAGGAAGATGGAGCTCATGTTCTAATTCATTTCCCAAGGGCCTGAAAAGTTTGGTGTTTAGTAGTTAGTTGGTGGGATATAAATCTGGTAATCCCAAAGTCAATGAAAGATTTATTAGCTTTTTGGTCTACTCTGCAGAGGTCAAAATTTAATAGAAACTGGGGGCTCTTTCATATCACATACTGGCAAATATGGTTGGCAATAAATGCCTCTATTTTCAAGCAAGAATTTTCAGCTCCAGAGAAAATCTTCCAAAAGGTTGTACACCAATTTTATTCTTGAGAATGTGCAAGATTTCATCTGTCTGGTAAATTCTATTCTTTCAAGAGTTGGAAAGTTTTCCCAAAAACTTGCATTGCTTGGAAAGTGAGTAAGTAGCTTGTGCTTGCTCTGGAAGCTTTTCCTTATGCCATTTTTATAGCTCTTCAGTGGGAAGTACATAGCAATCCAGTTTAGGCTTTCTTGGAGCTTAAGAATCCTGGTTTCTCTTTGACTGATAGGTTTAGTGGTTTTTTTTTGGGAGGCTTGTTGGGTTTCTTTATTGTTTGGTGTTGACTGCTCTTCTCCCCTTTGGAGTCCATTAATCTGGCCCTTCTCTGCTCCGCTTTGGAGCTCAAGTTTCCTTCCTTTTTTTTTGTTATTTCCTGTTCTTCTGGTTTTTGGGGTTGGGGGCTGGGGTGGGTTTTGGTTGGGGCTGGGGAGTGTTGTGAGTTGTGAGGTTGTTTTGGGGTTTGTTCAGAGTGTGGGTTTTGTTTCTTTCTCTCCTTTTTCTTATTTTTTGTGGTGGTAGTTGTTTGCTAGGCCTGAGTGTTTGTTTTGAGGTTTTTTTTGTTGTTCTATTGGTTTTGGGGGTTCTCTTCCCTTTGGTTGCAGGTTCTTGTTAGTTCACTTCTCTTCTGGAGATTTGAAGGTTGTTTAGAAGCCTTGGTCCTCCCTTGTCAAGCATGGCTTGTTCATCACATTTTAGAGAATATTGATCTTCAGGGAAAACTTTTTCATTTCTATGAACTTGAGGTATCAAAATGAGTTGTTCAATAGGCTCATCTCCAGAAGGCTTGGTTCATCAGTTCAAGGCTTAACTTCGAGCTTCTTTGTTGCAGATTTATCAGCATTTCATTTAACTACCTTCTAGTTTATGCACTGCTAGTTATTATGTTGGTAGAGTTTCAGCAGGGATTTCAACCATTTTTGGGTCCCTAATATGGTTTTTAGGCCTGGCTCATCATCTCATCACTGACCTAACAGTTTAGTTCCATGTTGTTGTTAATTAGATGTTCTTGTTGTTTGTTTTGTTGTTTAGTACCCTATTCTTTATTTGGGTGTTGGATAGGTTTGCTTCTTTTTTTTTGGCTTTTTGAGCTGGATCTGTAGCTAGATCTCGTTTATACTCTTCTTTAACCTCTAAAGAGGTTTTAATCTAAATTCGCTTTGTTGATCAAAAAGAAATCTGCATTCAAACGGATATGTCCTGGTCCTTAAAATTGGGAACCGGTACATGACGGATCGGTCCTAAAATTTGAATAAAAGTCGGCCCATCCGAGCCATGCTCACCCTACTTTCACGTGCTGTTTTTTTTCATTGTTCTATCAATCAAAAATTCAAAAAAGTTAACGTTGTTAAAAAGTGTATACGATAGAATAGTCATACACAATTTTTAAATGTTAGAATTGTCAAGTGAAATCCGTCTACAAGTAAGATTAATCATGATATACGTAATTATTCCAACAAAATATGATCCCTCCACTTCATCCGCATTTCATTTAACATAACATATGGCAATAGTTAAGTGGGCTAATTAGTGGTGTTTCCTTGCAGTGTTTTTAAAGATAATTTTAATATGAATATCATGAATTGAACTTTTAACAGTTTATTACCCGTCACCCCGGGTAGAGGGTGTAGTTAGTGCGGCAAATAGGACTGGCTACTGATCAACCTGTAGAGTGCTGCAATTACGCAACAAGATCAAAAATGAACCACAACATTCATTTCTCTCTACTTTATAAACTCAATAATGGAACAACCGAAAAATCTAGGTTTCAGACCGTTTTTTCTCGAACTATCCGGGTTTTTGACCTATCTTTGTGTTTTATCGGTTAAGCTTCGTTTGGTTTTATTTCTGGCTTTTAGACTTACTTTGGTTAGATCCTTGTAGTATCATTTGTAGTTTGGGTTTGATCCGTGTTGGATCGGTTGTTAAATTTGCTTCATAGTTGGTAAAACTGGGTATAGGATTGTTAGGCACATCCTTGATTTTGTTTAAGGACTTATTTTGCAAGTTTACTTGTATTAGGGGCTGCCTTTGTTTGTAAGTCTCCTTCGCGGAAGGGTTTTCCTTCGTCTTGTTTTTTTATTTTAAAAGACTTGGTTTATAAAACAAAAATTATTGATAAAAAAACTATGGAACAACAAAATTAGTATTCTTTTTTCATTCGAAAAGAAACTGTACAAAAGTGGTATTGAATCATGAACATCAATACACCATGTTCTTGTATAGTTATGAAGTACAAATAATTGATGAACAAAACAAGGAGAGAAAATGCACCTACACAACATGAGGAGCAAACATCTTTGATGTTGCACGGGCCCTGTGGAGAGAACGGGAATAGAAAACCTAACTTTCTCTACTTTCAGCTGCCAAACACCTCGGATTTATTCTTCCTGAATACGGTATCTATGGAGGAGGGCTTGAGTGAATTGATGAACCTCCTAGATGAACTCACTTCTTTATTGATCTTCCCCCTTCTGGAAGGACCTGCTGAGCCCGATGACTTCGGATAAGAAATGGAGTTAAAAGAAGTATCAGATAGGCCAAATGATAAAGGGCCTCTGTGAGATGCATCTTGTGGGTACCCTAATGCTCCATCCTGATGGGGAGGTGGGAACTTCTCACTCTTGCTTTTAGCATTTCCTTGAGTCACTGCTCTCCGCCACTACATTATTTCATAGCATGACAAACTATTTAGCCAATGGATGTTAAGATTTTAGCAATAAAAAAAGAAGAGAATCTTGTGTTACGTACATCTAAGTTCGCTTGAATCTCTGCGTTGGCTTCCGGAGCGGGAACTGCCCGACCAGCCCGATCACCATGAACTCTAGTTCTTCTGCCACCTTCCACAACATGACTTTTTCCACTGATACCCCGTTGCCTGAGAAGGGGAACATAAATCACTACCTATCCAATGACTAGCCAACATGGAAGATAAAATTGTTTAGATAAGACTAACCTTCTTGCTTCTTCATCTCTCTGTTTCACATCAATCTCTTTGCTGGGAGGATACTTCGGTAAACTCGATGGCTCGCAAGCAAATGGTTCAGTGGTAAAGAACTGCAACCCAATGCACAGTTCATTAGCAAATAAGTAGAGTACCATAATTTGTAACAGCACTTTTGCAGCTATTAACTGTGTGGGAAAACAGTACTTATCATAATGACGAACAAGAGATCTAGAAGTTCATATTCAGCTGTGAGTGCATTGTAAATTTAGTTCTCAATAGATAAAAAACACTGGTAACTTTCTTATTGATGAACTGATTAACTTCTATTTCGTTTCTTCTCTGAAAAAATATTAGAGAAAGACTAGTAACCTCGCTATTTAGAGCTGCAGTGGCAGTGCTGCGCTGGTCAGGGTCAATTGAAAGAAGAGTCTCAATGAGAGGTAGCGAAGAATCTGGGAAGTCCTTAAAGGTCTCTGCTACGCAACGCTTATATGGCTGCTGTGGCTTAAACAGGGTTGCATTTGGCAATTTTGATCTCTTCCAGTATTCCTCGGAAGGGGAACCACATAATTTAAATATCTTGTGCAGTTGTTCCACCTGAGCCCCATGTGAGAATCAATGTTCCACAAAAATACATAACAAATGCTATATTTTTACACAACAGACAAAATATGACCAACAAAGCAGCATAAAAAGAATTACCTCAGTCCGACCTGGCATTATAGGCTTCCCAGCAAGTAGCTCAGCTACAATGCAGCCGGCACTCCAGAGGTCAACACTGACACTATAGTTAGTAGCACCAAGGAGAAGTTCAGGGGGGCGGTACCAAAGAGTGACAACCCGACTTGTCATGGGTTGCTTATGATCGGGATTATAGAAAGTAGCCAGTCCAAAATCAGCTATCTTAAGATTTCCTTCATTGTCAATAAGCAGATTGGAACCTTTAATATCACGATGTAAGACACCATTATCGTGGCAATGCTCAAGCCCAGACAGGAATTGCTTCATATAACATTTCACCTAACCACAAAGAATCTCAAGAAAGCAAATCAGTTGGTCATACATAGCATTTCTACAGCAGAAGCAACCAGGAAATAGTGTTCAAAAGCAAGGATGTTAAAACCTAAAGCTTGCAGGTACTGGCTTTAAAGAAATTGTATGATGATGTACCAATACTAACTAAACTTTGAGGAACAAATAGTAAATTACAAAAATTCCAGTATGGGAATCGCTTAACTTCAGATGTGCAGATGATGATAAAAAACTGTATCCATGGTACTGCAACAGATCAAATGCTAGATAGAACAACTGGGATATAGATTGTGCTAGGAGATTTTTGTGGCATATGGATATTTTCCTACACTTCGAACCAGGAAACCCAAAAAGGTATTATTGCAAGGTGACGACTGAGGTGTGAAAATTCAAATACGGTCATGCTTACTTGGAAACTCTACAGAAAACCATTTGGATGAGAATCACATTAGGGTACAAAGAAAAATTAAGGACATCAGCATACACGTATATTTTTTCTAAACTAGTTAGTAATTCCCATTAGTGTAAGTCCTATTTGATGGCAGGGAAAGAAAGAAATGGGCCTAGGATTCAACTAAACCAAATTATTGTATCTATTGCAGAGGATTCAGTTTAATCCTAACCAGCTAGCAAGAAAATACATTCTTCTTGTGGAGTAGGGCCAGCTAAGGATATTTTACGAATTTGCAACCCCAGAACGATAAGCTTGATTTCATATCTTAAGTTATATGAATTATGTATCCACAAAGATATGAGAGAAATCGCATGCCTGGATACTGAATCTACCACAAATGGAACCCAGCAGCATAAAAATGGAATTTACAGTACCAACAAAGCCACAACAAGAACGAAAAGGGGAAACACACCCACATGAGATCTGAAGCATCATCGGGAAAGCAACAAGAGAATACAAGTTGACAAAGGAAAGGCCCAAAATCCAGCTAAATTTCCCAAACTCATCCAACTACCAATAAAACAACAGAATTTAAGCCATACTAAAAGTCAATGAAAATAAATATTATTCCATTAGAAGGGAACAAATGGGACGTACCTGAGGCTCACTGAACATAACCCCTTGAGAAGCTGCAAGGCCGGCCAGATCGTGTTCCATGTACTCAAAGACCAAGTAGAGACTACAAGACATTCTTGAAGTGACCAAGCCTTCAAGCTTAATCACATTAGGATGGTCCAGTCTCCTCAACACAAGAATCTCTCTTGCCATGAATTTCACACTCTCTGGCTCTAAATTATCAAATCTAACTTTCTTCAAAGCCACAATTTTTCCCGTAATCAAATCTCTTGCTTTATATACATTGCTGTAAGTTCCTTGCCCAATCTGAACCAATCACCAACTAATCTTAACAAAATGTCGTACAAAAATATACATTGACTCTAGGGTTTCAGCGGTACCTTATCCAGTTTCTCGAACGTATTGGCTCGCCGAGGCGTCCATTCACCGATCGCGTCGCCGGCGACAGCCATCAGCCATGATGGCCATCCCTGCTGGGTTTTCAGGCCAGGGCTCGGCCTCGGTTTCGGCCGCTCCGAAGCAGCAGAATCTCCAGTGCTCCGGGATTGATGAACCTCCCTCTGATGCGCCTGAGTCTCCTCCGTGACCCCGGCGACGGTGACGGAGCGCGAGGCTTCTCGGGAGCTCCGGCTCCGATCCCGGGAGTAGGCGGTGCAGAGGGCGCAACCCATTGGTCAGATCAGAGACTTCCTACGACACATTGGAGGTAGCAAATCGTACCCCGGCGAGGCAGGGTCGGGCGACCGGTAGCCATGAATTGCTTAAGGCTCGCGATTTGCAGAGAAAACAAAAACGAAGGCATATGACCGTGGGTCTCGAATTCTACGGCTGAGAGAGACGACGGTTTCCGGCGAATCAACGGCGGAGAGTTAGGTGGGTCTAACCCGCGAGAAGGTGGATTATTTGTTCCTCTATGCTTATTCTGATGTTGGGGAGCTGAGGGAAGAAAAGAACAGTAAGGTCAGCGAGTGATCGAGTATTTGTGACATCGACAAGTAATGAAATGAGGCTTCTGTTTCAGATAAATAACGACAACGCCACGGCTGTTTATGTACGTTTTTATTATGGTTGTTGGTTTAATTCATTAAATAATGGCTTTCATTAAATAAATATCTAAAAAGCCTAATAATTAATGTTTGAGTGAGGTCACGTAGATAGACATTAAAGGTCAAAACTAACCTTTGAGAAACAAAAACAAGATACAATTAATTAGATGGTTCTCACCATAAACAAGAGAGTTCTACTACATCATTTATTTATTTTTTGATCAGTAAGACATTTATTAAAAGACATCCTACAAGATGTAAGAGGATCAACCAAATCGAGCTATAGACTTACAAAAAATGAATGAGAAGGACATAGTCTTCAATACCAAAGACCAACATAAACAGCAAACACAACAATTATTTGAGGGAAAATCAGCACACCTCAACAATATGAGGATACCATATACAGATTTCAAGAAGAACTAGAATGAATGAAACAGAGCCCAACAACGGATGAACAATACAGATGAACAAGCATGTCTGAAAACCATCTATACCATCGAAAAGCATAAGTAAAAACAAATCTTGAAAACACCAAAATTCACTTGAAGAACAACTGAAAAAGGTCTGTAACAGCTTAAATTTTCCACCATGAAGACCGAAAGTAACACTGCTATCCTAGACTTCTAAGGGACTCCACACCCTGAAACATTAGCATCACTAAATCTCTAAAAGAGATCTGATGATCTAACCAGTCGGTGGCCAACACTATACGCGGCAGTTACAGATCCGATGATGAACCACCAGCATTCCCCAAAACTCAACCAAAAAATTGAACGGGTTCAAATAAAGGCGAACAGCCTTAAACTCTCGCCGACGGCCTACACCTTGACCGGCGAGCTCGGCCCAACACAGGGACCGAGATGAAGAGAACCACAGACAATAAAATGGAAGAGCAGGGAGGGAGAAGAACCCAAAGGAGTAAGGAAAGGGAAAATGAGATCTCACCATCGAGTCGTCGTCCTCAACAACGAAAGCAAAGCCTCCAAAGCACCAAAGAGTAGGACCAACCCCCGACAATCTAACCAACAAAAGTGTTTGAAAGCCTCCCACTAGCGGAAATAGACCCCAACACCCTCGCGTGCTCCTTTCACCACAACGAACCCAAAGGGAGCAGCCGGTCTCAGAGAAGTCATCACGGCGGGATTGATGAACCTCCCTCTGATGCGTCTGAGTCTCCTCTGTGGTCCCCCTAACAACATCGGCACCTTCGGCGACGGTGACAAAACGCGAGACTTCTCTGGAACTCCGGCTCCGATCCCGGGAATAGGCGGTGCAGAGGAAGCAACCCATTGGTCAGATTAGAGACTTCCTATGACACATTGGAGGTAGCAAATCGTACCCCGACAAGGCAGGGTCTGGCGAGCGGTAGCTATGAATTTCTTAAGGCTCGCGATTTGCAGAGAAAACAAAAACAAAGGCATATGCATGTGGGTCTCGAATTCTACGGATGAGAGAGACGACGGTTTCCAGTGAATCAACGGTGGAGAGTTAGGTTGGTCTAACCCGCGAGAAGGTGGATTATTTTTTCCTCTATGCTTATTCTGTTATTAGGGAGTTGAGGAAACAAAAGAACAATAAGGTCAGCGAGTGATCGAATATTTGTCACATTGACAAGTAATGAAATGAGGCTTATGTTTCAGATAAATAACGACACGAGTGTTGATGTACGTTTTTATTATGGTTGTTGGTTTAATTTATTAAATAATGGCTTCCAAAAATAACATTGAGTATATATATAAAAATCCTAATAGTAAGACATTGAATGTTAGTTTTTCAGCGACGGATAAGGTTTATATTGCCGTTGTTCAGGTTTTACGTGTGATCATGGCCTTGATCATGGGTTTTAGTGAATTCATCTTGTCTTTGTTTCTGCTGTTGGTTCATATAATATTGTGGGCTTAGGGGTTGAAGGTGCGTAGGAGTTTCGGGTCAGCATCAGAAGTTGCGGAAGTTGGAGGTGAGGGATTTGAATCCTTAATGAAGATGGGTGGCGACTAAGAGTGTTGGGGGAAGAGAAGAGCACGTTTATGGGATGGGTGAGTCGACAGGCGAAGAACGAAGGCGTGGCAGACGAGGGGCACGACGGTGGCGAGGGGCGAGGTATGGTTCCGGTGGTGGGGGTTGTCTATGGTGATGTGTGGTGCAAACATTCCAACTGAGGGATAAGGGGGCGATGACGGTGAATCATGGTTACGGCGGGTTAGAGCGAGATCTCGCCGACGAATTTCGTTGAAGCGGCTCTGAACTCGGTGTGTGGTGGGATAAGGAGGCTTCGGGTGGCTGACCGGTCATCTATGGTGATGTGTCATGCATATAATGACACAATGAGATAGTTATAAGATGCGTCCCCCTTATATTATTCATTTCTTAGACAGACGTGTTTGAAAACATATTCAATTCCCACAAATATCCATCCTTAGTCAAAACTAATTTATCACCCTCATAAACCGTTCTTAAACCTTGTACGCTTCAAGTTGTTTCGAGGTTCTTCTTATATTCGGAAGTCATATTGAAATTTGAGCAATTCCATACAAGGAATCTCAATTTCAACTAATTTTCACGTTGTTTCACTAGGAAACTATTCCAATTAACAATTTTTAACATTTGGACGTATTCCAACATGTTTAAATTGATTTACCATATTTCAATTGTCAAGAATTGAAACTTATTCAATTTGGTCATATTTGTTCTTTACATGGAGCAAAATTAACTTGATCTTGAAACCCTAAATTTAATCGTTGTAACGTGTTTCGCATTGAAACAGAAATTGATTAATAGATCAATGATCAACTTAATCTTACATTCGATTGAACTTGTACCAAGGAAGCCGAATCAATTAATTAATTTTAATCGTTTGCACGTGTTTGATCAAGAACTTGGAAAATGAAACTATTCAATTTCGCTTTTCTTGTTCTTCTACATGTTTATTTCATTTTTGAAATCAATTGAACCTTTTCCAATTCGTCCTTACATGTTCCTAATAAGGACATGATAAAATCTATTATTTAGATTTACGTCGAGCTTTTATATGGTTCAAACCAATTGAACCATTTAACTCAAACCTCAATAGAGCTTAAACTTCGATTGAGTCGTCTTTGTGTGTTTCAAATAAACAAGAGCAATTCAATCTACTATATCAACTATATAAGAGATTGAATTTGCCTGCTTCACATAGAATTTGAACAAATGATTCACCACTTAACCTGAGGTTCATAAATAGATAGAGCGTCATCATTTGTTCATTGCGTTCTAAAGTGAGAGTAAGTTGTTCGTACATGTTCTTTAATGACCATAATCAATATTGAACTTAAATTATAACACATAATTTTTAGTTCCAATTTACTCGTTGTAACGTTTTTTTCGAGAGAAAAACCAGAATCAATAATTAACTTCCCAAATCTTGGATGTTTTAAATTAATTGAAACCATTCAATTCATCAATTTTCATCGAATATCTTTTTTAATCATTGAAAGCACGTTCAGTTTTAATCTATTCGCATGTGTTCTACTCTAAGAACCGGATCAGATTTATCTTACGGATTTCACGAATCCATTTGTTTGATCGTCTTTACGTGTTTCCAAGAAACAAAATCAATCACTTTGACAGATATAATTTTCTAAGGAAATATTTTGAATTTACTTTAGAAAACTAGGAAACCGTTTAGGAAATAAATCCAATTTGTTTCCTTCTTGAATTTAGAGAAATTTTTTAGGAATTTTATTCCAAGTTTGTTTCTCCCGTTTGTTTTACAAAGAAACTATATAATTTGTCAAAAGTTTCCAACCGTTGGAAAATTTGATCTGTTCGTACTAGAACCAAATCAGGTAAAAGTTAATTTGTTCGTAAGTGTTCTAACTAGAACCGAACCAGATGAACAACTAATATGTTCGTACGTGTTCTAACTAGAACCGAACCAGATGAACAAATAATATGTTCGTATGTGTTCTAACTAGAACCGAACTAGATGACACCCAAATTGGTGTAACAAGATCGTCTTTATGTGTTTCTAGGAAACAAGATCGATCACAATAATTATTCTGACATACAGAATAAGGAGAAGAAGAGAGTGACTTTTTTTTCAATATGTCCAATCGGGTCGGATCTCACCCGCGCCCACGACCTGTGTCAGGTCCACACCGACCAGCGGCTGCAACCTCGACCGCACACAGCCCGCTCCAGCAACCACGGCCCACAAACCCGCGCCCGTGTCCACGATCCGCGTACCGACCCGATCCAATTCTATGACCCGCGAGCGATCCGGACTGACTAGAAGACTCGCACGCATGTGACGCGTCTCTTCTCTGTTGACTTTGTGTTGTTGGCCTGAATTTAAACTTGGGCTCAAAATTACCTTTTAGGTCTGCACAAGAAACGAAAACAAAAAGGAATCACAGCCCAAACACAATATTGCAAAATATGGAAGTTTTTTTTTCTTTTCTTTTTTGTTTGGCTTGTTCATCACATCCCACATAGAGTCAAGACCCTTTTTCCTCTTCTTTCACCATGTATCACCTCTTTCGCCGTAAAACCAGAGCAGCAATCAACTTTTAGATTTCCATTAACAACCATCAATTGACCTCAACCTGCGATGTCAAAAGACAAGACCGACATCGAGGGGAAGAGAAATCGTATTCTAAAGTGATTTAACCAACATCAGAAAAGATGAACATGATTTGAAAATTTTCGATTTTCATATTGTTCTTCAAAATTAGATAAAACATGTTTGGATTGTTCAAACTTAGTTTGAATCAAAACTCTGGCAAGGATAACCTGTTCTTCATTTATAGAACTTGCAAAATAAAAAGTCTTAAGATTGTTAGACGAGTTAGTCCACTAGGGAGACATACCCGGCGAAGCTCGAGTCCGACAGAGGGGCAGCCTCTTATGGCGGCGCCGTGAATGGGGTATACCCATTAGGGTTCATGTGCAACTAGACTAGGACGTGGGCTTCATGGGATCAATTTTTGGGCTTAGGCCCATTGGGTGATGAGGATGATGCTAGAGTGGTTCTGGACCGGGGCATGCTAACTCATGAAGGCCCAACAACATGCGGGTCGTTTTGTGAAGGCCCAGCTGCACGTAAGCGGAGCAAGCCTGGAGACCCATTTATCTATAAACATAGGGTTTTTTATGGACCGGAGTCGGGAGAACCATTTGTTTGTGGATCGGTTATGGAATCAAAGTGCTTTATGGAGTCTGATGTGGCATAAGAGAATCGGCGAGGGGCGACAAGCACCCTCGCCTCTCCCGATGAGTAATCGGGGGGTCAATGAGGGGTCCGTGGGTATTCTCCCCTCAACGACCATAGGGTGGCATCGATTCCACCAAGTATCGGCACAACATCCTTCAATCAGATTAGGAACCAACACTTATATGTTCTTATATGCCCTCATTATAATCAGAGGGGGGGACGACGTCAGCTGGCTCCTCGGGAGGATGCGTAATCAAACTGATCCATTTCAGTCCATGGTTACATGGGCGCCCATGCCGTCACTCTTGGGATTCAATATTCTACTAGAGCAAAGTCCAGAGTCAATTTGTGTCTATTCGGATCATAGGGTTTACTCGACCCTACTCCACAGTCTTCAGCTGATGTACCGATTGCCTCGGCCGCTATCGCAACATTCTCCTGTCGACACTTTTGAAACACTTTGGTGAAAGAGCAATTTTCAACTAGGTAATTGTCTCACGTCTTGTGAATCTTTTATTTTGTTTCCTTGCAGTTATTTCAATTGTTAGTTTTTTTCCTGAGTGATCCGTTTTTGGATTGTACCTCCGAAGATATTTTTTTATTAATATATTGCTCTCGTTATCCGCTAAAAAAATGCTATTAATAGATGATAACCGCCTAATTATACAGTGCAATACTCAATAGGAAACAAATACAAAAAAAGTAATAATGAATATCAACGTCTATTACTATCATGAAATTAATGCAACCATCAACGACCCAAAATTACACTAACTAGCCATGCGAGTTGCGATTATATAGTTTTACACACAATAGGAAACAAATATGAAAAATCAATTAATAAATATCAATACCACTACCATTAAGGATAAGGCTCGTAAGGGACGGTCTAAAAATTCGGTACCTCCTCCAGATGCTCCTCGGACTCATAATACCAGGTCCAAGTCTCGATCCCTCAATTTGAAGGCCCCTAGGGATCCAATCCAGTCGTCGGATAGCAAATGGTATGAGGAAGAGTAGGCTATCGCTCCTTCTCAGTTTTTGTTGGTATCAGGGTATCTTTTGTTTTCTTTGTAAGGGACGTCTCCCCTTTTTCTCCTTGATGGAGATTTTTGTAATTGTTTTATTTTTGCATTTTCCTCCTTAGAGGATGTATTCTCAATAAAAAAAATTACGCTTATCAAAAAAAATACCACTACCACTACTAATAGGAAACAAAAGATACGAATTTAATCTAACGGTAGACATCAACGAACCAAAATTGCAGTCGTGCGTGTCACGTTTTGAAGTTCGTATATAAAGTTGGGCCGACTATTGAAACCTCAAATTTGGAAGAAGACCCTTTGAAGCTCCAGGTCAGTGTCTGCAAATCCCTTGCTGGCCATTTGTGCTCTGTTCTTCTATTCCTATGTTGTGTTTCTTTTAATCTCGTATTACAGGTGAGTTATCGCTACAATGGTAGATACGATTATCGAGGCGTGGAGGATGAAGAAGGTGATTAAAGAATGGGAAGTTGGAAGGGGCAACGACACAAGTATGTTCTCTCTCATCGTACCACCCCGAAGTCAAATATCATCTTATACCAAGATCCTTGGAGACGAATACGGGACTACTTCAAACATCAAGAAAAGAGTTAATCTCCTCTCTGTCTTAAGCGCAATCACCTCTGCTCAGCAGAAACTCAAGCTTTACAACAAGGTTCCTCCCAACGGCCTCGTCCTCTACACAGGCACAAGCATCACCGACGATGGTAAGGAGAAGAAGGTGACGGTCGATTTTGAGCCTTTCCGGCCCATAAACGCCAAACTCTACCGATGTGACAACAAGTTCCACACAGAGGATCTGAGGAAGCTTTTGGGATGTGATGAGAAGTATGGTTTCATTGTTATGTACAGTAATGGAACCCTTTTCGGGACACCAGAGAGGTGGTCTCCAAGTTCAATGTTGACCTCCCAAACAAACATGGAAGATACTCATTGTGTGGGAAGATTTAGAGATTAATAGGTACATATTGAAGAACAACCTCATTGGACAAAGTATTGTAACCTACAATGAAAACAACCTAGCTGAATGGAATGTTCAGAAGAAGATAACTTTGTTTGAGTGGTTTGATGAGGAGGGCAAGAGATTTGGTTGTGTTCTTGAGCTTGTGACGAACAAATTAGAGGAAGGATCGCGGTTCTGTGAAGGATACGGTGGGATTGGATGGATCCTACGCTATCAATTTGATATGAGAACCTTTGATGAGTTTTCATATCATGATAATTCTGATTCTGATTAGCAATCCATGAACTCTACCACAACTCAGGTGGACAAGTATGATTCTGAAGAGCAATCAATCTACTCTAGCACGTTACCTTTGGTAAAGGAGGATGCGACAAAAGACCTTCACCAGCGCTGCGAGAGCTCTAGCTGCACCAAAGCATATCAAAACAAGAACAAAGTCTCAAGGTTTGAATGCTTAGCTTACTCATCTTGTTTTTATATTCCTAGTTTCATTTGACCATTCATGCTCTTTTTTTATACTTGTTTTGATCTTAGGGGATGCTGTAATGGGGGAGCATGGGGATCCACTACCTGCAAGAAAGATGCGTAAAGTGATTTCGGTTCCCAGTTGATTTTATTGGTGCATCTGCCATGTTCTTGAGTAGATCAATGGATGGTTCGAAAATACGGGGAGCTCCAGTGTTTTATCCTAGTTATGAACTGTTATTTTCATTTTAGGAGTGTTTTGGATGTGTTTTCCTTTAAATTAATTTGCTAGTTTGTGAAGTGTTTCTTTCATGGATTGGAGCATGGAGTACTAATAAAGGGATGTTACCATATCAGTTGAGCCAGTTATTTCCCTGCATAAGCGATCCATCAAATTCTTAAGAGTGTTCAAAACTCCAAACTTAAAGCATTGATTTGAGTATTTGTTTCACTAGTTTAAGCGAATCTCATCTATATATACAACTAAGAATTCATTTGGATTCATGGATCATGTGATCCAATGTCCCATGTAAAACATTGTTCCTCGTGAGGGAGCACGGGAGGTGAGACTTATTGAGCTATGAAAACATTTGGTTTATGACATGCATCATGTGATAAAACCTTAAAAAATAAGGGGACTTATATCAAAAAGGCAGTGGAAAGTGAAGAAACTGGCATCTATTTATACTCTTGCAGTTTAAAACATCAATCTCTGTTACTTGTTCACAGCAACCAATTATAATTTTATATCTAGGGCAATGTGTATCAAACAAAGGCTCTGATTTCCTAATCATTTGGAATCAGCAAAACCAGACAAACATATAAGAATCAAAAGTAGAAGCTTATACCATAGGACTCTCAGGAGTCATGGTGATGGTTCATCTTCTTCCTCAATTGCTAGCTTGAGTATCAGTTGGAGATGGGCAGCTTGGGGATCTTCATCTTCTTCCTGGAGTACCAGTTGGTGATGGGCAGTTGGGGGATCTTCATCTTCTTCTTGGAGTATCAGTTGGTGATGGGCAACTGGGGGATCTTCATCTTTATCCTCAATTGCTGGCTTGAGCATGAGTTCCAGGCTTTCAATCTAGGGCCAAAATCCCCCTTCATCAGCAAATAGAATGTTCAGAGGTGTGAAACGTTTGGTCACAGCCTGGTAAGATACAAGCCGACCGCCTTGTGGTCGAGCGATAACCTCGCCGCATATCCTCAAATGAATTGGTGGGTCCATGTCAGAGATAGCGACAGAGCAGACTTGAGTCCAAAAAGAAGGATCAGGGTTGGCCTTCATGGTCCACACCGACCAGGTCCTGTCATTGGCAGGGTCGACTTAAGCTTTAAGCGAGTTAAGCAATTGCTTAAGGCCACCGATTAAAAATTGCCCCGTAAAATAAATAAGAAGTCGTTTAAGGCATCGGGTGAAAAAGACCTTAAAAAGTTAAAGATCTGTTATTATTTAATCAAGCAAAAAATATTAATTATTCAAAAACAAATTCAGAAAAACATTTTTCATCCAAATAGAAGACAATTTTTTTTGATGGTTGAACATTCTAACAACTCTATGGATGTTTATTTCGTTGTGAAAAACTATCATTAACGAAACAAAAAATGCAAATTCCATTTATCAATGATCAGTGAATTAAAAATAGGGATAAAAAACAATAGAACACATCAAAAAAGAAGCATAGATATTTATATATCAACACATTATAGTACTTGTTCGAGGAATGATAATCAATTTATCAACTTCATTACTAAAATTCTAAAACCAAAATAACCTAGGAAAGTAAGCAATCAAAATAGGAAGAAAAAAATCCAATATTGGATATAAATATGTGTTCAGAGCAAAAAGAATGCAAAACAAACATATGAGAAATCCAATAAATGTTTGATTTGATATCTCATACTTCCCTTAATATTTTATAAACCAATTTCTAACTCATTCAAATAATGAAATTATGCATCTAAACATGAATATTAAAGAATATCAATATTTTCTTATTGAAAAGGAAACTAAACATGTATATATTAATAGTCGGTGCTAGAATGTCTGATTTTTGTACGAATATGTGTAGTAAAAAACCATTTATCGAAGAATATACTAGGGAGTTCACGAAATAAAAACATGAGTCTCATTGTGTTTGACAATATTGAAAATCGGGGTTACTAATATACATTAAAATTGTCTAGAAAAAGTTCGAAGTATGGAAATTTCTAGAAGTTGATGATAATAGCTAGCCATATACGATGTCACATATAAGCTAGTAGAATTTGGTGTAAATGTCTAGAATTATCTTGAACCTGTCATATTTTAACTTGACATGAATGTATCGTGTCTATAGATAAATGTGAATCCTTAAATTTTCAGATTTTTGTATAGAATTCTAGATGATACATCTTATCCATGAAGGCTGTCTTGTTAGAAATTAATCTTCATCATTCATTTTGGATTTTGAGTGTTATAAGTAGATGTACAAGCTCATTCGTTCAATATCATCTAGTATAATCTTTCTATACAAACACGTTTGCTTTTTTTTAATTATATTCTTTCATAAAAAAAAAGACATCGATCAATTCTCGCTTTAGGCCCCAACAATTATTGGGCCGGCCCTGGTCATTGGCATTCTGGAACGTCTTCCGAGAGTGAACGACCATCAGCACGTCTACCAGAGCAGTGATTAGTCGGGTAGGGAACTCCAAGGCTGGGAGTGGAGAAGTCGATAAAGTCTCGTCTGAGACATTGAAGGAAACCAGCGTGGATATGGAGCGCCCATCGGCGTCCACCAAGCCTTGCCCCACCCAATGAAATGATCCATGGAAGAATGTGGACTGTGTGGAGGGGAAAGAGTACTCAAGGGGGCGGCTCCGACCTTTCTCCAACTATTGTGGCTCACATCATAAATCTGATCGGACGACTCACCAGACTTATAATTGAGCCTCAAGATCATGTAGTCACTCCGTTCTGCGTCATAGCCCAGTCCGGTCAAGAAATCTGCGTAGCCTAGACCCCGCAGCATGTAAATCTTGATGAACGCCCCGGTGCTAGGGTTCCACAGGACCAAGAACGGCTGGTCAAAGGTGATTCCCGGAAAGGCATCACTGGTTCGGAATAAACATAGGAGAAGCCCGTTCAATGAGCCTATCACCTTCAATTCCATCCCAGACGGAGCAAGAACAGAATGGGATCGCTCGAACAAGTTGTCGACTCCGTCAGTGTAAATGTCGAACACTTTGTCGTACCCCGCAGAGCGAGATACGATCAGAGAAGATCCCGTGGTTGAGCTTGAGGACACGGTTGAGCTTGAGGCCACTCTTGAGCTTTCTTCCCACGCCTGAATGGCCTTTCCGGTGTACGCCTCTGTGAACTCTCGATCTGATATGATGGTGTTACAGGTCGACGACTCACTTCGGCACCGAACGAGGTCTTTGGCCGAGACCTTTTTTAGAATCTCGACCCAACAGTCAGTTGGAATGTTGGACATCTTTGCTCGGCTTTTCTGGGTTCTAGTTCGGTTGTGGAGGAGAGAAGGCAAAGTAAAGGAATTTCTGGGTTTTCTTGGTTCCGTTGGGAGGAGGGAAGGAGAAGGTATTCTTTTGAAATGAGAAAGGAGAAGTAAGTGCTTGTGCTTGGTAATTAAATTAATCTACATATAACATATACTTCGTCACTTTTCATTATATGTGCTCCTCAATATTGGATGTTCTAGAAGAACCTAAAATCCAACCACTCCACCTATTTACAAGGGAACGCAATAATACTTTCGTCAAAATTAAATTTAAACGGTGTCGTTCAATAACCCATTTTATCTTATCAATCATGATTTTTATCTTCTCTCCGTTGGGAGAAAATAGCCAAGGATCTAAGGCAGTGTTGTGTTTCTAGAGGGTTCATGTAGTCACCTTGAACACAGATTAGGAAAGCACATATAAATATCATGTGAAAGATATGGACGCAATTCACACTGCATTATCTTACTTTATCCTGAATGTCCTATTTTATCAGGTTGTGAATGACAGTTTCAATCTTGTCTGCAACCAAACCTTTGACTTTGACACGTGTTTATGTGATTGGATCAGTTTAATTTCTGTCTTTTCTTTTAGTGGGCCTTGTTATACGGCCAAACCCACGGCCTAGTAGTTACTGTTTGTCTTCTTCCTAGCATTTGTTTTATATGCTGAGGAATGCAATGAAAATGGCATGACTCCGGTAAGTCCAAAATCAATTGTACTATCCTCCTCTCTCTCTCTCTCTCCCTTCCTCCTTCTTCTCTCCTCCTCCTCTACCTCATCTTCTCCCCCTCCTTTTCTATCCACAGGGTTGTAACCCTAATCCTTGTCGCTCCATATATAACCCTAACACTGGTATCAGACTCTCACTTTCCAACCACCATGACCACAAATACCAACCCACGAAACCTTCAAGATGATCTGGCCACGACGAATTTTGAGGTTTTGAGCATCAAAGAGACCGTGACCACCATGGATTCAAGGCTCGTTGACCTCACTGCTCCCCTCAAGGCCTTGATGAACAGAATCCCCGACCCAAACTCTCCCCTGCGCCCATATACCACCATACCACTGTCACCAAACCCAAACCCACAATCGGGCATCCTAGGTTCCGCTCCAGCGATTCCCCCAGATATTCCTCCTCCACCGCCCGATCCTCCGTCCAAATGCGAGCACCGGCCACACCCACCTCCTCGCTTCGACGGCTCCGATTTTGCGGGTTGGGAACTCAAATTTGAGCAGTATTGTATCGCTGAGTTGATTCCAGCAGAGGATATGGTCCGCGAAGCCATGTTGGGGTTCCAGGACGCCGCCCTCCGACACCACCTCCACTTTGTTCAATAGCTCCTGTCTCAAGGCACCTCCTCCGTACCTGGGCCGGAGTATGTCACTGCTCTCTGCCGCCGGTTCACTGATGGCGAGTACACCGACTATATGCCGGAACTCGCACACCTCCGTCAAGAGGGTTCGGTAGACGATTACTTCCAAGCTTTTCAGAGCATCGTCATGCACCTTGATTTGTCTGAGAAGGATGTCCTTGCCATGTTTTTGAGCAATCTGAGCCCAGAGATCGAGGATGGGGTTTGCATGCACTTTCCGAAGGACATCACCCAAGCGTTGCTGATGGCCAAGAGATTGGAAAAGAGGAAACTTTCCTCTATTTTTCGACCCAAATCCTTCTCATCCCCTAGTGATAAATCTCAAAGTTGTAGTAATATTATTGATGAACTTTTTTAAATACATAAGTAGAGAGCCCTTTATATAGGGTAGTAATCCTACACAATAAGGAAATAAGGTTAACTATAGGGAATAGGAAATATCCTAATTTTCTATTTCTAACACTTCCCCTCAAGATGGAGCATACAAATCAAAAGCATCCAGTTTGTTACAAATATAGCTTATGCGAGGTCCACGTAGAGATTTAGTGAAGACATCTGCCAGTTGGTCGCTAGAGTTGACGAAACTGGTTTTGATGCAACCTGATATAATCTTCTCCCCGATAAAGTGGCAATCAATTTCTATATGTTTGGTTCTTTCATGAAACACAGGATTGGACACGATGTGTAGTGTTGCTTGATTGTCACATATTAATGTCATTGGAGTATCCTTTATAAGCTTGAGTTCTTGAAGAAATTGTTTCACCCATATGAGTTCACATGTTGCCAAGGCCATGACTCTATATTCAGCTTCTACACTCGATCTAGCGAGAACAGTCTGCTTTTTACTTTTCCAGGAGATCAAGTTTCCACCTATCATGACATAATAACCTGAAGTGGAACGCCTATCTGAGGGAGATCCTGCCCAATCTGCATCTGAATATGCAACTACTTCAGTATTTCCTTTAACCTCATACAACAATCCTTGTCCTGGAGACCCCTTAATATACCTCAGGATGCGCATTACTGCGTCTCAATGGCTATCACATGGGGATTGTAGAAACTAACTAACCACACTTACAGCGAATGAAATATCTGGTCGAGTAATAGTTAGATAATTAAGCTTCCCAACGAGTCTACGATACCTTCCAGGATAATCTAAAGGCACCCCCTGTCCAGGAAGAAGTTTGGAGTTTGGATCCATAGGAGTATCACATGGCCGACAATCAAGCATTTTTGTCTCTACAAGGATATCAAGAGTGTATTTCCGTTGAGATATGACTATAGTGTTGCTAGCTTGGGCAACCTCAATGTCAAGGAAATATTTGAGTAGACCCAAGTCTTTAGTCTGAAAATACTGAAAGAGGTGGCTTTTTAATTTAAGAATCCCGACTTCATCATACCCTATAATAACGATATCGTCTACATAAACAACTAGATAGACACTTTTGCCTTCTGATGTGTGAAGATAGAAAACAGAATGATCAGCTTCGCTACGGACCATGCCAAACTGTTGAAGAACTGTACTGAATCTGCCAAACCATACTCGATGAGATTGTTTGAGGCCATAAATAGAACGTCGAAGCTTACACACTAAACCAGACTCCCCGTGAGTAATAAAACCTGGTGGTTGCTCCATGTAGATGTCTTCATCGAGGTCACCAGGAAGAAAGGCATTTTTGATATCCAACTGATGAAGAGGCTAATGTATGACCGCAACAATGGAGATAAATAGACGAACAAAGGCAATCTTTGCAACCGGAGGAAAAGTATCCCCATAGTCAAGGCCAAAAATTTGGGTAGAATCCTTTGCAATTAGACGATCCACTTGACCATCTGGTTCCACTTTGACTGTATACACCCAGCGACATCCAACAGTAGACTATCCCGGAGGGAGAGGAACTAACTCGCAAGTACCTTGAGACTCCATAGCAGACATTTCGTCAATCATAGCTTTCCGCCAACCATGGTGTGATAATGCCTCACTAGGAGATTTAGAATGGAAACAGCAAACAGAGAGTAAAAAAAGCATAATACGAGGGAAATAAACAATGGTAGATAAGAAATGAATAAACATGATGAGGATTACGAGTAGAGCGAGTACCACGTCGTAGAGCTAGAGGCTCTTCAGGGACCGGAGGCAGAACCGCGGCAGGTTGAGGTGCTGGAGAAGGAGATGAGTGCACTGGATCATCAACAGGACCTGCAGCTGAAGGAACATGTAGACGTCGAGAATAAACCTGTAAAGGAGGCGACGTAACCATAGGCTTTGGTAGAGACATGATTGAGGGAATAAGTAAAATTTCACAAATATTGTGATTATCAGACTCCGATGATGAGAAGTAAGAGCTTGACTCAAAAAAGGAAACATCGACAGAGATAAAATAACGATTGGTAGTAGGAGAATAACATTTATACCCTTTTTGAAGACGTGAGTATCCCAAGAAAACACATTTGATAGCTTTTGCTGACAATTTATCTCGACCTGGGGTTTTATCATGAACAAAACAAGTGCATCCAAATATACGAAGCGGAAGAGGATATGATGACTTTTCTGGAAACAATATAGAGAAAGGGATTTGATCATGTGAAACGGGTGATGGCATACGATTGATCAAATACCCTGCAGCAAGAACAGCATCAGCCTAGAAACGACGAGGCACATGATGATGAATGATAAGTGCACGTGTAGTTTCAACTAGATGACGGTTTTTACGTTCACCAACACCATTTTGTTGAGGGGTCGAAGTACAAGAAGATTGATGAAGGATACCATGAGAACGCATAAACTCTGTAAAAGGTGCTGTAAAATATTCTTTAGCATTATCACTGCGTAAAATACGTATGCTAACATTGAATTGAGTTTGAACTTCAGCAAAAATTTCTTTGACAATGGAAAATAACTCAGAACGGTGTGTCATTAATGTCACGCCCCAATTTCAGTAAACCGAACTCGGGACGCGAACGTTTTGAAACAATAAGCCATTTGAAAACCTTTTCCATAAATCACTTTAAAATCACCCTTTGTTCATCAAAATAATATTTACAACTCAAAATAAGTCCCAACAAGTGGACAAAACAAGGTATCCGTCACTAGACTCAAAAGTAAAACCCAGAATCCCGCTCCTAGCTCTTCAAGATTCAGAAGCTCACCTAGTCCAACTGCGACCGGTACCTGTAGGAAAAGCAGCTAAGAGTGAGCGTTCGCTCACCACCACGGATAACAGACTGACTACGGCATAATTAGCAGACAAAGCCGGTAAAACCAACAACAAACTCAACACCGGGGAACACTATCCCCAACCCAAGTACTCCGACTGACACACGCCCACTGTTACCTTCCTTGACCAACTCAACACTCTGACACGTAAAGTAGACCCGACACAACGATCACGACCTCTTCCAAGGACTCAAAAGACCACCACGCAACACCCAAGATCACAAAGGATCGCACACCAAACAAGATCACAAAGGATCGCATACCAGCTGCTCAGTAACCTCCCTCAATCACGCGCTTTCTGAACTCTCAGGCCAGGCAGTCGACCTATATCAGTAACCTCTCTCTCTCACGCGCTTCCCCGACACAAAGTCGAGTCAAGCGGTCGACCTGTCAGACTCACAACCCCGAAACACACACGCGCGGCCAGGACCCCTTTACTGACGGGCGGGCCCCCTACCCCGTCTGAACATGCAGACGCGTGTGCTCGAGGACCCCCGTTTCATGAAGCGGGCCCACAACCTTAGGTAACCACAATCACAATCACAAACAAAGTTCAACAAACAGCAACAATACAAGTTCAACACTCCACAGGCACTCATGGCCACCCAAGACACCAACCATAAAACATGGACTCAACAACCCCAGAGGCACTCACGGCCTCCCAAGATACACCAACAGTAACTCACGGGCTCAACAACCCCACGGGCACTCACGGCCACTCAAGACACACCAACAGTAGCTCACGGGCTCAACAACCCCACGGGCACTCACGGCCTCCCAAGACACACCAACAGTAACTCACGGGCTCAACAACCCCACGGGCACTCACGACCACCCAAGACACACCAACAGTAACTCACGGCTCAACCACCCCACGGGCACTCACGGTCACCCAAGACACACCAACAGTAAAGACACGGGTTCAACAACCCCACGGGCACTCATGGCCACCCAAGACACCAACAACAAAGTGACACGGGTTAAACAACCCAACGGGCACTCATGGCCACCCAAGACACCAACAAAAAAGTAACACGGGTTCAACAACCCAACGGGCACTCATGGCCACCCAAGACACCAACAATAAAACATGAGCTCTCATGACCACCCAAGACACAACAATAAAGTACGGGCTCTCATGGCCACCAAGACACAACAATAAAGTACAATCAACCTCCGGGCATAATAATGCCTCCAGCAGTTCTAACATCAACTGTAATAACCACTTCTGGTCAACGTCAGTCAAACCTGCGAAAAACAGGAAAATTTAAATTTTTTGAGACAAACACTTAATTTAACCTAATTTGACCCCGAGGGTCATACTGGACTTAATTTGACCCTTTTATCGACCAAAATAAGTTCCGGGGGACTCAGGGAAACTTTCTGATCAATTTGGGAAATGTTGACTTTTCGCTGGAAAAGTCAACCGAACGACGTTTTGGTCCATTCGAGGACCGTTTTGGATCCAAAAAGCTTAGCCGTCTTCGCAACGGTCTTAGTTGAGCCGTTTCCTTGTAGCCCGTCAAGTTTCGTAATTTCTTGGTAAAAGTGCCCGTTCGGGGCCCGAAACATCCGTTTTTCACGAATCTGATTGGAAAATATCAAGTAGATATTTTCCAAAAGGTGTGGGACCCACCTTGACACTTGTCCACTTTGTGGTGGTGTTAGTTTTCAAAATTTTGGTGGTTGTTGTTTCGTTGTGTGGGTTGGTTTGTCGTCGCTTGTGTGGTGCACGTCGGTGCGGTCTCGTTGAGGTCTCGTTTACTAATACTATATTTAAAGTATGTTTAGCTTGAGCGGTGTGGCGCTTTAGTGATAAGCACGCTAGTGTAAGCATAGACCGGGTGAACGTTAGTGTTTTTGAACTGTCGTCTTTATTTGAGTTCGCAAACTGAACGTTTGCGTGTATCCGTGCAGAGGATACTGATTATGGCTCGCGGTAGACGCGGACGAGCAGCAGGAACACGGGGTTGGGCACCCACGTGAGGCCGGCGGGGACGGTCAGCAGGGGCACCGGGGAGGGTGCCAACCGTTGAGCCCGCCGAGTACGCGGAGGTGCAGGGCACTCATGTCGGAGAAGATAGGAGAAGCGACGCGGGGCCGTCTACAGGCACCCCCAGTGTTCCGCCAGTCGTGGACCCTCCGGTTATGATTGCCCTAGATGAGCTGACCAGGACAGTTCAGAGTTTGGTGGCGGTCATCGCCAGCCGAGAGTCAGCTTCGCCAGCACCAGAGGCAGCCGCGGTCCCGGTGAGGGCCGTTCAGACAGAGGATCATACCTCCTGAGCACTACTAGATTTCCTGAAGCTCGGGATACCTACTTTTGTCGGGGAGCCGAACCCCGACCTAGCCGAGAGGTGGCTAAAGCAAGTCACGCGAGACCTGGATACATCGGGTGTCGAGGATGGCCGTCGCAGGGTGTCCTTCGCGGCCCATCAACTGAGAGACAGCGCCTACCACTGGTGGGGGCGTGCGAAGGACATGGTCGGATACGACTATAGCGTCTTCCAGGATGTGTTCCTAGCACAATACTTTCCCGAGTCGACTCGGCTGGAGCGACATCGGCAGTTCTTAGATCTGGAGCAGGGAGGATTGACAGTGGCGGAATACGAGGCCAGATTCACGGCCTTGACTAGATTCGTGCCAGAGATGGTGACTACCGAGCTGAACCGGTGCCTGCGGTTCCAGGGGGACTTAGACCGGTGATTCGGGACAAGGTCCTAGCCTTGAGACTACGGAAGTATACAGACCTCGTGGACACCGCAGCGACGGTGGAGCAGGGGATCCGGGATGCGATCAGGACCCGCGAGGTTCGACAGCGGTCGACCAGCTTCACAGGGCCGTCGGACTCACGAGACTTGCGGAGGCAAAGGACCACGGGGTTCTTCCGACCACCGCCTCATCAGGGTGGATCGAGACAGCATGGGTTAGTAGCGTCAGTGGGACCAGTCGCCTCAGAGAGGAGGCCGGTATGCTATCACTGCGGTCAGCCAGGCCACTTACAGCGAGACTGTCCGGCGAAGTGAGGACCCGCGGCAGTACCAGCGACTAGCCAGACAGGCCAGGGCTCGGGGTCGAGGGCTGACGAGATCAGTTGTTACCGGTGCGGCCGGGTTGGACACACTATGGCATGGTGCCGCGAGCAGTTGAGGGAGACATCAGCGCAGCGACCGCAACAGTCGCGGACAGTACAGTCGCCCAGAGGTCGCCCTCGACAGGGTCAGCAGCCGAGGTCGTCATGGCCGTCTACGAGCGCACCGATTCCGAGACAGCAGCAGAGTCACGGGTATTCAGTGGCTAGTGCGCCGAGTTAGAAGCAGCAGGCCTCGCAGGGGAGAGTATATGCAGTCACCGATTCCAGAGCCCCAGGACCTAGTACGTACCGCGAGACCATCCAGGGTACGTGTTTATTGTATCATTTATGGGCTTTATTCTTGTTTGATGCTGGGGCGTCGCACTCTTTTATTTCGTCGGGTTGTGCTGAGAGGTTGGGGTTGAGCTTATAGCCGTTGAGTCCACCCCTATGCATGGACACCCCAGTTGGGGGTGGTGCATCGTTGACTAGAGTATGTCGTGCCTGCGAGATTAGAGTCGCAGACTGTCCTTGCCCTGGTGATCTTCTCGTGTTGGGGATGACTACCTTTGATGTGATCTTGGGAATGGATTGGCTGTCCAGGTACCGAGCCAATATCGATTGCTACAGGCGACGAGTGACAGTGACAGTGGGTGGCACGAAGGTGACGTGTGTTCTGGGTAGTAAGAGCGGGGTCCTCCTTTCAGCATTGTCCGCCGAGGAGGAAGTGTCGGCTGTGCAGAGCCGAGAGTTACCGAGAGTGGTATGTGAGTTCCATGAGGTCTTCCCTGAGGAATTGAGCGGGTTGCCACCGGTTCGTGAGGTGGAGTTCGGGATTGACCTAGTGTCGGGAACGACGGCGATATCGATGGCGCCTTACAGGGTTTGCGCCGGCAGAGTTGACTGAGCTGAAACGTCAGCTGGAGGAGCTTCAGCAGAAGGGGTTTATCCGTCCGAGTGCATCGCCGTGTGGAGCACCAGCACTCTTCGTGAAGAAGAAGAGTGGAGAGCTACGGATGTGTATAGATTACCGGAAGCTGAACCGGGTTACGGTGAAGAACCGATACCCGATACCGAGGATCGATGATTTGTTCGACCAGTTGAGAGGGGCGACCTACTTCTCGAAGATCGATCTGCAATCCGGGTATTATCAGTTGCGAGTCCGTGAGGGGGACGTCGCAAAGACTGCATTCCGGACGCGCTACGGGCACTATGAGTTCCTGGTGATGCCATTCGGGCTGACGAACGCACCTGCAGCATTCATGGACCTGATGAACAGCATCTTCCGGCCGTACCTAGATCAGTTTGTGGTGGTGTTCGTGGACGACATCCTGATATATTCGCAGAACGAGGCGGCACATAAGTCACATCTGAGGGTTGTTTTGACACTACTGCGCGAGCATCAGCTATATGCCAACCAGGAGAAGTGCGAGTTCTGGCTCTCTGAGGTGAGATTCCTCGGCCACATCGTGTCCCGTGACGGTATCCTAGTCGATCCGTCGAAGATCGACGCGGTCTCGAAGTGGGCATGGCCCACGAGTGTTTTCGAGATCCGCAGCTTTCTGGGGTTGGCAGGCTACTATCGTCGATTCGTCCAGGACTTTGCACGACTAGCCGCGCCGATGACTCTGTTGACGCGCAAGGGTGTCGGGTTCGTGTAGACAGATGACTGTGAGCGTACATTCGCGGAATTGAAGACTCGACTGACTACAGCTCCAGTGTTAGTGGTGCCCGAGCGAGGGATCAGTTATGATGTTTACTGTGATGCGTCCGGAGAGGGACTGGGCTGCGTGCTGATGCAGTTGGGCAGAGTTGTGGCTTATGGCTCCAGGCAGCTGAAGACGCACGAGCGCAACTATCCTACCCACGACTTGGAGCTAGCAGCAGTCGTGTTTGCGCTAAAGAGCTGGCGATATTATCTGTATGGCGAGGGGTTTAAGGTGTTCTCGGATCACAAGAGCCTCAAGTACATATTTTCCCAGTGAGACCTGAACATGCGTCAGCGACGGTGGATGGAGCTACTCGAGGAGTATGACTTCGAGCTACACTACCATCCGGGCAAGGCGACCGTGGTCGCCGACGCCTTGAGTAGGAAGTCGGCTCCGAGCCTCACCAGCATATCTGTCCGAGAGTGGGACATGATGGGGGAGCTGAGCACGTTCGGGCTTGAGCTAGAGGAGGTTACGGGTGACATGGCCATGTGCTCTTTAGTGGCTCAGCCCTCACTGCTTGCCCAAGTGTTGGAGGCGCAGACGGAGGACGTTGAGACGGCACAGATCAGAGAGAGGGTCGTCAACGGCGACGAGGTAGTAGGTTGGGAGATCAGTACAGATTGGGGACTACAGTACCGAGGAGGGATGTTCGTGCCGGTTAACTGTAGGAACGACGTGTTGCGAGAGGCACATCACTCGCGTCTTACGGTGCACCCGGGGGGCACCAAGATGTACCGTGACCTCAGACGACACTTCTGGTGGCGCGGGATGCGGAGAGAAGTAGCGGAGTTTGTGTCGAGATGCCTCGTCTGTCAGCAGGTGAAGGCCGAGCATCAACGCCCAGCGGGATTGTTACAGCCACTACCGATTGCTTAGTGGAAGTGGGAGCACATTACGATGGACTTCGTGTGTGGACTACCGAGATCACCGGAGGGAAACGACGTTGTGTGGGTGGTAGTCGACCGGTTGACCAAGTCGGCCCACTTCCTGGCTATGAGGATGACAGACCCGGTGGACAAGTTGAGCAGCTTGTATATTCAGGAGATAGTGCGTCTCCACGGGGTCCCGGTGTCGATAGTGTCTGACAGGGATCCCCGCTTCACGTCCAGGTTTTGGCCGAGTCTGCAGAAGGCACTGGGGACCGAGGTTCTACTCAGCACAGCACATCATCCCCAGACAGACGGTCAGTCTGAGCGTACCATTCAGATCTTTGAGGACATGCTGCGAGCATGTGTTTTGGATTTCAGGGGATCTTGGGAGACCCACCTGCCATTGGCCGAGTTCGCCTACAACAACAGCTTCCAGGCCAGTATCGGGATGGCACCTTTCGAAGCGTTGTATGGGAGGCCGTGTCGGTCACCAGTATGTTGGGCAGAGGTGGGGGACAAGAGTCTGCTGGGGCCAGATCTTGTCAGAGAGACGACGGAGAAGGTCGCACTGATCCGCGATCGGTTGAGGACCGCGTAGAGCCGACAGAAGAGTTATGCCGACAGGCGACGTCGACCTCTTGAGTTTTCATTCGGGGATCACGTGTTCCTGAAGGTGAGCCCGAGGAAGAGGCTGGTGTGGTTCAGACGTAGCGGGGGCAAGTTGGCTCCGAGGTACATTGGCCCGTTCGAGATCTTGGGCAGAGTAGGATCAGTGGCTTACCGTCTGGCGTTGCCACCGCAGCTTGGGAGAGTCCATAACGTATTCCACGTGTCCCAGTTGCGGCAGTACAACGCAGACCCCTCCCACGTCATTGAGTGGACTGATATCGAGGTGGCTGACGATGTCTCCTATGAGGAGCAGCCGGTTCGGATCATGGACACACGGGAGCAGGTCCTACGGGGAGGCAAGATTATCCGCTTGGTCTGAGTGCAGTGGAAACATCACGGGGTTGAGTCGGCGTGGGAACGCGAGGACGAGGTTCGCGCGAAGTATCCCGGCCTATTCGACTCCCGAGGTACGTCTGTTTTAAATTTCGCGGACGAAATTCCTTTAAGGGGGGTAGACTGTAATAACCACTTCTGGTCAACGTCAGTCAAACCTGCGAAAAACAGGAAAATTTAAAATTTTTAAGACAGACACTTAATTTAACCTAATTTGACCCCGAGGGTCATACCGGACTTAAGTTGACCCCGTTATCGACCAAAATGAGTTCCGGGGGACTCAGGGCAATTTTCTGATCAATTTGGGAAATGTTGACTTTTCGTTGGAAAAGTCAACCGAGCGAAGTTTTGGTCCATTCGAGGACCGTTTTGGATCCAAAAAGCTTAGCCGTCATCGCAGCGGTCTTAGTTGAGCCGTTTCCTTGTAGCCCGCCAAGTTTCGTAATTTCTTGGGAAAAGTGCCCGTTCGGGGCCCGAAACGTCCGTTTTTCGCGAATCTGATTGGAAAATATCAACTAGATATTTTCCAAAAGGTGTGGGACCCACCTTGACACTTGTCCTAATCGTGGTGGTGTTAGTTTTTGGGGGAAAAGGTGTGGAGGAGAAGGGGTGGCCGAACATGGGGTTTTAAAGAGAGAAAATAGGTTTTGTTGTTAGTTGTTTTAAATTAGAAAGAAGAAGAGAGTGGTTAGAGAGAGAAGGAGAAGAAGAAGAAGAGAGAAGAGAGGGAAAGCTAGGGTTTGGAAGGCTTCAAACCTTTGGATCGTTTCAAGGCAAAGAGAAATCGTCTTCCCCTCGTCGTCCTGGTTGGTAAGACCTAACCCGATCTTCGTTTTGTTAACTTTGGAAAGTTAGGGTTTTGTATGAAACTATGGATTAGGGTTTTAGTGAGTTTGAGGGTTTGTTGGAGACGTTTTAGAGGTGGTTGGAGGCGTTATTGGACGTTTTCCGTGTTGGGTCTCGAGGTAGGGTTGGAGATGAACCAACTCGCAGCGGAAAATCAATGAAAACCAAGAGACAATTAGAACCATGAAACAACTAACAAAGAATGGATTAACAAGAGAAAAATTCAGCACTAGTTCTTACCAAAACAAGAACACCGGTTAACGAATGATTGGCTTGAGTCTCCAAGACGCCTACGTATCCACATGGGAATCAAAGCCACGTAGTTCTTCTCTTTGAGGACTCAAGAACACAAAAATGGAGGAGGAAACTAGCCAAACCCGAAATGGCCATGGAAGAGGGAGAGAAAATGGGTTTCCTATTCTTGTCTTGTCTTTGTTATGTTGAAAAAAGATGACTTAAACATAACAAAACCCATACTTGTCCAACTAAAGGCATGGGACAAGTATGGTGTCAAGTAAGGTGTAAATAGGACAAAGTATGGCTAGACAAGATTGGGTTAGGTGGTGAATCACCAACACCTTAATCCTTGTCTTGCTTACTTAGTACTAATTAATCAAGACTTGATTAATTAGTTCCATGGGCCTTGGTTGCATGGGCCTTTCATGGGCCTCTTGGAACATGGCCCGTGGCCATTTCCAACGAGGTCCCGTGATTCGCTCATCGCCTCCATGCCTTCCATACCGGAAATGTCCAACATTATCCGACGCGATCAATCCCAAGACTCCAAGCCTTGTCTCGATCTGTGAAGTCCTATTCACTTACGGGCACATGACCCAAAACCCAGTTTTGGTCATGTCCCGAGACAACTCCCTTTTGGCCATTCTCCATAAATGTGTCAATGAGTTTCATCCTCCGGTGTGACCCTTAGGTTTATGCATGTCAATAGATCAACGTAAAATCCCATTTTACTTGATCCTATTTAAGTGGCAACTAACGAGACTTTAGTATTGCCTGACACTACATAACGAATCGACCCTGTCGATTCTAACCTTTCCGTCGTCCCTGTCATTATCCTTTTATCTCCGATATCCTGATTGAGATAAGGCATAGAGCCGTCATCCTTATTATTCTCAATCACCGTTCCTTGATATGTGAGATGACTGAAGATATGATACCCAGTATCATGTGCATGGCCATGCTATTCTTCCAGTCACTCTCGATCAAGTGGCCGAGAACCGATATCTTTCCCATACCTTAGTATGAGGGATAAATCCCTTAGCCGTCTTTCGTGTCACTCATGTAGCCCGTCCCCAAGCCAATCCTGGCCGTTATGGAAGCCCTGTTACGGACAACGTTAGGCTCAGGTCAAACTTAGTTGTTGACTACATAGCGATCACAAAGACTCCTTGGTCTAAGGATACATGACAAGCTACAACACTGAATATATTCATGACTTAATCTATGGCACATATTCAGGGCGGGTCGTCCAATATCATGTCTCACATGATATCTATGATCAGACTCCGGAATCCCATTCCAATGACTAACAGAACGTAAGCCATAAAGAGCCATCTTTCATACTAGTCGCTTCTAGTGAAGCTTTGTTGACTAGGGACCCATCGAGTGTGATCTATCTCGATCTATGGTTCTATTCGCATGGTGGGCATAGATCAGAGCACACATCGATATATTACTCCAACACATAAGTAATATAAAGCCGCTTTAATTTTATTGCTAACAATGATATATACATTTGGACATTTAGGATTGAACTACGGGCACTAAGACTAACAATCTCCCACTTGCCCTAGTTCCAATCTAAACTCCAATATGTCCCCATCGACTTTACATGTCTAACATGTTCAGGCAGTGACACTGCCTTAGTCAAAGGGTTGGCTATGTTATCATCTGTTGCAATATCGGTTATCTTCACTTCACCTCAGTTCAGTATTTATCTGATGAGGTGGATACGCCGCAGTACATGTTTGGATTTGTTATGCGATCTAGGCTTTTAGCTTGCGCAATGGCCCTTGTGTTGTCGCAAAATGGATTCACCGGACTGGACGGGTTTTTAATTACACCCAACCCTGCCGTGAATTTCCAAATCCACATAGCCTCCTTAGCTGCCTCTGCAGCATCCATGTACTTGGCCCCTGTCGTAGATTCGGCAATGGTATCTTGCTTTACGCCCTCCCAGCTAAAGCTCTGCCATTCAGCATAAACACATATCCTGACTGACTTCTAAAGTCATCTGGATTTGTCTTGGAAAACTACCGTCTACTCATCTTTCGACGACTAGTTCAACATCATCTTTCCACCGGGTTAGACTGATGTCTACCGGTACAACATAAGGCTTACGAGACGTCCAGTCTCATACATGTCATGACATATATGATTGATCCTGCCCCCAGGCGCACAAGATTCTCATCATCCTTTTCATCTCATCAGGTGTCTTAGGACACTGAGTCATGCTGAGATGAATGCCATGACTAGTGGGTAAGAGTCCTTTCTTTGAATCGAGCATTAAGAACCTACTCAATGCCTTGTTCACATAGGTTCCCTGACTTAAATCCAAGACCCTCTTGGTGCGATATCTACATATCTTAATCCATAAGATATAAGAAGCATCGCCTAAGTCCTTTATTGAAAAACACTTCCTCAACCAAGCTTTAGTCTCGTGCAAAGTTGAGATATTGTTTTCAATGAGAACCAGAAAGGTAATCTTGCTCCCACTAGCCTTCTTATAAACGCAAGATTCATCCTCGTTCTTGATTAAGCCAAATCCAATTACAGCTTCATCAAAACGAAGGATCCAACTCCGAGAAGTTCGTTTTAATCCATAAATGGATTTCAACAACTTATAAATCTTTCCCTTATTCTTCGGATCGTCAAAACCTTTGGGCCGAGACATACAAACGTACTCAGTCAAATTTCCATTTAGGAAAGCGGTTTTGACATCCACTTGCCATATCTCGTAATTATGATACGCAGTTATATCAAGAAGAATTTGGATCGATTTTGACCATAGCCACTAAGGAGAAGGTTTCCTCATAGTCAATCCATTGGATCTGCCTATAACCTTTCGCCACCAGTTGAGCTTTGTAGGTCAGAGGGTTGCCGTCCATGTCCATCTTCACCTTGAAGATCCATTTGCATCCTATGGTCCTCACACCATTGATGGGATCAACCGGTTCCCAGACTCGGTTGTCTGACATGGATTGCATTTCCTCCCTCATGGCTCCCAGCCATAACTCGGAGTCGGGCCCATCCACGACTTCTTGAAAGGTGGCTGGATCATCGTGATCCACCATGACTTCATTGTCACCTCCGGATACCATATCTTGGAGGTGGAAGATTGATCCTTTCAAATCGCCTTGGACCTTCCGGAATTGTAACAGGAATTGGTTCTTACTCTACGACAATCTCTGGCTCCTTTCTACTGGGTTGTCAATTGGTTTAGACAGATCTGTACCATCCTGAATTTCTTCGAGATGCACAGTCCTCCCAATGACGTCTTTGGAAACAAAACTTCTTTTCCATAAAGACCCCACCCCAAGCGACGAACACCATGTTCTCACTGGGATTGTAGAAATAGTATCCCCTTGTTGCTTTGGGATACCACACGAATGTGCATATCTCAGATCTTGGTTCGAGCTTAGTCGAAACCAAATGTTTCACATAAGCCTCGCAACCACAAATCTTTAGGAAGGACAAAGCGGGCATCATCCCGTACCATTTTTAAAATGGTGTCCCTTCCACACCATTCGTCGAAGCCCGATTCACTATGAATGCGGTCGTCTCTAGAGCAAAACCCCTAAAAGAGATTGGGAGATCAGTCCAACTAATCATGGAACAGACCATTGTCTAACAATGTCCGATTTCTCCGTTTGGCTACACCTTTCAACTACAGTGACCTAGGAGGAGTCCATTCCAAAAGGATCCCATTCTCTTTTAGATGATCTAATAACTCTGTGGTCAAGTATTTTCCACCTCGATCCAATCGAAGTGCCTTAATACCTTTGTCGAGCTGGTTTTCTACTATAGTCTTAAACTCTTTGAATTTATCAAAAGCTTCAGACTTATGTCTCACCGAATAGACATAACCATATTTACTGTAATCATCAGTAAATGTGATAAAGTAGCTAAAACCCCTCCTGGCAAGTGAACTTATTGGTCTACACATATTCGAGTGTATCAGCCCCAATAATTCACCCGCTCTTTCATCGCGATCGATAAAGGGCACTTTAGTCATTTTGCCCATCAAACAAACCTTGCACCTATCGATCGAATGGAATTCGAATGAACCTGAAAGCCCGCACTTCTGAAGTGCTGATAGGCGCTTCTTGTTTATGCGACCCAAATGACAGTACCATAACAGAGTTAGGTTTAAATCGTTGGATTTAGACCTCTTGGTATTAACGGAATATATAGAACTTGAGGCATTGTTACCCATATCTAATATGTACAATCCTCCAACCATGTCAGTACTGGTATAAAACATATCATTGCATAGAACATTGAAAACTCCATTTCCAATATTAACATTATATCCTTCCTTGTCAAACACGGATACAGATATAATATTCCTACTAAAAGTAGGTATGCAATATACATTATACAATACTAAGACAAGGCCTCTTGGCAAAGCAAGACTCATGGATCCTACAGCAGTTGCCACAACTCTGAGGTCCATTTCGTGCTTTCCAAATCTCTCCTACTTTCAACCACCATATATTAGTGCATGTGTGAGATTCAGTCATGGTATCTAATACCCATGAATCTTTGGAAGTAGAGAGATGTAGCTCTATAGAGTTAATACCGAATGAAGGCACGATCCCACCGCCCTTCCTTAGATCATCCAGGTTTCCTGATGAAGGCGCAGTCCTACTGCCCTTCTTCAGATCATCCAGGCTATTTGATGAAGGCGCAGTCCCACTGCCCTTCTTCAGATCAGCCGTGAACTTCCTGTAATCCCGGTTCCAATGACCAGGCTGTTGGCAGTAGAAGCAGACATTCTCAGGTGTCTCATCTTTCCTGCCAAGTGCGCATGGGCCCAGCCCTTGCCACTTCCAATTCCCTTGTTGACCATCAGAATATCCTTGGATCCCAGATCCCTGAGATATTCTTCTCAGCAGCTGATGACACTTCAGGTAACTCTGATATGGTCTTAGAGACAGCCTTGTCAAGGACATATTCTTTGCGTTCAGACTTGAGGACTATCCTCAAAATTCTGTACCAGTCCAAATAGTTTGTCCCATTTAGCTTGACCCTGTCAAGAATGGTTTTTAATGACAAACTATCAATGTTCGCTGAATTTGCCATTTGATCTACAACAGATAAAATTCAATCAGTAAACTGAATAAATTTTATGAAGATTAAGCTTAAACACCAACAATCAATTCTAAACCTTTAGAATCTGAAACCAAGATCCTTGATTCACTCGATTAAGCTGAACTAATGCTCACCACTTAATCGAGCTATGTAGGTAGGACTCCATCCAATCACATCCAATGTGACTCTTGGCTAGGGTATGTACTTATGTACACGACTTACCCTATCTGTTACCCTAGCTCAACCTCAGGCCGAGAATCGTAGTCGGGTCCACCAATTTTCAACTATGGCTCGTCACTATGTAGGTGCTCCGCTAATGCGCACGACACCCACATATGTCGTCCAAACCTACTACCCCGCTTCCCCATGGATGCTCCGCTAATGCGCACGACAACCATAGGACGGGGAGGTAGTAAGGTGTTGATGATTGGGAGGTATCGGACATGACCCGCTTTTACTTGTCCAGTTGTGTTCAAAACTTTGGCACATCCTAGATGCGATGAGCACATCAACTACATTCCAAATGCAATGATGCCTCAAATTACATCCAATGTAATTCTTCCTTTGAACCCGTCAACTACATCCAATGCAATGACGGTTCTAAGGGTTCACACACAAGGATTAAAATTCCAATTTTATCTTTGCATGTGAGGTGATATGCTCGGTAAATAAAGTTAAGCATGCAATTCTAAAACACATAGAATTAATCATGCATAAACTAAACCAAGCATAAAGCGATAAATGTGCACATAATAGCCCCCTAAACTAACTCCCACTAGCTTCTTGAGCTCCACCGACTCCAAGCCGATGCCAACACCCGAAAAGCCACCAAATGACCTTTTCGCCCTTTCTTCGTCTTGAGTAAAATATTACAATTTAATACACGACTCGCAGGTCGGGAATAAATAAATATTACAAACAAGTGGTTCGACGACCACACCTTGAAAGAATAATTACACGTTAACTCTAACGGCTCGCAGGCCGTGAAAAGCGATAAATAATTAAATTGAGCTCGGGGCTATTATGTACAACATGCCAACATCACATCACACATCGTGTTATCAAACAAGCATGTTATCAAACATCATGTGATTTTCCGGTTTTAATTAATAGCCAAGTTTCGAAAAATTTTGATGCTCGGTTTATCGAAACCGTTCAAAAATGAAACTTTTGAACATTTGATCTTCGAGTTCGTCATGACGGTTCCAAACTCGTCATAACTAACAAAACGGTTTAGCCTTGGCATATCAACCATCCAATGGTCATGCTTGGCCTAGCTCCGTCCAACGGAGCCCCGTTCGGTCCCGGTTTCGGCTCCCCGAGAGTCCCGCTCCCGAGACCCGAAATATCAAAATTTTTTCAAAATTTCCAGATTTGAAATAATTTTCAAAAAATCATTTTACATGTATTAAATCCATAAACAATAATTTAAAACATGTTATCAAACAATTTAGCAAAACAACATGCCAAAAACGAAACTTTCAAGCAAAACCGAAACTTTGAACACCGTCTTGTGAATCCCGAAGGTAGCACGGCTCTGATACCACTGTTGGGTCTCGAGGTAGGGTTGGAGATGAACCAACTCGCAGCGGAAAATCAATGAAAACCAAGAGACAATTAGAACCATGAAACAACTAACAAAGAATGGATTAACAAGAGAAAAATTCAGCACTAGTTCTTACCAAAACAAGAACACCGGTTAACGAATGATTGGCTTGAGTCTCCAAGACGCCTACGTATCCACATGGGAATCAAAGCCACGTAGTTCTTCTCTTTGAGGACTCAAGAACACAAAAATGGAGGAGGAAACTAGCCAAACCCGAAATGGCCATGGAAGAGGGAGAGAAAATGGGTTTCCTATTCTTGTCTTGTCTTTGTTATGTTGAAAAAAGATGACTTAAACATAACAAAACCCATACTTGTCCAACTAAAGGCATGGGACAAGTATGGTGTCAAGTAAGGTGTAAATAGGACAAAGTATGGCTAGACAAGATTGGGTTAGGTGGTGAATCACCAACACCTTAATCCTTGTCTTGCTTACTTAGTACTAATTAATCAAGACTTGATTAATTAGTTCCATGGGCCTTGGTTGCATGGGCCTTTCATGGGCCTCTTGGAACATGGCCCGTGGCCATTTCCAACGAGGTCCCGTGATTCGCTCATCGCCTCCATGCCTTCCATACCGGAAATGTCCAACATTATCCGACGCGATCAATCCCAAGACTCCAAGCCTTGTCTCGATCTGTGAAGTCCTATTCACTTACGGGCACATGACCCAAAACCCAGTTTTGGTCATGTCCCGAGACAACTCCCTTTTGGCCATTCTCCATAAATGTGTCAATGAGTTTCATCCTCCGGTGTGACCCTTAGGTTTATGCATGTCAATAGATCAACGTAAAATCCCATTTTACTTGATCCTATTTAAGTGGCAACTAACGAGACTTTAGTATTGCCTGACACTACATAACGAATCGACCCTGTCGATTCTAACCTTTCCGTCGTCCCTGTCATTATCCTTTTATCTCCGATATCCTGATTGAGATAAGGCATAGAGCCGTCATCCTTATTATTCTCAATCACCGTTCCTTGATATGTGAGATGACTGAAGATATGATACCCAGTATCATGTGCATGGCCATGCTATTCTTCCAGTCACTCTCGATCAAGTGGCCGAGAACCGATATCTTTCCCATACCTTAGTATGAGGGATAAATCCCTTAGCCGTCTTTCGTGTCACTCATGTAGCCCGTCCCCAAGCCAATCCTGGCCGTTATGGAAGCCCTGTTACGGACAACGTTAGGCTCAGGTCAAACTTAGTTGTTGACTACATAGCGATCACAAAGACTCCTTGGTCTAAGGATACATGACAAGCTACAACACTGAATATATTCATGACTTAATCTATGGCACATATTCAGGGCGGGTCGTCCAATATCATGTCTCACATGATATCTATGATCAGACTCCGGAATCCCATTCCAATGACTAACAGAACGTAAGCCATAAAGAGCCATCTTTCATACTAGTCGCTTCTAGTGAAGCTTTGTTGACTAGGGACCCATCGAGTGTGATCTATCTCGATCTATGGTTCTATTCGCATGGTGGGCATAGATCAGAGCACACATCGATATATTACTCCAACACATAAGTAATATAAAGCCGCTTTAATTTTATTGCTAACAATGATATATACATTTGGACATTTAGGATTGAACTACGGGCACTAAGACTAACATTCCGGTGACCGGAGACTCGTGAGGAGCTCCGGCCACCGTGGGTGGTGGCCGGCCGGCCATGGGTGGCTTGCCGGAGTTGGTACCAGCCACCACATGGTGGCCGAGTCCCCCCCCCCCTTGAACCCTAGGGCTCTCGACCAAGGGGTTTGGGTGGGGCCCACGTGCTCGGTTGCTCGGGTTTTAATGTTCGGGTGGTTAAAAACGTTCCCCGGACCATTTATCCTTAATCGAATCGAAATTTGGAATTAAATTGGAGAAGTTGCAATTAACGGGTTTTAGAAACTTTAAACGTTAATAATTCGACTTAGAAGTCGGAATTCGATTCCGTCAAGTGCGTTGGGTTCCTTGAATTATTCTAAGACCGTAGAAACGAAAACGGGGGCTTTTGGAGCCCCGAAAGGCAATTATTGAAAACCGGGCAGATTCGCCATGTCGGGCAAATCGGGCCTTTAAGGGTCCTTTATCGACAATGTCGAGTAATTGGGAAGTTTGGGAGTCATTGAATTTATCGGGGTTAGGTTTGGGCGTTAAGTTATTGATTTTCGGGTTTTTCGTAATAGTTTAAAAGTGCTTTAAAATTGTGTTCTTTTAGATCGTGCTGCGGACCGAGGCAAAGGGAAGCTCGGCGAGTGACTGGGTTTGCATCGAGTTTTAGTGGAGCGCTTTTGGAGTTGTTTACGAGGTAGGGAAAAGTAGCCGGATCTCGGCCCTGATTAAGGAAAGTTAATAGTAGAATTGCATGTGACACCGGGGTGTCGTGGGTTGAGTAGTTTTATTTAAATATTAGAAAAGCATGATACGGGATTGTAGCGTTTAAGAGAAAAGCATGTGGCACTTAGTAGTGTCGTAGGAGCAGAGAACTTAGCGATAATTGAATTACTGGAGGCATATGACCATGCCCGGAGGTTGTTTGTGAAACTAGTGATCTTAGGACTGTTGGAGGCATCGAGTATACCGGAGGTTGTTGTGCGTTATTTATTGTTGATTTTGGGTGGCCTTGAGAGCCCGTGTTGTTTATTGTTGAGTTTGAGTGGCCTTGAGAGCCCGTGTTATTTATTGTTGAGTTTGGGTGGCCTTGAGAGCCCGTGTATTTAAATTGATGTCTTGGGTGGCCATGAGAGCCCGTATTTAATTGTTGGTGTCTTGGGTGGCCATGAGTGCCCGTGTTTTACTGTTGGTGTTTTGGGGTGGTCGTGAGTGTCGTGGGGTCGCTGAACCCGAGTTTGACCGTTGGTGTGTCTTGAGTGGCCGTGAGTGCCCGTGGGGTTGTCGTGTCCTTGGAGGAGGTCGTCGATAGTTGTGTCGGGTCTACATTACTTTATCGAGTGTTGAGTCTGTTGAGGAAAGTAACGGGTTGTGGGTCAGTTGGGTACTTGAGTTGGGGACTGTAGTCCCGGTGTTGGGTTGGTTTTAGTGTTACTGGCTTTTTCTGCTAATTATGCCATAGTCAGTCTGTTATCCGTGGAGGTGAGCGAACGCTCACCCCTAGCTGCTTTTCCTACAGGTACTGATCACCGGACGGACTAGGTTAGCTCTTGAAGTTCATGGAGCTTGGAGCGGAGTCTGGTTTTTATTTTGTTGAGTCTAGTGACGGATAATGTACCTTGTCCACTTGTTGGGACGTTTTTGTATTGTAAATATTATTATTATTTTTGGTAACTAAATGGAAATATCAGAGTTTTATTCAAAACAGGTTTTAAGTGTTTCATGTTTTAAATGTTCGCGTCCCGAGTTCGGTTCGTTGAAATTGGGGCGTGACATCAACAGTTTCACAACCAACCTCCGGGCATGGTCATATGCCTCCAGTATTCCTAATGTCAATAAGCTCACTGCTCCTACGACACTACTAAGCGTCACATGCTTGTCTAATATTCGCTACGTTCCCGTATCATGTCTTTCTAATATTCCATAAACCTACTTAACCCACGACACCCCAGTGTCACATGCATTTCTACTATTAACTTTCCTTAGTCAGGGCCGAGATTCGGCTACTTTTCCCTACCTCGTATATGTTCTCCAAAAGTTAACCAACAAGCTCCGGCGTGATCTCAGTCACTCGCCTAACTTTCCTTTCCCTCGGTCTGCAGCATGATCTAAAAGAACACGATTTTAAACGCTTTTAAGCTTGCAGGCATAATGCTGAATTTTAATAAACATGACGCCCAAAAGTAACCCCGACAATGTCGATCACTCCCAAACTCCCCAATTACTCGAAATTGTCGATATTGGACCCGGAAAGGCCCGATTCGCCCGACGTGGCGAATCTGCCTGGGTTTTGGAAACGCCCTTCCGGGGCTCCGAAAATTCCCGTTTTCGTTTCTACGGTCTTAGAATAATTCAAAGGTTCCTAGGCACTCGACGGAATCGAATTCCGACTTCCGAGTCATTTAATTAACGTTTAAAGTTTCTAAACCCGATAATTACAACTTTTCCAATTTAATTCCAAATTTCTATTCGGTTATGGATAAATGGTCCGGGGAACGTTCTAAACCACCCGCACACAAAACCCGAGTACCCGAGCAAGTGGGCCCCACCCGGCCCACCTTGGCCATGGGTCCTAGGGTTCAATTTGGGGCCCGGCCACCATGGTTGTGGCTGGTCCCAGCTCCGGCCAGCCACCCCATGGCCGGCCGGCCACCACCCACGGTGGCCGGAGCTCCTCCCGAGCTTCCGGTCACCGGAAAACGTCAAATTTCACCTCCAAACACCTCCAAAATGTCTCCAACACTCCCCCAACATCAAACAACCTTAAACTAATAGTTTCAAACCAAAACCTAAATTTAGAAAATGACAAATCGAAGATCGGTTTGGTGTATACCGTAGATGAAGACGAGGAGAGTTTGATTCTTCGAACTTTGAGACGATCCAAGGGTTAGATGACGTGAATAGTGCCTCCAAACCCTAACTTTCTCTCCCTTCTCTCTTCTTCTCCTTCTCCTTCTCTCTCTAAACCACACTCTTCCATTTTCTATTTTTTTTCCTTTTTAGGTGTGGCCGAACCCCATAAGGGGTGTCTTCTTTATTTCCCCCCCAAAACTAACACCACCACTTGTTTGACAAGTGGCAAGGTGGGTCCCACACCCTTTGCGAAAATATCTGCTAGATATTTTCCAATCAGATTCGCGAAAATCGGACGTTTCGGGCCCCAAACGGGCACTTTTTCCAAGAAATTACGAAACTTGTCGGGCTACAAGGAAATGGCTCAACTAAAACTGCTGCGACGTCGGCTAAGCTTTTTGGATCCGAAACGGTCCTCGAATGGACCAAAACGTCGCTCGGTTGACTTTTCCAGCGAAAAGTCAACATTTCCCAAATTGACCAGAAAGTTGCCCTGAGTCCCCCGGAACTCACTTTGGTCGATATCAGGGTCAACTTAAGTCTGGTATGACCCTCGGGGTCAATTTAGGTTCAATTGAGTGTCTGCCTTAAAAAAATTTAATTTTCCTATTTTTCGCAGGTTTGACTGGCGTTGACCGGGAGTGGTTATTACAATTAAAAACAACCAAGTGCATCGAGAGTAATTGTCAATAAAAGTAACAAAATATCGATAGCTTAATACAGAAGGAATACGACTTGGACCCCAAACATCAGTGTGAACCAATTCAAAAGGACAAGAAGCCTGATTATTGATACATTTAGGAAAAGAAGTACGAGTTTGTTTCCTCAATTGACAAGACTCACATTCTAAAGTAGATAACTAAGAAAGACTTGGTACTAAGTGTTTAAGTTTTGAGAGACTAGGATGACCCAAACGACTGTGTATGGTAAGTGGAGACTCAGTAGAGGTGTAGGCTACGGAGGATGCCTTTGCTTGAAGATAATATAATCCTTGAGACTCATATCCTTCTGCCATCACTTGTCCCGTACCACGGTCCTGCTCAAATACAAACTCAGCATCAAAGGTGATTGTGCAATTAAGAGCTCGAGTAATCCGAGATATAGAAATGAGATTAAATGGACTGTTAGGGACAAAAGAACAGATGCTAAGGGTAAGGATGGTAAGGGTTTCGTGGAACCAACTCCTTCCGTTTGGGATACAGACCCACTTGAAAGAGTAATACACGGTAGATGCGAAGAAGTAGAAATATGAGTAAGAAGATTTCGGTTACCAGAAATATGATTTGAAGCACAAGAATCAAGTACCCAAGGGTTCGTAGGTGGAGAATGCCCTAGACAAGCAATGTAATTACCAGCACCAACATTAGCATTCTGATGAAGTGAAGATGTCTGCTGGGAAGAGCGAAGTCGCAAATAGTCCTCGTACTCAACACCGGTAAGGACAACAGAGGGTGACACCTGGCTGTGAAGGGCGGGTGGGTCTTGTGCAGCATAAGCAGCTCTAGGAGGATAACCACGTACCTCATAACAAACTTCCTTAGTATGTCCCATCTTGTGGCAGTGACTACATTGAACATTGGCTTTAGGAGGATAATCATTTAACTCATAACAGACTTCCTCGGTATGGCCCATCTTGTGGCAGTGACTACTTTGAATATCTTTGCGTTGGCAAATAAAAACAAGAACAGAGTTTCAAGGTTTGAATGCTTAGCTTACCCATCTTGTTTTTATATCTTTAGAATTCGTACTTTCATTTGATCACTCACGTTTTTTTTATACTTGTTATGATCTTAGGGGATGTTGTAATGGTGGAGCATTGGGATCGACTATCTACAAGAAAGATGCCTAAAGTGATATTGGTTCCCAGTTGATTTTATATTGGTGTATCTGTTATGTTCTTGAGTAGATCAATGGCATGCGGATGGTTGGAAAATATGGGGAGCTCTAGTGTTTTATCCTAGTTATGAACTGATATGTGTTATTTATATTTTAGGAGTGTTTTGGATGTGTTTTCCTTTTAATTAATTGGAAAAATATCAGATTGGTACCCTTAACTATACGTTTTTAACACATTGGTACCCTTAACTAATTTAATCACTGAAAAAGTACCTTAAGTTTCCAATCAGTAATACGTTAGTGTTTTCCGTCCATTTTTGGACCGAAAATGGTCATGTGCAATGCACATGACCTTAAACTTTCAAAATATGACAAAAATAACCCTCCCTAATTATTCTTTTACCTTATTTCTCCTACGCAACCTTCATCTCCCCCGTTTTATTTCATACATACACCTCCTTCATTTGGTTTCTCCTTCATTTGGTTTCTTCCCCAGCCTTCATTACCATCACCATGACCATTTTCCGTCCAAAAATGGACGGAAAACACTAAAGTGTTACTGATTTGAAACTTCAGGTACCTTTTTAGTGATTAAATTAGTTAAGGGTACCAATGTGTTAAAAACGTATATTTAAGGGTACCAATATGATATTTTCCCTTATTAATTTGCTTGTTTGTGAAGTGTTTCTTTCATGGAGTTCTGATAAACTATTGTTACTATATCAGTTGAGCCAGTTATTTCCCTACTTATGCCAAGTATAGAGAGATAACACATGTAATCAGCTTTATTACCCTATATTAATTTGTTATTTTTCTTTTCTTTTCTTTTTTGAAATGGGTATATGAGGTATTGTATTACTGTAAAGAGTAACCCTTACAGGTTAGGACATAACTGCCCAGGATTCCAGATATTTGTCCTGGTCGATCGTAGTCCACCAAGCGCCCATGGATCCGTAAAAAAAAATCTGCTACTGCTTGCAGATTTAAACTCAAGAGTTCCTCTTACCAACATTTCAAACGAAAGAAATCTCAAAATACTAAAACAAGATAACCAAAGACCTAATCGACCTATGAAATCGATAAACAGAAAACCTAAGAGGAAAGAGGCTAGTGCTTCGAATGCGGCTTTCCCGAGACTCCCTAGCACTGGTGGTCCCAGGTCTGTGGGTATAGGTCCCGGAGAGACCTTCCCACCCCCGTCGCGCCCTATAATTCTTCCCGTGGAGGGTCCATCCCCTCCATCTGCAGTTCCTGACCTCGCTTTAGCGAAGCCTCCTGAATTCTCTCTTTCGGAATGCTGACTTCTTCAGGTACTCCTTCCTCTTGCGGCTGTAATGTGTGTGGGCATACCGCTGGTTTTGTCGATTCCCCCGTCTCCCTGTCCATCATGGGTGGCTCAGAATCCATACCCCCAGTAGGGTTTGACGAGGGTGGAACTTTCACTCCCTTGTTATTCCCATTTGCCTCAATTCTTTTGTGGCGAGGTCGGGGACCGATTGCCGGGTTGTACTTCAACAAGCCTCTGAGATACAGTGGTAGGTGATCCTGATTATAACGATGGGTTGGAGCCCTAGCAGCTGTCGGACGGTGAAACTGCTTCCCCTGGGATCGCAGAGTCGCCCCCACCTCAGGTTGGGATGCCCGACCGAGCCTGGCCTAGGAGATGGACGTTGTTGTGGTATTTGACGGTGTCCCAGATGAGACCACACTCTCCGGCCGCGGTGCCCTCGGGGTCTGCCACTTAATCGTGGCCCTTGGTGGTCCATAAACCCTAGCTGTACCCCATGGGCCGCGGGGGTCATGCACGAGAGGTAGCGGAGGTCGTGCGGGCCAATGGGAGTGTGCCCGTCCTCCGGTCCGGTGGCCGATCAGACTTGGTCGATGATACCTGCTAGTCCTGTTGGGGGTGAGTGGAAGCGGTCGATAGGGCGGGCGAACATGCATACGATACGGTTCGTATATATGCCATGATGGTGCCGGGTGGGGGTACCAGGCTGGATCGCGCAGCGGAGCAGAGATGGATTGGTGGTGCATGTGGTGGTGACGGGGGAAGGAGCGCTGCAGTTGCCAGCCTAGGTTTTGACTGACGGCGGGTTCTCCAAGAACGAGAGAAAAAAATGGGCTATCATTTTTCTTCTTAAGTAAATTGACTTTTATATTTCTCCATTCAACTAAAATGAACTTCCTAACTTTTTCACTTACAGTAATTTTGTAAACTTGGAAAAGTTTATGATAGCAGTGAGAAATATTTGTATTATTTACTGTCAAAATATAATAAAACGGAAACTTTTGAATGTTTAGTTTGTTAGAGGGACAAGTTAGTATACTTTTATCTTGTTTTTTGTAGTATATGTTAATGATCAAGGCCATACTTTTGTGCTGTATTGATAGTTGGTACAGCCGTACAACATATAAGACTGATCAAAACTCCAAACTTAAAAGCATTGGTTGAGTATTTATAATTGTACATGCAACACTAAGATTACACACAATAAAAACGATCTAAACTATTAAAACTGAAACCTGATAAAAATACTTTCTATACTAAATTGTAGGCTGTTCCAGTTACTCCTCATAGAGAATCACACAACACAACAATGAAACCATAAAGCCTTTATAGGTTGTGCATAGAAGGCAACTAGCAATAAGTATTTGACTTCCATACTACCAAAAAGTGCTATTTAAATCATCTCCCATCAAAGAACCGGGTATTTGACACACATTGATTCTGGTAAGGAGGTGATAAATCAGATCACCACCTTGGCTTCTCAATGATCAAGATAATGAAAATCCTCTCTTGGAATTTGAGAGGTGCGTCTTCATCTCAGAAGAAGAAGACACTAGGTGACTTGTTACGCAAGCAACAACCTCAGATGCTACTAATACAGGAGTCAAAATTGGAGAACATACCCTTTGGCTTTTTGAGATCATGTGGTCTGAGGTGGGATGGAAGATGGATTTAATCCCAGCCTTAGGACTCTCTAGAGGTTTAATTTCATGCTGGAAAACAAATTTCTTCCAAATGACTTCAGTTAAGAAGATCAATGGAGCTCTAATCTGGGTAGGACTCTCTAAGGAGCTAAATAAGCTATGTTGTATCACAAATGTTTATGCTCCTTGCAAAAAAAGAGGGAGAAGAGCTTTATAGGAGGAACTTCTATCTGAAGTACAACTTGTATCCACAACCTCATTGTTCTTATTAGCAGGAGACTTTAATGATGTACTCTCAGCAACAGAAAGATCAACCAACAGGGCTTCAAACTCAGACATTGTTAATCTACAAGCCATTCTCAGTTCCGTGGCTCTTATTGATCTTCCTCTTACAGGTGGCAAATACACTTGGTTTGGCTCAGGCTCATTGGCATCAAGAATAGACAGATTCTTTATATCCATAGACTTTCTCAGTAAGTTCAACACTCTCACACAAAAATGCTTGCCCATAAGCATTTCAGATCACAAACCTATCCTTCTTTATGATGATCAACTAGATTGGGGCCCTAGACCCTTCAAGTTCCTTAACATTTGGATAGAGGATGATAGATTCTATAAAGCTGTGGAGAGCTTCTAGTTTAATCTCAAGGTTTCAGGCCAGCCACATCTGATTCTTTGACAAAAACTCAACCTGTTGAAAGGTATGTTAGAAGTCTGGAACTCTCAGGTTTATGTCACTTAGATACACAAATCCAGGGTCTGAGAGACAAGCTAGATAAATTTGATTCTTTAGTTGAAGAAAGAATACTCAATGCACAAGAATGCAATGAAAGAGGTGCCTGCAAAGCTGAATTGATCAAGAAAACTATATTGCTATCAAAACTCTGGAGTCAGAAAGCAAGAAAGAAGTGGTTCTATGAAGGAGACAAGCCCTCAAAATATTTTCACCTTCTAGCCAACTTCAAAGGATCTAGAAATAAAATTACTCAGAGCATGAATATGGATGAAATTCTCCAAGACCCAAAGCTAATCAAAAGTGCAGCTGCTGACCACTTCAAAGCCAGATTCTCAAAGCCTATTACAATGCCAATTAATACTGATCATTTATCCTTCAAGTCCATTACAGCAGATCAAGCAGAATGGCTAGAAAGACCCTTTACAGAACAAGAAGTAATGAAACCTTGATGGCATGTTCAGGAGACAAAGCAACTGGTCCAGATGGATTCACACTCAAATTTTATCATGTGTGCTGGCTAATCATCAAGACAGATATCATGAACTTCTTCTCACATTTCCACATATCAGGTCATTAATGGAAAGGGCTCAACTCCTTATTCATAGCCCTTATTCCTAAATGTGATGCTCCAATGACATTTGGAGACTTTAGGCCTATTAGCCTAATGGGGGGTTACAAAATTCTTACTAAGCTATTGTCAATGAGACTAAAAGAAGTTATAGGCCCTTTAGTAGGCTTTGAACAAACAGGTTTCCTAGCTGGAAGACAAATCCTTGATGGTGTCCTTGCTGCAAATGAAGTGGTACAACAAATCAAACAAACCAAGATCAAGGTTATCATCTTAAAAGCATATTTTGAAAAGGCTTTTGATAACATACATTGGGACTATATGATGAAGCTGCTGCAAAGACTTGGCTTTGGTGTTCTTTGAAGACTCTGGATGATTTCTTGTTTTAGAGCTCACATGTCAGTCCTTATTAATGGCTCTCCCTCTCCTGACTTCCCAATGTTCAGAGGGCTTAGACAAGGCTGTGCACTCTCTCCACTACTATTTTCCTTAGCTGTTGAGGGTCTAAACCATATCATGAAGGCAGGATTGAACCACTCACAGTTTCAAGGAATAAAAATAGGAAACTCGGGCCCCTAAATCTCACATTTACAATTAGCAGATGACTCTATCTTTTTCGTCCAAGCATCAGCTCAAGGAGCAGCAAACCTGAAGCTTGCTCTTGAGATGTTCAAACTATCTATAGGGTTGAAAGTAAACTATGGCAAATCAGCAATGATACCACTAAATTTATCAGTAGAAGAAACACAAGAATATGCAGAAATTTTATCATGTTCAGTGGAAATACTACCTTTCAAATATCTGGGTTTCAGTCTAGGGTCTAACCCTAGGAGATTGATTACTTGGAAGCCAATCATTGAGAAATTCAAAAAATCTCTAGGGCTTTGGCAAGCCAAAACCCTGCCTTTTGATGGAAGGATAACTCTGATAAAGACCACTCTCAGTGCCTTACCATTCTATTTTTTATCACTACTGAAAGCACCAAAGTCAGTCATAAGATCTATGGAAGCTTGGCAGAGGAGATTTTTCTGGCATAGATATGCTCCTACAAGAGTGTTTTGTAAAGTTAGATGGAACCAGGCATGCAAACAAAAATCAGAAGGGGGCAAGGGATTAAAAATCTGAAATTGATGAACTTAGCCCTATTAGCAAAATGGTGGTGGAGGTTTGCAATTGAAAACAACTCCCTTTAGAAACAAATCATCTGTGCCACATATGGTGGAGGGCTAAAGGATTGGGACTTGACTAACTTCACTGAATTGGGGGGATCAAGTTTTTTTACACATATTATCTCACTGGCCAAGAATCTAAACTTTTCAGACTAGTTTGGAAGCAAATGACTCTCTTGGACTTTGGGGAGTGGTACTAGAATCTTCTTCTGGGAGGATGTTTAGTGGGCAGATCTAAGGTTGGGCACGGCCGGGTAACCGGAACCGGCCACCCTTTGGACCACCGTAACCGGAGTCGCCGGTGGTGCATAAACCCCCACCGGGGCCGACCCCGAAATCGAACAAAATCACTAAAAACCTAGTCACTCAGTGGCAGTCGGTTCCGATTTTTAACCAAATTAACCGGCCTAGTAGGCCTTGTTTGGGCTTACATAATAAAACCAAATTCATTTTCATTTCAATTAAGCATGCGTCCGTTTTTTATCCCTTTCTTCTACTTGGCCAATATTCTATTTTTCTGTCTTTATCTGTTAAGACTACAAGTATTTATTTAATTCAACTCTTGTAATGAGATAATACATGATTCTGGAACATTTTCATTGTATAATTTGATGTTAGATTTATTTTGTTCAAAATCGGTTTATTGAGTTATAGAAATAGATTGAGACATATTACAACATAATACTATAAATATTTATATAACAATAAACAAACTTATACAAAAGTGGGATTAAAATATTTTGGATCTGATAAACACAAACCTGTTGAAAATGAAAACTTTATAGACAGAATAAGAGAAACCAATCTAAACAATATTAACACAAAAAATAGGGGTACTCAAATATTTCTATTTTATGTATTAAATTTCAACAAATTATAAGGATATCAGCAAAAATAGATCTCAGTTACATGTAATAAGTGAACTTGAGATCTAATAAAGCATCATAGATCCAAAATCGATGAACAAAGACAGGGTAAATACATGTATAGATCCGAAGATACCAAAATGAACTAGTAAATAAAACTTACAACTACCAAATAATGGAACCGAAAATAAATTAGTAAATCTACAAAAAAAAATTCGCCATGCAAATTGTAAGTTTATAAGGGATGATAATGGATCTCAGCTAAGACATCATGGATCCGAAAAAAGAAGTTAAAATACAGAAATAAGAAATCTCATATGTGAGAACTCATAATATTTGTGTTGAAAATGGAGGTCGGGGAGGAAAGAGTTGATGTGTAAGGATGAGATTGTAGGAGATTGAAGGATGTAGTTAGAGAGAACTAGGGAGAGATCGAGTTAGAGAGAGAACTCGGAAGAGATCGAGTTAGAGAGAGAACTCGGAAGAGATGGAGATGAGAGAGGCTGAGGATGCGTAGGGTTTTTATTGGTTATGAGATAGAAGACGACAAAGTGTGGCTTTTATAGGTGTATCATGTAGGTAGGGTTTAATAGCTAAATGGGCTCAATATTTACTTATGGGCTTGTCAGCCCATAGTTGACAAAACTTTGACAAATTAAAACCCCCACTTAACTTCATCTTCTACCTCTAATACCATCCACACGTAATAGAACCAGAGACAAAAAAAAATTGCAGACGGCGGACGATATAGCTAGAATGAGAGAGGGTCCCGGTGGCGGTTTTTCCGGTTGACCGGCGGTTACTGAACCACGTCACCGGATACCGGCCGAAAAGACCTCGGTTCCTCTTTTTTTCCACCGCCACCACCCCTGATTTATCCCGGTGTCGGTGATTCCGGTGCCGGCCGGTTTCGGTGATTCCGGGGATACTTGCTCACCCCTAGGGGGATCTACCATTTAAACTCTTATTCCCAGAATCTACTTGCTTGCCAAAACTAAGAAATCTGTTATAGTTGATCTATGGGAAGAGAACAGTTGGAATCTTGACCTAAGGAGAGATGCAAGAGGGTGGGAACTTCTAGAGTGGGGTTGTATATGTGTCATTCTCAATGTTACTAGATTAAATCCTGAATATGATAAGCTATGCTGGTTTGGAGATGAAAAAGGCTTCAGTGTTCATGAAATGTACTCCTTGCTTGCAGCACAAGGAACCTCTTCTCTGAATTGGACAAGGCACATTTGGATTCTTGGGTTCCCCTCCATGATCTCTGCCTTCTGTTGGTTAGCTTGTCTTGAGGCTATACCATCTAAATGTCTCCTAGAAGGAAGAGGGATGTCATTACCTTCGCAAGACATCATCTGTCCTCAATGTTCTTGGGATTTTGAGGATGGAGCCCATATACTTTTACACTGCAAGAAAGCCTGGGAACTTATAAACTTAACCCTCACATGGCGGGGTATTGTTTGGGTTTGTCCTATAGATGTTAGAGCTGTCTTTAGCTCATGGCCTTATCTGGTTCCTTCCAAGTTCAGAAGAAGTTGGTGCAATATCATTAAATCTATATTATGGTAATTATGGCTCTCAAGAAATACGCCCATCTTTATGGGTAAACAAGATTCAGTTCCAATGCTATTTGCAAAAGTCTTGAACATCACCTACAGTTGGGAGTGGGAAACATTTGACAAAACTTATCACTTCCCTCTCTAGGGTTGGATCACCAGTCTTAGGGAGTTTGTCAAAAAATGATCTCTGAGTTTTTTCATCTGGGGGGGGGGGGATTGGGGTGGGTCTCTTGGGTGGTTTGGGGATAGAGATTGGTGAGCTTTGGTAAGGTCTTGCTCCTGGTTTGGTTTTCTTTCCCTTTCTTTGTGTGTGGGTTCTTCTCTTCATTTCCTCACCTTTTAACTGCCTCTTGTGTGAGGGTTATTATCTTGTTAGGGTTGAAAGCTTCTTTTCTTTTTGTGGTTTTTTGCACTGTTTTCCCTTTGCAGTGCTCTCTCACTCTTTTGTCTCTGTGTATTTGTTGTCCAAACCTTTCACAGGCTGTTGAGGATCATCTTCAAACTTCAAAGAGCCATCCTACCAAACATCTACAAACAATTCTGAAAGGAAGTCATTGGTTCCCGCTGAAGATTAAAAGGCATTTTTGAAAACTACTCTGCAGAAATTCACACTTGCTGCCTGTTTCCTACTTGCTCCTCTCTATGTACTCACTCAACGTCTCATGTCACTAAGGACCACTCCCAAGAACCATACTCTGCAGTTGACACAACCAACAAATCACAACAATCTACTGAAAAACTACTCACAGGTTGCTCCAGTTCTCCAATCTTTGGCCTCACAACAAAATGTTGATGCAGAAACTTCATAATCAGCTACTGAAGTGGTGAAGAATCATCCAAATGCTTTCGTGCTCACTCTACTTTGGTCTGACAATTTGTTACACTGTTGTTCCATTTTTCTTGACTTACTTGCTTCAAAAGTAACTACTATTGTCTCAGGGGTTTACTATTGTCTTGTGGGTTTTGGTGTTCTTTTGCACTTGTTCTTTTGGGATTAACTAGTGTTGATCTTTGGTTTGTTGCAATCTGTAGTGATATTGCTCTTTTTTGTACTCTTTTCTACCTGAGAAGAGGATAATTTAAATTTGCCTTCGCCGATAAAAAAAACTAGGTATTCCTCAAGAAAACCAAAGAGATAACTAAGTCATTCAACATAGAAACCAAATGTTCAACTTAAACTAATGTTTTCCATGTTTTTCAGGATGTTAAAAATCAATAAAAAAGAAGAAGAGAAGAGAATTTTAACTACTTGAAACCAAGTTGAAGGTGAAAACTAAGAATTCATTTGGATTATTTGATCAAGTGATCCAATGCCCCATGTTCTTAAGGGGTCTTAGCAATAAAAGTAAATAACATGAATAATTAAAAACACCGTTCCTCGTGAGAGAGCACGGGAGGTGAGACTTGTTGAGCTGTGAAAACATATAGTTTATGATATGCATAGACATTGTCATGTGATAAAAACTTAAAAATTAAGAGCATCTCCAACGGGTCATGTCAGGCGCAGGCACGACTCGCTGACACGGCTCGTCGTGTCAGGGGGGCGTGGCAGTGGGTCGTTGCAGAATCCTGCAACGACGCGACGCGTTGTCTCAGGCTTAACGACTAGTCGGCGGCCCAATGGGAAGCCGACACGTGTCAACGACGATTCAAAAAAAAACCTAAACTTTTCTATAAATTAAGATTCACCCCAAGCAAAAATTCATTCTCTCACTTGTTTCAAGCTCCCTTTCCTCTATTCCTCTCCAAATTCTCTCGTTTTTTTTCCTCGATTCGCAATGGACGAGACTCGTGCCCTCAAATTCGTATCCGAGTCATTGAACGACGACGACGCCGATTCTCACCACACCAAAGACGATGCCATGACCACTTTCACGTCATTCACCCACCTCCTCAATGAGAGCCAATCATCGCCGCTTCCTCCATACACCTCGACCACCCGCTCCCAATGGAAAAAGTCGCAAGTGCCGAACGTGCAACCTTCACAACCTTTCCAATCCGTTCCGGCCACTCAACCTTCTCAATCCTCTCCGACGCAATCGAGGATGAAGAGGAAGAAGGATGCATCCACATCGACGAGAGCAGCTCCGCGACCGAAGTGGTCCATCGAGGAGCAGACAAGATTGGCCAGTGTGTGGCTCAACAATTCGCTGGACCCCATCAATGGGAAGAACCAGAAGAATGACATGTACTGGAAAAAAGTACATGCCGAGTTCGACGCGACGAGAAAGGCAGACGACCCACCTCGGGCGTGGATGGCTTGCAAGGACCATTGGCATCTGTGCAACCAAAAAATCAGCAAATTTCAAGAGAAGTACACCAACTATGAGAACGCTCTCAGAAGCGGGAAGAACGAGGTTGACGTCATGGCAGGCGCTGAAGAGACATACATGAAGGAGGAAAGGCACGAGTTCAACCTCAAGCATATGTGGCAGATCGTGAGGGGGAAACCGAAGTGGCAGACTAAGAAGGTTCCAGAATGTGACATCCCCGACATTGACCTCAACCTCGACGCCGAAAGTGAAGCAAGCAAGCGGACAAGGTTGGACGAGTCTCGCAACTACACTTCGGAAGATGGGTGCGACCGATCGACCGATCGACTTCGATACCACGAGTTGAACTCGCTTGCAACTGAGGAGCGACTGATCGACCAGAAGAGAGCCAAGGCCAAGGCTCGAGGCAAAGGAAAAAAATGGACCCCCACCCCAGCCGGAAGTGGTACCTCCCGAGAAAATGCAGTTTCTTCAAGAGTATACTCAGCGGGAATCGATGCTCGTCGATAAGAGATAAAATCTCGAAGATACCAGATTCAAGATACAGGCGTAGGTCATTGACATGTTGGCCGAAGTGGTTCGCCAAGACACCACCAACATGTCCGAGGAGGAAAGGAAGGCTTGTACCACTCTCATTAAAAGCCTCGGGAAGCGTTTGGAGTCGTTGGGTTAAACAAGACTTCAATTTAGTTTGGTTTTTAATCTATGTAATAAAAATATTAGTCTAGTAGTTTTTATGTAGTTTGGGTTTTATTCTACTTAATAAAAAAAATTAAAAAATATATATTTTATCATATTCTCGGAGCCTCGATCTTCGTACACGGTTACTATTTCGAAATAGTAACCGTTGGGGTCGTGGCAGCCACGCTGACCCCTCCCCCTCTCATCCTATAAATACCCCTCAACCCTCCCTCAAATTCTCACATCTCTCTCTATCTCTCTTTCTCTCAAACTCTCTCAATTCGATATGTCGGGAGCATCTTCTTCTTGGGCAACCGGTCCTCTATGTTCCCCAGAGGAGGAGATGGATTTGGTGTTGAATTGACTCACCTATGTCGAGCACGGGGGAAAGTATTGGAAAAAGATCTACCTTGCTTTCGTTGAAACCAGAGATGAAGCGTGGCCACAGCGGACGGAGAAGCAAGTCAAGGATCATTTCCAAAAGATGAGCAAAAAGTGCAAGGCTTTTGATGCTATTTACCGGGGTCGTCTCAACGACCGTAGGAAAGGCGCAACCGATGAGGAAATCTATGCTACGACCTTGAGTGATTATCAAAGCCAACACAGGCTATGACAAAACAACCTGTGTGGGAGATGCTCAAAGACGATGTGAAGTGGCGTTTACACATTCGAACCATTAGGAATTAAGTTAATTATCTTATTTTTAATTATTGTGTTTGAAATTATCGAATATGAAGTAGGTTAAATACTGTGTAAGTTGTGTTTGTTGGTTTTAATAAAAGTACTAATTAAATTTGGGGTCCTTTTTAAATTATTGAAACTGTGTTAACATGGCTCCTGACACTAATCATGTCTGACCATGTTAGGAAGCCAAAAAGCACTTCCTGACACTACTCCTTGACACTACTAGTGTCAAACCATTGGAGATGCTCTAAGGGGACTTGATTCATTATCATTCCACCAAGAAACATAAGAGTTGTGTAGGAATTGATTTATGGCTCAACCAAAAAAAATAACAACAACCAAAGTGTTAATCCATAAACCCGAACCATGCCTTAAGAGTCTTTGTTGAACTAATAGGAACACAAAATCAAAGCAGCGGAATTAATTAAATGTTACTTACTTGAAACCATGGGAGATCATTTGATGAAGAAGAACAAAAGTTATGGATCTTCCAATGGATTATATTTGCTCTATAAATTCTAACTCTCAGATGGGGGTGAGAAGAAAGAGGAATGCCAAATACTCCATTGGGGACCATAACCATATATTTATAGATGGTCAATGCTTAGTTGGTCAACTATTTGTAATTTCAATTAGGCCCCTCAACCAAAGGAAATTACAACTTGGCATCTACACTTTTAACTTTCATGACCACTTAATGATACCTATTAGATACACATTTTAATGATCACTTTAAAATGTATCTATAACCTTAGTGATAACATGTACATTAAACACATATTTTCCCACCCAATGGGTTTTAATCCAACAAGTTGAAAATAATAATAAAAAAGGCAGTGGAAAGTGAAGAAACTGGTATCAATTTATTCCAATTATGTGCACACATGTTGCTGTTTGAAACATCAATTTTTGTTACTTAAGCAATTACAAGTTTATATCCAGGGAAATGTACTTACCACTCTATCAATGTCACGCCCCAAATCCGGTTTTGACCGGACTCGAGACGCGAGCTTAAATAAACAATAAATAAAACAATTTAATACCAAAACGAGTCTCAAATAACAGTTTTAAATCTCCAAATAATAACGTGAGTCAACAGCTCGGTAAAAATACCCAGTAAAAGAGTTCAATAAAAGATAACGGCATGTCTCTAGACAAGCTAGCCTAGGACCCTCGCTAGCTCCCAAGCATCGAGCATCCAGCTAGTACAAATCTCGCTCAACACCTGAAAGACAACAAGGTAAAGGGGTGAGCTTTCGCTCAGTAGGAAAAGTAGTTAAGGTTATGAACATCAGTTCAATACCACAAGTAACCGTCCAAATAGGGCATACTAGCAAAGCATAGTTATCAACACGCCCACGAGACAAGTACCAACCACCAATTAACCTCGTAATACCACAATCACAAATAATGCAACGCACAGAACACACAGCAGAATAACACATAACTTAGTACAAATGTTCCCAACATCACCGGCTATCACGGCCCGTCCCATTTATATCGTATCGGAACACGAAGCATCAGTCCCGACATCTTCCCGTCACGTAGACTTGGGGTAACATACCTGACCGGCAATACAATCAGTCGGATGTCTTCCCGTCACGTAGAATCGGGGCCTCACGCATAACGGACCGGCACATACCTCGGTCGTACGCCTTCCCGGACCACATAGCATCGGGGTAAAGGTTAAACCGTCCTCGTCCTCGATACTCTACACCGGCATACTCTCTCAGTGTAGGTATCATACCGGAAACACCTCCTCTTGGAACACACATCAAGAGGATAACACGCATCACAAAGCCATAACTCGACCACGGTATACTAACCGAGCCAAAACACCATAACACACAAATCGGTCTATCACTCACCCGATCATATCACAACCAAAGATTCACATCACATCAAACACGGCACACTTGCCCACACATAGCCACAACATGCTACATCGAATATATCTTAATTCTGACTCTCAAACTAATCAACGGCTACAACAAGTAATCATGCATCTCAATCATAGATCATGGCATCATAATCAACACGCAACCCTAAGGCTCGACATGGCCATTCTACCAGCACGACAATTTCCCAGCAATTGAAAGCGATTATTCTAGTGAATCACATCCTATATGCAAACTAGGACTCGTCCGGTTATTAATGTAATTGAAAGCGGTTATTCTAATGAATCACATCCTATATGCGAACTAGGACCTTTCCGGTTATTATTATTATTCTAAAAGCATACTAGTAACTTTCCGCAATTAACCGGTATTCGCTACTTTCCCTACCTCAAAAGTAAACAGATCTCAACTCCTAGCTGCTGACGTCCTGGCTTGCTTCCTCCTTTACTTCACGATGTCCTCGGGTCTCCTCCTCCGTCGAGCTCGGGTCCGAAGCCTTGGATCAACATTTAAAACTCGAATCAATACTAATTCAGTTGCGTTAAGAACGAGAAACAACTAAATTAGGCTCGAAAGTCCAACATAGGCTAAAAGGAAAGTGGGCCGAAACGAGGCCCAATTTGGATGGCCCACTGGCCCGGAATCCGACCCGGCCCAGTACCCGAACCACCCGTGCCACAGACCGGACCGGAACCAGACCCGGCGTGTGCCACAAACCGGCACGGAACCAGGCATGGTCCGCGCAGCGCACCGGCCCGGAACCAGACACGGTCCGTACGGTGTGCCGTACCGGGACCAAACCCGTTCCGTGCCGAGTTCTGTGCTGGAACCTGGAACGTTCTGGGTGGCGTTCCGTGCCGGAACCTGGCCCTCTCCGTGCTCCGTTCCATGCCAGACCAGAGCAGAGTCTCTTCTTCTTCCTCAACTCGTTTTCCACGAAAATCCACAACAAAACACCATTGATGAATCCTCAAAACTCCAAAACATACCCCAAAAGCTTCAGCAATTCACTACCCACAGAGGGATTTCATCAAAACTACTCAAATCCACCAAAAGTCAATCATCTAACACTCATTTTTCTCCAAAAACCAACATCCAACACCCAACATCAAAACTCAACCATTGTTCATCATTTTTCTTCAAAACCCAAGAATCAAACTCACCCAAAACGAAAATGGATTGAGGGATTACCTTGATGATGAGGAGAAGATGAAGAAAATGGGATTCTAGAGATGTTTTGGTGTAGAAATGAGCTAAAGTTCCTTCCTTTTCCTCTTTCTTCTTCCTCGAGCTTCCTTGGTTCCTCTCTCTCTCCTCTCTCTAGATTTCGGCTACCTTGGGAAATGTGCTGAAAAGTGCACCAAAATGATGTATTAAACCTAGAAGGAAGGATGCCCAAAGTACCCCTTGCCTTATCTTATCTCAAGTGCAACCAACAAGGGTAAAAGGGTCAAATGGTGCCCAATTCCTCCCTTTCAATCTAACATGGACACATGTCCATGTGGGGACCATTCCAAGCTTAAATAATTCCAGCACAAATAATTTATCGGATTTAGTTCTTAATCAGACCGCGTTTGACCGATAAAATGTCTGGGTTGACTTTTCCCAATATTACAGTCATTTTAAAGGAAACGGCCCAATTAAGCTAACCGTGACGATGGCTAATCTTTTTGGGCCCCAGAAAGGTCCCGAATGACTCCCGGAGTCATCGATTGACTTTTCCAACAAAAGGTCAACTTTCACCGAAAACCTTCGGTTCGACCGGAATCGATCGGGGGCGGTTCTTAAAATCAAAGGCTCTGCTTACAGAAGATCTGAGTCCACGAAGAAGGATCAGGGTAGGCCTGCATGGTCCACATCGACCAGGTCCTGTCATTCGAATTCACTCGGGCCAGAACATCTCCCGGAGCAGTGATTAGGTATGTAGGGAACTCCAATTGAGGAAGTGGAGAAGTCGAGAAAGTCTCGCCTAAGACATTGAACGACACCAGAGTCAATTTGGAACGCCCTTCGTCGTCCACCGGGCTGGGGTTCCACACGACCAAGAACGACCGGTCAAAGGTGATGCTCGAAAAGTCATCATGGGTTCGGAATAAACATAGAAGAAGTTTGTTAGCTGAGCAGACCGCTTTGAATTCTATCCTAGGAGGAACGCGAATGGAATGGAATCTCTCCAAAGACCCATTATTTTGTTCAAATCTAATTCTTTTTAATTATTTTGTTCTTTGTAAAATAAAATAAGAAATAAAAAAAAGAAAAAAACATTAATAAAAGAAAGAAATTGCTTTTCTGGAAAAAGTAAAAAACAAAAAGAAAAGGAAAAAAAATGGATTTGATTTTTTTAAAATAGTAATAAAAAGTTGGATTTTTAAAAAAAATTCTGGAAATGAATAAAATAAATAAATTTGTAATTAATTTTATGAAATAAAATTTTGAAGATAAATAAAAAATAATTAATTATGAATAAACTAAATTATATAAGAATTTACATAAAAATTATTTATTAAATTTCAAAAAAAAAACTAATTATTGAACTATCAAGGAATTAATGATAAAAAGGGGTAAAATGGGCTTTAAACTCGTAAGGGTATTTCATTTGAAATGTAAAAGGAAAAAATAGTCAGTTTACGTAATTCTGTTAGTTTTTAACCCCAAATGCTCAAAAGGTTTGTGGAACATAAGGGTACCAAAATGTATTTACCCCAAAATAAAATTAATAGCGCAAGAAAATATTAAATCAGAGTTGAAACGAAACGAGAATGATTGAATTAGTAACGGTGTCAAGAAAAAATAATGGATCTTTGTCCAGAAGGCAATACGTGAAACGTTCTACCAATATAATATGTCCAAATTGTCCTTTTTCAACCAACTCACAAGGTATTTCATCCATTCTTCATCTTAGTCATTTATTTTTTAATCTAAAAGCCCAAATTAGGAATCGCATGATTGCATTTTATCAGGGTGTCACACCCGATACTGTCCCTATACATAGGATATTTATCAAATACAAACTGTATTTTATTGTGCAAACTACAGACAATTCTGAGCCACAAGATGTGCGCACGCTGGCGTCATCAAAACACACAAGATGCTGACATGTGTCATTTGCGCGCACAAAGTATTGGTACCTTACCTAACACGGTGCTGGTATCTACATATATAGTGCCGATACCTACATACAGAGTGCTGGTACCTACACACATGGTGCTGATACTATATGGAAACTCTTGGTACTTTACATGTAATGGTACTAATATCTTACCTACACAAGTGCGGGTACCTTACATGTACTGGGTGTTGGTACCTTGTGCGTTGCCCACGTGTTCAACACGCGCTTTAGTGCGGTCAAAGTTCATGTTGTTAAGTTATAGAAATATTATTGATGGTATTTGATATTCTTGGTGTGTCAATACAATGAGAGCACCCCTTTATATAGGGTTTAACTCTATGCGAAATAGGAAATATTAATACTAAACAACATAGAAAACCTAACTTAACTAGAATAGGAAATACTTGTAAACTGGAAATAAACTAAACTCTAACACTCCCCCTCACGTGCAAATCGGATAACGAGTCTTGCACGTGGACGAAGAATAAATTTCAAATTTCTTCATGTTGTTGCTTCACCACTATGATGTTGTTGCCGAAGACTAGATTTTTTTTTTCAACACTCCCCCTCACGTGTAGGTATGATCTTCTACACGTGGGCCATAGCAGGTCTGGACATCTGCATATGTACCGGAGATCACAGGGTGGAGGTGACAAACGGGACGATACCCAATAACGACTTTTTAAAGCCAATCACGATCTGGAGCCATTGGCTCATACCCTGATTTTACGGACGCACGATTCAGCTTCGAGCAATTCCACCACGTGGGAGCAAAACATCTGTGAAACAACTTCAAGCAACTATGTCACATGACGCTGCAAAAAATTTCAAGCAACGACGTCCCATAACGACGATGCGAAACAACTTCGAGCAACTACGTCGCATAACGACGGTGCAAAACTTTTCAAGCAACTACGCCTCATAAGGACAGTGCGAAAGAACTTCAAGCAACTACGTCGACGGTGCGAAACAACTTCAAGCAACTACGCCGACGGTGCGAAACAAATTTGAGCAACTACGTCGTGTAAAGACGGTGCGAAACATCTTCAAGAACAGTAATCGCATGAACAGTGACACCGTGAACAGTGATCGACGTGAACAGTAGAGATCCCGAACAATAATGCGACGTAGGTATGATCTTCTACACGTGGGCCATAGCAGGTCTGGACATCTGCATACGTACCGGAGATCACAGGGTGGAGGTGACAAACGGGACGATACCCAATAACGGCCTTTTAAAGCCTAAGATGATCTGGAGCCATTGGCTCATACCCTGATTTTACAGACGCACGATTCAGCTTCAAGCAATTAAACCACGTGGGAGCAAAACATCTTCATGCAAGTCGCATAACGACAATGCGGAACAACTTCAAGCAACTATGTCACATGACGCTGCAAAAAAATTTCAAGCAACGACGTCCCATAACGACGATGCGAAACAACTTCGAGCAACTACGTCGCATAACGACGGTGCGAAACTTTGAGCAACTACGTCGACGGTGTGAAACAACTTCAAGCAACTACGCCGACGGTGCGAAATAAATTTGAGCAACTACGTCGTTTAGCGACGGTGCGAAACATCTTCAAGTAAGCACGACGATGGTGCAAATATATGTGATTTTTTTTAATGGAAAATCACCAAAACACTAAAATCAGAAGAATTCAGAAGAAAACTGTCCGGACTGAATTTCCCGTTTGTGAACAGTATCGGCCGGTGAACAGTATTTCCGTGAACAGTGTCGATGGTGAACAGTAATCACATGAACAGTGACGCCGTGAACAGTGATCGCCGTGAACAGTAGAGATCCCGAACAATAATGCCTTGCCCACCCGCTAAATTATATATTAACGAGTGGGCAAAGCCATAACCCACAACAATCTAACCTAGAATCGAACCAGGCTCTGATACCATGTTAAGTTATAGAAATATTATCGATGGTATTTGATATTCTTGGTGTGTTAATACAATGAGAGCACCCCTTTATATAGGGTTTAACTCTATGCGACATAGGAAATACTAATACTAAACAACATAGAAAACCTAACTTAACTAGAATAGGAAATACTCGTAAACTGGAAATAAACTAAACTCTAACACATGTTATTTACGAAATTACCACATCTCACGTGGCAAGATCTGGGTCTTATGATCTTGCGAATCCATGGACTCAAATTAGTCTTTAATTTACACGATAAGAATAATTTGTATTGGATACCATTCTTATATATATATATATATATAATACATATATTTAGCTATTTGGTGACAATTTACATAATTTAAATGAATGCGAGGAAAAATATAAACGTGAGAATACAAAAAAATGAACAATTGCAGGTCATCTCACTGTATTATGGTCAATTACCAAATCATAACCCAAACGTATGACAATTATTACATAGTAACATGTTTCACCAATTAAATCTCAAAATGTATCAAAATCTGTTAAATGTGACTAACTCCGTGAAATATCAGTTACATGCTTGGCATGTGCTCTAAAACTTTCCTAAAATGGTATGTGAAAACTTGATGTCATAATGTCATAACGTAGACCTTTCATTTTATTTTCAAATCATAACTATGATCTATCAACTTTTTTTGTTACTCACTAAACACTCGTTGACTTTGTGGACGAAAAATACAATAGGTTGGGTTAACGATACAACATGAGAATAAACATTTAATTGCGTTAGGATTTAAAAATAAACGAAAATAGAGGTTAAAACATGGAGTAACCGCAAAAATTGGCGATTTCAAAATAACCTACTCACGTGCTATGGGTGTTTCTTTGGCCACACGCCCCGACCCGAATGGGTTGCCCGAAACCGAATTACCACCACTACCTATAAACATGCTGCAACTTGGTAGCAGAAGGAGAGAGAGAAAGGGGCATGTGAGTTTGGTTTTTCACAACAAAAAAGCAGCGAAAAATTATGGTTAAAAAGCTATGATGCACGTTATTTTCAATACGGGAGGCTCACAGTACCGCATCAATAGGCGCCAATTAACCCATCTCCATTTCCTCTGACCGAATATAGTAAAGAGACTCCCTGGTTATGGAAATGCGATCTATATCCAAGGGTACGCTAGCTGAAACCGGGAGGAGGAGGAGGAGGAAGAAGAGAGCTCCTGAATGACCCAAAGCGAAACCAAAGCGCTTCTGGGTTTAATTTCACGGCCCTTTTCTGTTTTCTCTTTGTTTGTAGTGATCCATTGCTTGATTTTTTCTGTGTCGTCTGTTCTGTGGGTGATCGCGACCTCTACCGGTTCGTTTTTCATCGTATTCATAAACCCTTTTGGCCCTTTTCTCCTTTTTCCCGTTTTCTTATCTGGGTTCTTAAGCTTTGGTAGCATCGTCTTGTTTTTATAGATTGTGGGTTTGCTTTTGCTAATTTTGTATCCGTTTGGTTCCTAAGAAAGTATAGGCAGAAAGTTGGTTATGAACGTTCGGACGGTCTGGTGCTGGTTGCCGTGCCGATTTCGGCTTTTCAAAGGATGATCAGGTCAGCTGCAAACGGGTAGATGTTTTAGGCTCTGCTTAAGTGGTAGATTTGATTTTGATCTGTATTTCAACTGTCCCCAAAACACTTGCATTCACCAGAGAGGTTGAGGGTTGCTGATTTTGTGAAATTCCAGTTGGGTTTTGGGTTCTGTGTTGAAATTGGGACCATGATTTGGTGTTGTGCTTCTATCAATGATCTGAATGACAGTCAATTCAATAATGTCCTATGATCACATTATATGTTTCTAATTTGTGTTCTGTATAAAGAAAATGACAACCTATGTGCTTGTATTAATGATCTGAATGACAGTGAATTCAGTAATGTCCTATCATTACATTGTATGCTTCCTATATTATATGACGGGAAACAGAAACACTCAACTTCTTTTCACTCCATCTGTTTCTGATTTTATTTGTTCTCCTTTAAATACCACAGGATTGTTGTTGGTCTATGAGGTAACCATGAGCCGGAATTTTCTCTATTTTTGTGGATGTGAAGGTGAGCGGCGACATCCATCTTGTGTTTTTAGAATTCTTGTTTTATCATCTAGATTGTTCCAGAATTCTGATGAAAATCTATGACTGAGATGGCTAGCTGGGGACGCTTGATATAGATAGACAAGGGAAAGTTCTACCATGGATATGGAGTTAGATTCTCATGATTGGTTCTTTTATTAGTGACACTCAGCATGTACACTTACAATTTACTAGGAACGGAGAACCTTAGCTCCATTATTGATTATGAACATGAAAGTGTATCAAAAACTTATGGATGAATTCACTTAGCAGAAGGATGTGAACAGTCTATAGAAAGGATAAGTTCGTCAAAGAGGTTCTTGAAATCAGGTAAGCTAACACATCAATCTCAAAATGGGCTTGCCTCAAGTTTCCTCTAGCAGTATTGGTGAGGAGGTGGCAGGATCCTTGAACACATTTGTGCACCCTATGCCCCGAATTGCTGGCATAAACAACTGTGATTTACATGGGATGCATGCAGGAAATGTGAGTAACCGAATGCAGGTGGATTTCACATGCTCTTCTTTTGGAGATTTCCAAAGGAAAGGGATTTTGGATTTTTCCAAGGATGCAGATGCCTTAAATGTACATAAAGATGGTAGATCCAACATTGCTGGGTTGAAGATTGACCCTACAGAACAAAATAGTTGGTTCCCTTGTAAAAGTGGACAAAGCATTGAGGCCTCTGTTACTAGGATTATGGGTTTCGGATCAAGTGCACTGGATTCTCCAAATGATGCTTTTGGTGGAAACCAATCTTCTTCAACTGGGATTTCAGAAAGTGATGCAATTGGGGCTACTGGTTCTGTGATCAGGAAGCGGCTATTGTCTCCCTTGAATGGGATGCTTCTTCCAGACCAGTTTAATGGTATTTCACTGGATATTGGATGTGGTACTTATCAGAGTGATTTTCAAGGCACTAATGATAATTCTAATGTTACCTTGCTGCCGGAGCATAAGAAGGCTAACATTGCCAAGTGCAGTTATTTTGATTCACCAATCTGTTCTGCGCATTGTACCCCAGAATGGAAGAAATTGCACATCCATAACTGTGAGGCAAACCCCAAATTTCCCACTGATGGCCCTGTGAAGAACCATGACCATTCTATATCACCACCTGGAATTAATAGATTTGGAGAAAAACCCACAGTAAGGTCCCAAGCAGAGTCAATAGCTATACATCCAAAAACCAGGGTGTTCCCTCCACACTCACCATCGCCTCTTGGCCCAAAATTCCACACAGGAACAAGATGTGCCGGAAAACACAGGGATGCTTTGAGAAAGTTAGACAAAGATGAAATAACATGTAAGGATATGGAACAGTCACAAGTTGCAAGCATTTTATCTTTTGAAGATGAGGGTTTTAGGATGCAAAGGACATCATTGCAAGAGTCTGACCTACTGTGGAAAAAAAATGATCTTCTTACCCTTGAAAGTGCCATGAGCTTAGGATTTCACTTGGGGCGACACTCAAAACTCACTGAAAGAGCCAAAATTGTACGAACTCCAAGTGGACTTCACGTCAGAAGATCTTTAGTTGGCTCATTTGAAGAATCCTTGTTGTCTGGTCGGTTATTTTCTGGGGGAGTCAGACAGGTTAGAAACTCATGTTTTTTCATATAAAGACTTGTTTATTTTTTTGATGGACAAGCTAAAGACTTGTTTATTTATGTTCTAAATTCATGATGTGGTCATTAAACTTCATACTCTTATCGTCTATCTGTAGTAAAGTTCTCGTGTTTTCTTTCTTACACGCAGAGAATAGATGGCTTCCTAGCCGTTCTTAATGTCACTGGAGGGAATTTCTCACCAAAACCACAGAAACTCCCATTTGCTGTGACTAGTGTAGATGGTGATAACTTCTTATTGTATTATTCGTCGTTAGATCTTGCAGCATGTTTACCACCAAACGCTTGTAGAGGCCCAAAATTGAAGAGGAGTCTCAGCATGAATGATTCCCGTGCAGAAAGGTGTCGCCTGCGTATCCCTATGAAAGGGCGCATACAACTGGTAGTCATCATTTTTCTCTAAAAAGTTAACAGTCCTTTGAATTTGAATAATATGATTTGGTGATGAGCTGTTTGTTATCTTTGATTGGGTGCTTGTAGGACATCCTATATCTTACTTTTATTCTGCTTAGTTGTTTGTGAAGATTAGCAGCACATAGCTATTCTTAGCTGGGTTAAATGTTACTAGTCATGGACAAACATCTAATTCTTGGTTAACATTGTGACATCATTCTTGATTTTGTTTACATCTTGTAAGTGGTATATCCCAAAAAGATGGCCATTATGCATTGACAGACCGAATTTTGGTTTGACAGGTTCTCAACAATCCAGAAAAGACACCTATTCATACCTTCTTTTGCAGCTATGATTTAAGTGACATGCCAGCTGGTACCAAGGTAGCTTGGCATGCCTTTCATTGACATCTATATCTTTGTCATTGACATTTAAATTGTTATTGCATTCGCTCTTTATGTGCTCATTACTTCAAATAGTGTAATTCAGGTGATGTTGGGAAAATGCAAGTCTATAAGAACATTAGTTGCTAATAAGTTACATAGTTCATGCTCAGCTGAACTACTTGTAGTTTGATGGCGATTTTAAATTGAGTGGTGGTGTTTAGCATACTTACAAGGATCTGGTTATTAGCCTGAGTTCCGTGTTAAAAAAATATATTGCAATAAGTTTCTTTAGTGCTATATTCATTAGCTTGAACTGAGATTCTGATAGATTTATTTCTGTCTTTTTCAAATCAAATAGACATTTCTGCGCCAGAAGATCACTCTTGCCTCTACTCGATCTAGTTTCAAATCAGATGATGGAAAACTTGGGAATGCCAACAAGAAAAGTGATGTGAAGCCATCTACAGACTCAAATGCCAATAGTTCATTGCAGCGTAGCATGGAGGTTGACAATTCAGATGGAGACAGCATTGTAAATAACATAAATTCTACAGAGCAGAAAAGTGAAGTGCTTGAAACCAAAGGTTGTTATTATACAAAGGACAGTGGCCTATTAAATACGTGTCATGTAACTAAAAGCAAATCTGTAAATATCCCTGCAAAAGTCAACGAACATACTAACGGTGCTGGTGTTCTTCGTTACGCTCTCCATCTCCGCTTTGTATGCCCTTTCCTAAAGAAGAAACTTTCAAGGTCAGTTCAGAGGTGCAAGTCTGATCCGTCTTCTGCACCAGCAAGCAGCATGGAGATTGAAACAGATAGGCACTTCTACCTGTATAATGATTTGAAGGTCGTGTTTCCTCAACGTTATACTGATGCAGATGAAGGCAAGGTAAAACCTACATACCTTTATATATTTGTGTATTTATGATGACCTGCCTAGAAACTGTTCCTTTTGGTAGCATGTAGAATTACTTGATGCTTTTTGTTCTCTACTGTCTTCAAGTATAACTTTACATTTTGCTAATTTCATGTGCTGATGCTGAAAGAATAGCACTTAGATTCAACCATGCTCTTAGGGTATGATATTTGTTTCAAACATGTTGAGTAAACAATAGATCATAAACACTCATCTATTTTTAATTTGTTATTACTGTTTGATGATAAGATTAACCAGAGTGTTTGAGGCGGGGCACTCTCAAGATGAAGATTGAGTGTTGAAATCAATGACTATATTGTCCGTCAAAGGCTCTCATACCATGATGATGGAATCCATTGTTTGTTTGTTTGTTTTAAGATGTATAAGCTATATTTTCGTGTAATATGCCAAATTGCATTTGTATTAGTTTCTTTTTGCTCATGATGACTAATACCGTGTTTCATTCTTCACACTGCAGTTGAATATAGAATATCATTTCCCGTCAAATCCCAAATACTTTGACATTGGCAACTAAAACTCCTGGTCATCAGAGATGGTGTACATTCTGCACATAAGTGTACATGCTATTGATTTTAAACTCTTTTATTCTTGGGGGCAAAGCAACCCCGATTTCTTTTGTAGATTGTTATGTTCATCATTGGTTAGATATATCATCAATCCTTGATATAGTTGATTGGTACTGATATGTATTAAGCAAATTTATCAGGGGAATTTAATGGTCATGGTTTGTGAAGATGTTATGGAGATTTTTAGTTTTAATTCTAATGCTTTAAGCTGCCAAAACTAGCCCAATAAAGACTTGTATGTGCTTGGTCGAAATATCAATATTAATCTGCTTTAGTTGAATAATATCCAGTTGACCTTTTTGTTTGTTCAAGAGTCTGAAAGATTGATCCAATTTAGATCATGAACTGATTCAAGAATCAGTAATGCAATTTGGCTGACCAAGTATCAGAATGGGAGGTTAATGTGCAGTTACCAGAACTCGAGGGGGCTAATTGTAATTACATACTTCCAAGCACGCGCTCAATGACTTAATGATCTGACGTGGCTAGAAGTAACTGGTTAAAATATCTAGAAGACGTGGCACGAAAAAGGAGCTGACGTGTACCTTCATTCACATTTTTTGTCTCCATCTCGTGAGTTCAAAGTCGAGAGAAAAGAAGATCACCAGAGCAAAACCCAACGACCCAGCAATGGCGAGTCCGATGAGGCGATCTTCTCTCACGATCTGTGCCATTGTAGCTCTCTTCTTATTTGTATCAACCGCTCTCGCTTCCGTCTTCGATGCTCCTTTTATTGTTGCCCACAAGAAGGTGAGCCTCGCCAGGCTAAGTCCGGCTCCGAGCGGGTCTCCGTCTCTATTGACGTCTATAACCGTGGATCTGTGTACGTATTTATGGATTCTTAGCGATCAATTGTGCAGATTTTATGCTTTTCGTTTGCAATCGATATACCCAGATAGAATTTCGTATGTATTATGCGTTTTTGTTGTGATTAGCCATGCTGTGTTTTGGATTATCCATTTGGGTTTCTTAGTGTTCTAGCTTTTGAGAGGGTGTATTATGTCATGATTGCTTCGATCTCAAGCCATTCCCATTTCAAATTACCGTTATTTCAGTTATTAGCAACTAATCAAAACGCTGCGTATAAGCGAGTAGTATTGAAACGCTGCGTTTTCAGCGTTAGTCGAAGTCACGAGCAGAGCGCGTGCTTCCTTCTTCTTCCTTCGCCAGAGGTGCGTCGCGTGGGAAGCACGGATCTGTGGTCCCAATTCCTGCAGCACACTTTGCGGAATCGTGGGACAGCTACAAAAGGCCAGGCCGTAGGAGCAGAGGGTATCGATTTGGACGTTATTTTGTTTTGTACTGAATTAGGGTTTATCTTTTGCTTTTTCCATTTTTCAGAGCATTGTATCCTTTTTGGTACATTTCAATCCAAATTCCTTTGTTGGCCTGGTCTTATAATCAATTCTAGCTGAAAAACCAAACATCATTGTAACAAGTGGTATCAGAGCCCTCTATCCCGCAGCCTGTGAAGAAAATGACAACTCCTGAAACGGATTCTGCATCTGAAGTTATCGGCTCCGAGCTCCGGGCAGCAGTTTCTGAGCTGCGTTTGGCACACCGCCAAACTCAGCAAGAGAATGAAGCTCTCCGAGCTACTATGGAGGAGATGCAAAGAAACATGGCTTTGTTGATGAAGAACAAAAGCCCAGCTCAGGTGCCCATTGATCCCGGCGGCTCCCAAGCACCACGACTGCACAACCCATCGTTACCCATCACACCACAGTGCCTCACTTACTCCCCTCATCCAAACCAACCTCCAGATCCACAGTCACAACAAATACCTCACCCACAACAAGCTACTGATGTATCTTCCTGGGTCTCTCAAAACCAAAACCCAGTGCCAAGGAACATGACACCTGAATATGTACCAATCCCACCCCAACAAGTTCCTCAGATACCTATACCCACCAGCCAGCCAAACACAAACCCTGTTATCAACCCTCTATTCACCACTATACCACAAACCCAAGTACCTGGAACCATTGACATGAACACCATGATGCAATTTTTCCCACAACTGCAATACCAAATACCTCAAATTTTTTTCCAAACCCTTATTTGCTGCAAATTCCTCAGCTACAAAATCCTCAAATTCCCTATACTATACCTCCACAATATATGCCCACCATCAACCCCACTATACAAAACCCAGTGCAGCAAAATTATCCTGTGAACAATATGCTTGAATTGACATTTAAGACTCCTCACTTGGTCTTCCCAATATTTGATGGAAAGGGGGTCAGAAATTGGATTAGGAAGTGCAACCAGTATTTTCAATATTGCAGCATTCCTGAGGAACATCAGGTAAGGGTAGCATCAATGCATCTGTCTGGGTCTCCAGATATTTGGTATGCTGAATACTCATTTGGTAGAGGAGTTATACCATGGGATCGATTTTGTAGAGATCTGTCTCTAAAATTTGAGCTGGTTGGGCACAATGACATTGAAAGTGAATTCAAGAAATTGAAACAAGAGGGCTCCCTTGCAGATTATGATGACAAATTTGAAGAGCTAAGATTCTTGATGCTGAATAGAAACCCCCATTGCAGTGAAGCTTACTTTGTCTCTAATTACATTGCAGGCTTACTCCCTAAGTTAGAGGTTGAGGTCCTTATGTATGATCCTCAATCTCTCTCTGAGGCAATGCACTTGGCAAAGAAAGAAGAGCACAGAATTCAGGTCAAGGCTTCTCTACCTACTACATCCACTCATGGCCACTATCAGTACAAGCCTAGACCACAGCATGTTGCTCAACATGTACACTCTCCTCAGCCTAGACAGTCTCACTCCACTACACCTTTTACAAGGGTACACCCAAATAACTTAGATGAGCAGAAGAGGAAAGGCTTATGTTATACCTGTCCTGCCAAATACACCAAGGATCACATTTGCCCAAATAAGCACAAGCTATTCCAAATCACTACTGATGTGTTTGATGCTGATCCTCACATTAAAGACTGTGGTGAGGCTATTCTGGAGGAAGACAGCTCAGTTGAATTATGTCTGCTGTCTCATGAGGCTTTTGGCCAAATGGTTCATATCAACAGGACAAAGTCAATCAGAATTCATGGCAAGATTTCTGATACCCCCATTGCTATTTTAGTTGATACTGGTGCTACTAGATCCTTTATGGATTACTCAACTACAACAAAGCTTGGCTTGATTATTTCTGCTGGTTCCCCTGTGTTAGTCAAAATGGGAAATGGGGATATCCAAAAATGTAGTGCTATGGCTAGTATATCTTGGCAAATTGAAGGACTGATTATGTTCTGGGAATTTTTAGTTGCCTTTAGGGGGTTTCCACATGGTCTTAGGAGTGGATTGGTTACAAACTGTTAACCCTATTGGGCTTGATTATGCTGCTAGATCTATCACAATTACATTGAACAAATGCAAATATATACTTTGGGAGAAAGTGACTTCAGACACTTGTATATTGTCTTCTCTTCAATCTATAAGACATGATCTCCATGCTGGAGAGTCACTGTTCTTGGGGCAATTTTCTTTGATCACTGAGGGACAGGCAAACTATACTGAGGTTGATCCCCAATTGCTTGAGGTCCTCAACAAATTCCCAGCTGTATTTGAGGCCCCCACTAGTTTACCCCCAAGGAGAGCTTGTGATCACCAAATCCCTTTACTTTCTGGGAGCAAACCCCCATCTATCAGGCCTTACAAGCACTCCTTTGAGCAAAAAAATGTTTTGGAGAATTTGGTGCAAGAAATGCTGGAAGCTGGAGTGATCCAACACAGTACTAGGCCTTACTCTTTTCCAGTGTTATTGGTTAAAAAGAAAGATGGGACTTGGAGGATGTGTGTGGACTTTAGGCAACTAAATGAGCAGACCATCAAGGATAAATTCCCCATACCAACCATAGAGGAATTGTTGGATGAACTATCTGGTTGTAAATTCTTTTCCAAAATTGACTTAAGGTCAGGGTACCATCAAGTCAGATTAGCTGAGGGTGAGGAGGCTAAGACTGGGTTTAGAACCCATGAGGGGCACTATGAGTTCAAAGGCATGCCTTTTGGGCTGACTAATGCACCTTCTACATTCCAATCTCTTATGAACCAGGTGCTTCATGACTACTTGAGAAAGTTTGTCCTAGTATTTTTTGATGACATATTGATCTACAGCAAATCATGGGAGGAGCACATAGTTCATGTGGAATTAGTGCTGAGCAGGCTTCAGGACCAGCAGCTCTTTGCAAAATTTTCTAAATGTGAGTTTGGAAAGACAGAGGTAGAATATTTGGGTCACATAATCTCTGCTGAGGGAGTTGCAACAGACCCTGCAAAATTACAGGGTATGAGAGATTGGCCAATCCCTAAGAATTTAAAGTCATTAAGGGGATTTCTGGGTTTAACAGGCTATTACAGAAGATTTGTGAGAGGGTATGGCACTATAGCAAGACCTCTGACAAACCTTTTGAAGAAGAACAATTTCAAATGGTCACCTGAGGCACAAATCAGCTTTGAAAACTTAAAGGCTGCAATGGTATCACTCCTGTGTTAAGGCTACCTGACTTCTCATTACCATTTGTTATTGAGGCTGATGCATGTGACAAGGGCATTGGTGGGGTGCTGATGCAAGAAGGGAGACCCATTGCCTTCCTCAGTAAGGCTTTAGGCACTAAAAATGCAGTCATGTCTACATATGAGAAGGAACTCCTTGCAGTAATGACTTGCATTCAGAAATGGAGACACTATTTCTCCTCTGGCAAGGTGATACTTAGGACTGATCATCAAAGCTTGAAGTTTTTGTTGGAGCAGAAACTGACCACCTCATTTCAACATAAATGGTTGGCTAAGCTCATGGGACTCAATTATACAATTGAATACAAGAAAGGAAAGGAGAATGTAGCTGCTGATGCTCTCTCTAGGCTCCCTACTGAAACATTGGCTCCTATCTCTACACAGACTCATGCTTGGATGTTAGAGGTGCTTTCCAGCTATGATAATGATCTGGAGGCTCATAAATTGTTGATGGAACTGGCTTTGGCTTCTGATTCTATGCCTTCTTATGAGCTGAAAGGGATCATTCTTTATGATGGCAAGGTGTATTTGGGTTCTGATTCTGGCATTAGGGAGAAAATAATGTCTACCTTGCATGATTCTCCTATTGGTGGCCACTCTGGTGTCAGTGTTACAACAAGGAAGGTAAAACAATATTTCTTTTAGCCTCATATGTCTAAAGATATATACAATTTTGTAAGATCCTGTGATACATGTCAGAAATGTAAGTCAGATCATACACCTTATGCTGGGTTATTGGCTCCCTTGCCTATCCCAACAAAGCCTGGGACAGACATTTCCCTAGATTTCATTGAGGGTCTTCCCCAATCTGGTACTAAGTCAGTGATCTTGGTGGTAGTGAACAGGTTCAGTAAATATAGTCACTTCTTGGCATTGGCTCATCCATATACTGCTGCTCATGTTGCCCAGGCATTTTTTGACAATGTATTCAAGTTACATGGTTTGCCTACCACAATTGTATCTGATAGAGACCAGTTGTTCCTCAGTAACTTCTGGAAGGAGCTGTTCAAGAAATTAGAGGTCCAGTTGAATATGTCCACAGCATACCATCTTCAGACTGATGGGCAAACAGAGAGAGTGAACCAATGTCTGGAACAATACCTCAGATCTATAACTTATTTGTTCCCAAAAAAATGGACTACTTGGTTATCTTTTGCTGAGTTCTGGTATAACTTCAGCCATCATTCTGCCATTAAAATGTCCCCATTTGAGGCACTCTATGGGTTCTCCCCTCCTTTGCTGAGTCTAGGCCCTATCCAATCCAAAGTGGCTGCTGTGGAAAATTTTGTCAATACAAGGGAGGAACTGTCTAGGGTCTTACAGGACAACTTGGTTCAAGCTCAATCCAGGATGAAGCAAAATGCTGACAAACACAGAACTGAGAGGGTGTTTGACTTAGGAGATTGGGTGTATCTGAGGCTACAACCCTACAGACAAAACTCTGTAAACCTCAGAACCAACTTCAAGCTCTCCCCTAGATTTTATGGACCCTTCCAAATCATTGAGAGGATTGGTGCAGTTGCATATAAGCTCAGGCTCCCTGTCTCTTCCAAAATTCACCCTGTCTTCCATGTCTCTTTACTGAAGAAGCGGTTGGGCTCAAAGAATAGAATTGCTCACACTCCCAGAAGTCACAACTGAAGGCCATCTAAAGCTCCAACCTCTGAAGCTGCTTGACAGGAGGATAGTGAACAGAGACAATGTTGCAGCAGTTCAATATCTGACTCAATGGGATCGTTCTGGACCTGAGGATGCTACTTGGGAAGAGGCTCCGACGATCAAGAAGAATTTTCCGGACTGGTCAGTTGCAGCATTGGCTTGAGGACAAGCCTGGTCTAAGAGAGGGGCATTTGTCATGATTGCTTCGATCTCAAGCCATTCCCATTTCAAATTACCGCTATTTCAGTTATTAGCAACTAATCAAAACGCTGCGTATCAGCGAGTAGTATTGAAACGCTGCGTTTTCAGCGTTAGTCGAAGTCACGAGCAGAGCGCGTGCTTCCTTCTTCTTCCTTCGCCAGAGGTGCGTCGCGTGGGAAGCACGGATCTGTGGTCCCAATTCCTGCAGCACACTTTGCGGAATCGTGGGACAGCTACAAAAGGCCAGGCCGTAGGAGCAGAGGGTATCGATTTGGACGTTATTTTGTTTTGTACTGAATTAGGGTTTATCTTTTACTTTTTCCATTTTTCAGAGCATTGTATCCTTTTTGGTACATTTCAATCCAAATTCCTTTGTTGGCCTGGTCTTATAATCAATTCTAGCTCAAAAACCAAACATCATTGTAACATATTATTAGAAATGACACGGGTTATGCAGTTCTTCATTGATTTGACACTGACACCTAAAATTTTGAACAATTTTGCTCTTAGGTTCAATTTATTTTAAGTAGAGAGATCCAAGTATGAAGTGTTCTATGGAAACTTTAATTTAGGAAGGAAGATATTATAATTTGCATGGTGCATGTATTTTTACATATCCACTTTTTTTTCCTGACTTCACTGTATGAGTTTGTATCAGATCCCTGGTGATTTTACTTATCTAAAATGAGATGGGCAGTTAAGTTGGTATAGCAGCATCATATCCTGTTCTTTAGCTCTAAGTGGACATTTTGATGAACTAATAATTTGGTGTATCTGAACCTTTTCAGCACTGCATATGATGTAACTCTCACTGATGATACATGGGCACAAGATGTCTTTGATTTTGCCAGTGGGAACGTTTCCAGGTCATGGGAAAGACTTGATGTGTAAGATTTACTGCCCCCTTTAAGCACGTACAATACAATGCGTCTTTATTATTTTAGTTTGTAAATGAGACCTGTGAATCTATTGTCAGTGGCTGTATTGTTTCCCACTCATTCCAGTTGGAGTCCAAAGGGAAGGGTGTATTCTATGGAGCACCTGCTGTTGTTACATTCCGCATCCCGACAAAGGCTGCTCTTCAGGTCAATTGTCTTAGAAGCTGTCATGGTCTTGTCTTTGAAATGACTACTTGGCATATCGTGATTGTTGAATATTCTGTCATCAGGAGGCATACTCAACCCCAATTACTCCACTAGATCTCCAAGCTGAGAGACTCCCTGAGGAGAAGTTTGAATTGGTATTTTTTTTATTCTCCTTTTCCTTCTCTTGAAACACATTTGTTTCATGTATTATGTTCTTTCAATATGTTTGTGATTGTCTTTTTCCTATACTGACTGAAAATGTTGCTTCTTTTGCCATGTAACAAATCCTTGTGGCTATCCAAATCTCTCTGGCAAAGGTGAGGGTTTTCCAAGGTTTTAGTTCACCAAATTAAATTTCACTCTTGCCTAAAATAGATGTCAGAATAAATGTCCAATGTCCTTTTGAGAAAGTGAAGTATACACTAATAACCAACAATGTATTTCTACTAGTTAGTTACTACCACATATATGGTGAGGAAGTGGACACTTATTTTAGAATGGAGGGAACATATTCACTGCAACTTGGTGGGTATCATCACTTATGAGAAGAATGATATGAGATAATTTTGTGGGAAACTGATAACTTAAATGTTTTCCTAAGCAGACTTGTATAACCTTATACAATCTGTTTGAAATTTGTCACTTCCCATTTCTATGGCTTAGCATGTCATTGTTATGCATCACTCGCGAACAAAACTTATAAAAAGCAATGGGATTGGAAGTTTACAAAAAAAAAATTAGGTTGAGCGCTCCATAATCCAAATATCCTATTACTCTGTGTGCAGAAGCTGTTGGGAAGATATGGACCTCAAGTTTCAGTAATCTCCATCATTGCCACGTTTGTGTACCTTGTTGCGAGCCCATCAAAATCAATTGCCACCAAGGGAAGCAAGAAGCGACGATAAGCCATCCTGCAAAACCTAACTTAGTCTTTGACCATCGAACATGGGACTCTCTTCTTCAGTGGAGCCTAGTAGCTTTTAACTTGGATCCAACTTTTCAATTATATTACTTTTGTTGCTTATTTTGGTTGTAGCAGAACTTGACAGTTTTCATCGAAGTTTAAAGCACAGGAGGACAAGAATTTAGTCATGACTGAACTAACGCTTCGATGTTAGAAGAATTTATTGATGCACATTGATGTGTTATTGCAAACTAAGTTTCTAGTTGGCATGGCAACGCAGCGTCCAAGCAACTATTCTTTTAATTGTGTGGTAAGAATTAAAAGGAAGAAGCCTAAAAGAAGGAAAATGGAAGTGGTCAAATTTATGTTTATGAGATGTCGTATTTGGAAAACACAATATATTTTTATGCAGCTGTCAATGGCAGAAATTCTTATTTAAATTTGATTGTTTGTATACATATTTCATTGTCTTGATGGGTTGTGTTTTGTAGTAATCTGTATTTGTTTGGCTTCCGTTTTTTATATAGAAAATAAAATAATATCCAGATGGATTTTGAGTTACAGTGGGCCAACTCAAATAGGCCCATTTGGCCAACTCTTGTGTTTAGGCCAGACTGACAGCAGAATCATAAATCCTAGTGTAAATAAAGTAGAGTATGTATTAGTTTTTTTCGGGGGGAACTTTAATATAATACTTTGTAGAATATTTATTTTCAAAATGATTTTTGTTATAATTTTTTTACAATTTAATACACTAAAAAATTATTTATCAACAATTTAATATCTAATCGTTAAATTTCAGTTAACTTTTCGTTTAAAATAAGTAAAAAGTCTATAACACTCCTCACTAATAGTTAAATTTTCAAAAACATGTTATTAGATTTTCAACACTTAAAAATTAATGAAATGACAATAATAGCCTTTATTACTTATGAAAATTTTAAAATATGTCATTCCAATAATTTTTAAAATATCAGTTATTTATTTAATATTAAAATAAGTTTTATTTTAAATATATATATATATATATATATATATATATATAATTCAGATTTTATTTAAAATATGTATATATATAACCAGATTTTAATATAAAAATAAGTTTTATTTTTAAAAAAATCTGATTTTTATTTAGATTCATTTTTTTATTTTTGAAAAAAAAAATCAAATTCGACCTAATAACCGAAATCAAACCCTTCTCAGAACTCAACCTCCCTCTCCGGTCAAACCTTTACTGAAACTCAACCTCAACAGAGTGTAAGTGCGGCAGCGGATAGGGGAATAGGGGAGGATGGGCATGTCACAGAAATCCACCTTCTACACGCCGAGCCCTGAATCCCTTGTGCCTCGTCGTGAATACCTCACGCCAATGGTCTCGTTGATCACAAATTTGTGACGAGAGAACTCGAAATCGGGTGAGGCTGAGCGTGAAGAGGGTGGGTGAGGTGAGGGAGATAATAGAGGAAAGGGTGAGTCTTCGCGTTCACCGGTTGACATTTTATTTTTTGGTAGTTTAGGATTTTTATATAAAGAAGGGTAGTTTTGGAATATTATGAAAATACATGTTCACGTGCTTTATATATGATTATTTTCGTTTAAAAATAAACGAAAAATAACAATTTTGTACCAACTTGTTGATAAATATTTTATCAGAATATTAAATTGTACAAAATTTATATCAAGATATCAGTTTGAAAATAAAAGGTTGTCATAATATTATATTGAATATTTTTCCTATAGAGATATATACCTATAAAATAGAGGGAAAACGAAAGAAAGAGAAGTGAAAATGGAAAAATAAAACTGAAAGACACTCTGGGTTGGTCAAATTCAATCCCTCTCTCTCGTCTCTCTTTCTTTTGCGAGAGAAAAATCTGAATCTCTGATCTGACCTTTCTTCGCGACTTTTCTTTTCGTGGAGTCACAGCTCTTTCCTTCGAAGAAGAAGAAGAACAGCTTCTCGTTTTCCGCCGCAGATCGAATCGTTTTCTCGGAGTGGAGAGGCACTGAGTTCACAGATCGGAGAAAATCAATAGCAAAATGATTACCATCCCGTATTTGACCGCTCTCACAACGTACTTCAGCTACGGCTTGCTCTTCGCCTTTGGCCAATTCCGCGATTTCTTCAGGAAACTCATTGATTGGTGGCACACAAGCAATCTCCAGGTTCCTTTCCTCTCTTCTTATCTGATTTCTGTTACGTTCCTCACTGCATACATACATCCACACCTACATACGTGAATATGCCTAATGGAGATTATCATGATGTGATGCTTGTATAGGGATACGCTCCGATCTGCTTGGGCCTGGAGGATTTCTACATTCGTCGCCTGTATCTTCGCATTCAGGTTGGCATTTCTTTTGAATTGGAGTGTAATCAATTCTCACTTGGACTCATCAAGTTCCTGTGAAGATGCTTCCTATTTGGGAAATTCAACTTCACCTGAATTTGGAGCTTTCTAAATTTGATTGCCGCCTGATCTGATATCATTAGCTATCCCTTGCATGCAATTAGCTTTCCTTTGCATTTTAATGGAATCTGATCCAGGAAACCTACTGGGTATAAACACGAGATACAGAACCTAACAACTAGTAGAGCATGATTTTGTTGTTATTCATAATAATTAGCTATCATAATTGCAAACATATTCAAATCTGTGGTTCGCATATATCATGCTGATAGCTTCCATGTCAGAGTTCAGTTTTTATATTGCATGATGACATGTTTGCAAGATGTTGATAGCACGGCTGTACTCCTAGTTGCACTCTCTGATGAATCCGATATCAAAGTTAATATATATGCACATCTTACTTTGTACAGGACTGTTTCGGACGGCCAATATCAAGTGCTCCCGATGCTTGGTTTGATGTGGTTGAACGGCACTCTAATGACAATAACAAGACGCTTAAGTGAGTCCAATACTATGTATTTGGAAGCTTTATTTGAAATACATCTTCATTTTCTCAGTTCATATTTCCTTTCTGCTTCCCGCCCTTCATTATTTCTCTTCGATCCGTTTACTTAAAATTCTTAGAGTGCACATATTTGCAAAGTATGAAGAGAGTTTGTGTCACTTCAGTCAATAAAGATTATTATAAAAAATGTTCTAAAACTACCTTTTCGTTTGAACTTCTCTCGATGCTGTGCCTCATCTATGCAGGCGAACTGATAAGGTAACTAGGTGCCTCAACCTTGGATCATATAATTATCTTGGTTTTGCTGCCAAAGATGAGTACTGCACTCCTCGTGCTATCGAGTCATTGAAGAAGTGGTCTCCAAGTACTTGTAGCCCTCGTGTTGATGGAGGTATTTAGTTTGTTAATTCTACTGGCTCCTGTTTTATACCTGAATGTGCACTTATGCCACATTTCCTTCAGGGACTACGACACTGCATAATGAACTGGAGGATTGTGTGGCGAATTTTGTTGGAAAGCCAGCTGCATTAGTCACTGGCATGGGCTATGTCACAAATTCTGCCATCCTCCCAGTTTTGATAGGGAAGGTATGTATTTATTTATTGAAGAATTGCCTTAACAAGTAAGGCTCGTTTGTTTAACTGCTCTTGTTCATTGCACTTATTTGCAGGGAGGGTTGATAATTAGTGACTCGTTGAACCACAACTCAATTGTTAATGGTGCTCGAGGCTCAGGAGCTGCGATTCGAGTTTTCCAACATAATAGTAAGTTGTAGATGACAAACATCTTCTCTGGGGCATAGTCTCACCCCTAAATTAATATTAGGTGTTCTCGTCCATATGATGTTTTCGTCATTCTTATAGCACCATATCACTTGGAGAAAGTTCTAAGAGAGCACATTGCCGAGGGACAGCCCAGGACTCATAGACCTTGGAAAAAAATTATTGTTGTTGTGGAAGGAATTTACAGTATGGAAGGGGAACTCTGCAAACTTCCTGAGATTGTCGCTATATGCAAGAAATATAAGGTCAGATAAATTATTAGGCGATGCTTTTGTACTATACTTGTTCTGTATACCACATTGATAAATTATTATAATTAAAATTCTTCAATGACTGGGTATCACATATTTTATTATTCGAGCCATGGCTTTTTTCACATTGCTACATGTGATAACATAGTGAGGGAATTAAATTTATTGTGTTCTGAATCATATAATTATTGATATATCATGTGCAAATTGAGATCTGCCAGGCTTATACTTTTGAAGAACCTTGAATTGTAGGATGTCTACTAAGGATATGTTTACACATTCTTGTGCTTGTGTTGTCTTCATCGTCAACAATTTTTCGTTGGACAATAATGTAATCTTTTGACTGTTTTTGGTAAAGTATAACCTTCTTCCCATATCTTTTAGGTGTATGTCTACTTGGACGAGGCTCACAGCATTGGAGCAGTTGGGAAAACAGGTCGCGGTGTGTGTGAACTCTTAGGAGTTGACACTGCTGATGTAGATGTCATGATGGGAACCTTTACAAAATCCTTTGGTTCATGTGGTGGTTATATTGCTGGGTCTAAGGTTTGTTACTGTTGAAATGGAAGATAATTAATATAATTCATAAAATAGATTTTTAAGTATAATGAGAGACCCTTTATATAGGGAATTAACCTACCCCAAAATAAGAATTAACCTAGAATTAGGAAAGACATGAGAACCAAACTCCTAAGTTTACTTGGACAATAAGTCCCCTATTCATCTCTTTTTACCTGTATTTATGGATTTGATGAACACTTTGGATTTGTTTCCATTATCTGTGATATGGAATGGTGAGCTAGCATCTATTTGGCATTTGTTGCATTAGTGTGATCATTAGCCTTTTATTGAAGTCAAGTTTAATTTAATAATGAGATCATTTTCAAAGATAGTGATCATATATTTGAGGTTGAATTGCTCTTATATATTCCTTATATCTTTGAAGGATTAGAACTTGGAAACATTCATATAAGGAGCGACACAATATAAGAGACTCAGAATTGTGTAATTTAGGGACCATCATTTACGTATGTAGCTTTTCTCTTGCTTTTTGCAAAAAGGTTGTTTGCTTAACTAAACCTCTCGTCCTCAAGGTCACAAGATAACAACTTTACCGTTGTGGCAAAGCTCCTCCTCTTGAACAATTCATTTGAGGGGAAATAATATTTTCCAATGTTGAGAGTTTTTTTCTTTTCTGTGAGCTCCACCATGTCTTAGTTTATAATGTTCAGCAGCTTATAGATTTCAATGAAATTATCATGTGTTGCCAAATAATTTAGAACACTGAATCATAAATATCCTGGAATGGGTTATACAGTTTATGCACTTTGCAAGGGACAATGGCTGTGTGATGTCTTGAGCTGTTTCTGTTTTTTTTTTAAATGCTTATAGCTTCTCATAGGTTAGCTTTATGAATTGAGTTGGTTTTAGAATATTTTTGCTTGGATCAGTGGCTGCATTCTTCTTACTGCATTCTTATTGTTGCTTTCAGGAGCTGATACAATTTTTGAAGTATACTTGTCCAGCTCATTTGTATGCTACTTCAATATCACCTCCATCAGCACAGCAGATTATATCTTCCATTAAAGTTATTCTAGGAGAGGATGGCTCTAGTAGAGGTTAAAAAAATTCCAATCCTTCAGCTATTTTAGTATCCAGTTTCCTTATTTATTTGTTTTAAAAGCTGAGCTACTTTGTGTCAGTGCAGGGGCTCAGAAATTGGCACGAATTCGTGAAAACAGCAACTTTTTCAGATCCGAGCTACAGAAGATGGGCTTTGAGGTTCTTGGAGATAATGATTCTCCTGTAATGCCTATAATGCTTTACAATCCAGCCAAAATCCCTGCATTTTCTAGGGAGTGTCTTAAAAAGAACGTATGTTTCGTGCTACTTTGACTGTCTGGCATTTTGATGTTCATTTCTCCAATAAGTTAATAACCATCAATATACTCGTAGCTTCATGGTTGTTTACTGTATATCTCAGTTCTTGCATAACTGATTACTGTACTTTATTATGATGTTATAGGTGGCTGTAGTCACTGTTGCTTTTCCAGCCACCCCACTCTTGCTGGCCAGGGCCAGAATTTGCATATCTGCATCTCACACCAGAGAAGACCTCCTCAAGGGTTTGGAGGTATTATTTGCTCTAATTTTCATTTTAATTCATATGGCGCATCCCGTACTTATATCGCACTATCAGATATTTTTCAACTGATAAGAAACATAAGGTAGAGTTTGCTGTAAAAGTACGTTTTGCTGGAAGCACTTGGAGAATTACACTGTTTTTTTTTTTGAAACGGCAATGACATGTTCGACTGTTGATTGGTTTTGTATTTGAAAGTTATCAAATTCTCATTGAAAACAAACTTATCTTAAATAATCAAACCCATATAATGGCGTGATGCATTTTAGGTCGATTTAAGGTTTTGTTCAACTGACTTGAATTGCCATTGAGATTTCAAACTGTCCCGAAGTCCTTTGTTTGGTAATTTCATGATTTAGAACCACATTGGAGTGGTTGTATTTTTATTAAATTATCCTCATAAATAATCAATACTTGTATTTCCACAGGTCATTAGTCAAGTTGGTGACTTAGTGGGCATAAAATACTTCCCCGCCGAGCCAAAGAAGCAGCAGATGCAAGAGAAAAGCTCAATCAAGTTGGAGTAACTTTCAGAATCGAGTAGAATTGACTTGAATTCGTTAAGTCTTCGAAGAAGCTTAGACATTGTCCCTCAGAACCAAATTAGGGAAGTAGATGATATGTGCGGGTCTTCTGGTATGTATGTCTCATGTGATTTTAGGATATTTACGTGTATAGGTTGCGCTGTAATTGGAAACCAATTCAAATCAGGTCTTCTTTTTATGTTTCCCGAATTTGCCCCATTCTATTATATTCAACACCTTGTGCACTGATCATTCAACTGAAGATATCATTAATCAAGTCATTTTCTCAATCTTTGACCCAACATGACACGGACCAGCCAGGTCATGGTGTTGACCATTGACAACTAGTTCAGAAATAATAGAATTGATTGCTAAAAACTACATTCTGTCTATTAAACTAGGTTATGGATTGTCCCCGTGCGAAAAGCATGTATGTATTGTCTGTGTGCGAAAAACTGCATTATGTATTATTCGCGTCACTAATTTAACAGAATACTCCAAAATTTTAATGAGGATTTTCAAATTTTGTAAGTAAACGATTGTAGTCGAAAGATAATACAGTTTAAGTGTAGACAATACCTAGTGTATTTTTTCACATGTGAACAGTACGTAGTACAGTTTTTACCAGTTAACCCAAAATAATACACCTCCCATTCCCATCAGGTGCCATAGAAGCAAACAGGTAGAGTAAATAAATGCCATCACTTCAACCAAGTTCACAATTATTTATATCCTTTCTCCTAGAAAAGTGGACCCTAAATTCCAGCACTAAGATAATTATCCTCAGGAGGATGGCAGATCCAGAACTAACTAGTTGGGCTTGAAGCAAGTGGAACATTTCTAATTCCTTTGAAATTGTATTGTACTAACTGAGCCAAATAAAGGGTTTAGTGGGATGGATGGAATTTCTATCCAGGCTCAATTTTTTGTTTAAGAGAAACCAATCCCTATGCCAAATAAAGCCTGTTGAAACATGTGATTTATTTATGTGGTATAAGCTTGACAGAAAACGAGATAGTAGTTACCTTAAATCAGAAATGTATTCATGGTTGGAAATAAGACAGTGCAAGATCATCATACTACCGAAACTACCTATTTTCAAAGCAATCCTTCAGCTAAGTCAGGCCAAATATATTTATAAGACCAAAGAAGATTTTCCCCTTGTGCTCTATGATCTATCGGGTTCGAAGGTAAATATCTGTTTAGGATGAGTTTACCAGGTAACTACCCATCTAGAAGTAATAAGATGACTTCTGATACTTTCAAAAACTACAAAGAGCTCTTTGTACAGCATAAACAATGTGATAACAAAAGTAAACCTTCAAAGTACTCCCTATCGTTTGCAATAACTGAAGATTAAGGACAATATGACACAGTGATTGAATGATATGTGATAACATCCCAATTCCCAGACCTTATCTGAAGCATGAAAACAGTACACTTCTCATATATTATATAATCACATTTAGAAGCTATTAACGACAGAGCTATAGCAATTGATAATCTCTCAGCACTTCCATTGCGAGCTCAAAATTTACAAAATAATGCTGGTGATCAATAATACTATTCCTATCCAAACATAGGTGATAAAACATTAGTGGGTACATCTGCTTGGGAGTAGAGGGTTAGGTTAGGAATTAGACTAGGCTATAGTATGATTTCCCGCTTAGTTGCTGATTAGCAAAAAGGATCCAAATCGTTGCAAAATGTTCCTTTATCATCAGGAAATTTTAAGACTGATTCAGCAAAATTATCAGCATCAGTTCATTCCAAAACTAGTGCTACTAGGTTAAGGAGATGGTGTATCAAAAAAAGAAAACCTAAAACTAGTTCAGACATGCACCTTACATTGCAATGGCTGAAGATTCAGGAGAAGCCCTTCCCAAGCTTCTGAATTGCGCAAAACATTTTCCTCCTTGACCCGACTGCAGTAACCCCCATGTCCTTGAGATCCTCCAGTGTCAACATTGGCAACACCTCATCATCAACTTCATGAATCTCGAACACTGGTGCATACCGCCCCAACCCCAAGCTATCAAGCCATATTCTCACTCCATCTTCTCCACACCTGCCTCTCTCAATCCTCTTCCAATCCCTCGCATCATTATCGGACATGTCCACTCCCTCGTGACGATCTCTACCCCTTGATGGCCTCCTCCTGTAAACCCCCTCCCTGTCATTTCCATGCCCATCCACACCCAAACAATGAATTGGGCTCTGCTCTTTCAATGGACTACCAGAATTCTCAATCCCAAAATCACGAGACACGTCTTCGAAGTCCTCACATTCGTCTCCTTCTCCTCCACCCTCATCGACCTTGGACACCCAATTGGACCGAACCCTCTTCACTGCGTTCGAGCCGCGCCTTTTTGCATCCTTGACCTTCCACGACCCAATTGCCACACTATCCAAATTATCAATCTTGTCATCTCCCTCTCGACAATCGCCGCCCTCTCCGGCGGCGCTCAAATTCATCAAGGGTCGGGTCTTGGAGGACTTACCGGAGGCGTTCGATTCCTTGTTAGGATCGAAGGAGTGGTGCTTCCATTGCTTGTGGGTCCTGCTGCGGACATGGGTCTCGTAGGGCTGGGCTCCGATGTCACCCAATCGGACGCTGGGCCGGCGCTGGCGCTTCGATCCGACGGCCTCCAAAGACGCCACCGTTGGGGCTCCTCCGCTGTTAATCTGACCCTCCGCCATTTATGGCCAGAGCCAGAACTATTGGCACTCGACGGACCACAGTTTCTGGCTTTGCGGGTATGTGTATTGAATAGAGAGGGAGGGAGAGTGAAGCAAAAAATGGAACAGCGAAGAAGAAGGGTTTTGAAGTGAGTAAGTGAGAGTGTTCGTCATAAGCTATTTGGTCGTAGACGCGTGTATCTATACCCTACATTCGATTTCATGGTTGACCGGTTATCACGCGCTTCTTTTGCGCGTGGTTTTCAACTTCTTTGTTTTCTCCCCCTATGTGTTTGGTATAACCTTGTTCTTCAATTTAGTTTATACTTTGTTTTCACTTAGGGATGACAATGGGTCGGGTCTGGGCCGGATTTTGTGATACCCATGCCTATTCCGATTTTCGTGCATGTAGTCCGAATCCGCCTGAGATCCGATAGTGGCCCACTTGTTGCCCGGCCCACTCGTGGTCCGATCGGATCGGATATTACCCTATCCGCCCAATATAAGAGTTGTATTTTTTTTCCTTCCAAGATACCATAATTTTATTTCACTACTCAATTTATATTGACAAATCATGTATATATGATAAGTTAAAGTTGCATGTAATATATGAAACATATAATTTATCATCTCGGACAAATAAAACAAGTAACATCAAACCAAAACTAATCACTTACAAAATTTTTATTCTGATGACTAATAAATCAAAATCCAATCTAATTATCCATACATAATTAATCAAGTCTCCTCTCTTTCTCATCTCCAATCATTAAAGTTCAAGTATTCACATCAACATCGATCATGTTATTTTCTTGAATCAAAGCAAGAAATATCAAGATATAAAAATAATTTTAACAATAAATTAGCTTGTATGTCATTAAAATATTTATAATATACCTCATCATGTTCATCATAATCAAAGAGTAGAAACATATATATAGGGTAGAAACGTAAAAATTAACAAATAAATTTAGTTTTTTTATTTAGTAACCTATCGGGCCGGGTAGTACCAAAACCGATCCCGGCCCAGGCCTAATTAAAAGTCCGATCAAACTAACCCGACCTAGCCCGTTTGTACAATGGGCCGGGTTTGGCCTGATTTTTTCGAGTCGGACAGGTCGGGTCCCCGTTGGGTCTGGGTATCATTGTCATCCCTATAATTTCACTTTCTTAACTGTTATTTATTTTTCGTAATAATTTCTAATTTTGAATTATTAATGGTTTATACAGACTGATAAAATCTGTTTGTTATGATGCCATCATCTGCCATTTAAATATATGGTAGTCACGTATATATAATTATATCTGTGTAAATAACTTATTTGCCCTTATTCTTTTTAGCCTTAAGATAGAGAGATGTGCCTGAAGTAGGAAATGTAGAGTTCTTCGTGTTGGTCATCTTTCTCGTCTTTCTTGCCCGCTTGACCATCAAAATACGACATCTCTCTCCGCGATCTCCCTCCGCCAACCAACGATAGATCCAGGTCGACAGTGGTAGCCACAACAGCCTGGTGGAGGTGGCGACGGCCACGGGGTGCTGATGGAATGCGAACCAAATAACCATATTTATGTTTATTTGGTTCCAAACCCAAGTATGGGGTAATTTTTAAAGCCGTTAGCAATGAGTATGATGTCGTGGGTTTGAATTTTTTGTTTTGTTTTAATAGAACATTGTCTTCTTTTGCTGTGAGTTTGAGTTTTTGAAAAATATATCAGAAAAACAAGTGCTCTGTGCTTTCGGGTTGTGCTATAACAAAATCAAAGTTACAAATTAACTCTTAAGGATGTGATGGATAACTGTTCATATGTTTAATATCGCCACTAATCTGGTTTAGAAATGGGTGCTTGCTGACATTGAAAATGTTTGTAAATGTATTACATTTGCTGCAAAACATATATATGGAACTACATATACGTGAATGGGTCTATGAAAATTGTCTATAATTGAAGCGATTAATAGTTGTGTAAATCCAAAAAATATAAGTCTTAAAATTTAAAAATAAATATACAATTAAAATTTGATTTATACACATATAAATTAAATTTTGATTTTTATATATTTTTAAAATTAAAATCTAATTCATATATATTCTTTGTAAATAAATTTTGATTTTCATAAAATAAAATAAAAACAAAGCAAAAAGAGAGACTTGGGAGAATAATGACATTCTTTTGAAAGTTTGAGTTAGATAGGAGGTCATTTTCGATATTTTGCACCAAAAACTAACCATTCTATTAACTTTAAACAGATTTTGTTAGCCCATTTAAAAAGTGGATAGTTCAAAGTTGAGAATTATCATAATTCAGAAGAGCTTTGTATAGAAGAGAAACAAGAACCAATAGGAGGAGAAGAAGATGAGGAACAACATGAACAACATGAAGAATATGTGGTTGAGCCGAATAATATTGAACCACCTTTAGTAGAAGAAGAAGAAGAAGCAACATTTGAAGAAAGGGAAAGCTCCTCAAGAACTTGTAACCCACCACTAACACCATCAACCCCCAACATATCCTCGGATTAGAACTATTTTTCAAAAAGAGAAGCAATTTGAATGTCTGGTGACAATGAAGTGCAAATACAAGTTCTGGAGCGTCACGCCCCAATTTCAGTAAAACCGAACTAGGGACGCGAACATTTTAAAACATAGAAACGCTTGAAAACCTGTTTTCATTAAACACTTTAAAAGTGCCATTTGTTCAACAAATTAATAAATACAGTTTAAGACACGTCCCAACAAGTGGACAAAAGTACAAGGTATTCGTCACTAGACTCAAAAGACAAGACCCGGACTCCGCTCCTAGCTCCACAAGCTTCGAGAGCTCACATAGTCCGTCCCACGAACAGTACCTGTAGGAAAAGCAGCTAGGGGTGAGCGTTAGCTCACCACCACGGATAACGGACTGACTAAGGCATAATTAGCAGATAAAGCCAGTAACACTAAAACCAAACCCAACACCGGGACTACAGTCCCCGACTCAAGTACTCAACTGACCCACAACCCGTCACCTTTCTCAACAGACTCGACACTCGATAATACAGTGTAAACCCGACACACTATCGACGACCTCCTCAAGGACACGACAGAAGACTACACAAAACCAAACAAGATCACAAAGGATCGCACACCAGCTGCTCAGTAACCAATCTCAAACAGGTCAGGGTTCGACCTATCGCAATTCCTCGACACGAAGTCGGATCAGGCTGTCGACCTTTCAAACTCGCAATTCCTCGACACTAAGTCGGATCAGGCTATCGACCTTTAAAACTCGCAATTCCTCGACACTAAGTCGGATCAGGCTGTCGACCTTTAGAACTCGCAATTCCTCGACACTAAGTCGGATCAGGCTGTCGACCTTTAGAACTCACCACTCCAGGTAACCACAATCACACTCACAATCACAGGCAAGTCCAATCACACAAGCACTCAAGGCCACTCAAGACTCCTCAACAGTCAAGACTCAGGCTCAACAACCCCACGGGCACTCACTGCCACTCAAGACACACCAACGGTCAAGACTCGGGTTCAACAACCCCACGGCACTCACTGCCACTCAAGACACCAAATTAAATACACGGGCTCTCATGGCCACCCAACTCAACAATAAATAACACGGGCTCTCAAGGCCACCCAAACTCAACAATAAATAACACGGGCCCTCAAGGCCACCCAAACTCAACAATAAATACCACGGGCTCTCAAGGCCACCCAAACTCAACAACAAATAACACGCAACAACCTCCGGGCATGGTCATATGCCTCCAGTAAAACAATTAACGCTAAGTTCTCTGCTCCTACGACACTACTAAGTGTCACATGCCTTTCTCAGTAATTACAAAGTTCCCGTAACATGCTTTTCTGATAAACGCTACAATCCCGCATCATGCTTTTCTAATATTTAAAATAAACCTACATCAACCCACGACACCCCGGTGTCACATGCAATTCTACTATTAACTTTCCCTAATCAGGGCCGAGATCCGGCTACTTTTCCCTACCTCAACCGAAGAGCACCCGCTACGCTTCCTAGCTGCAAACGTTCTGGCTCGCTACCTCCGGGCTTCACTTCGATCGAAGCCGGACGCTACAGATAACACGAAAGCCATAAATTTGCGGCGGTTCTCAGGTTAATTTAAAGGTCACGATTAAACCAGTTTAAAACCGACAGTTGGCCTTTAAACTAGAGCGGGATAAAAGTGGGATTACAACGAATCGGGTTCGAGCATCCGCGCACCGAAACCGGTGCATGTTCCCGATGGAAAATATCGAGGCACGGGTCCCAATGCACAGGTGTCGAGGCTTCTCGAGGTCTGATTCATTGTTCCGCTATTATCCCGTTCAAGGTCCGATTTAACGCACGGTTTAGTCGATCCACGCTTTCTAAAAACCGATCGCAGATAGGTTAACTCACATTTCAATTTACTAGTCCCTTTCAAAACGCCCGCTTCGTTTAAATATGATTTTAACCCTTCTTAATTTAAAACCGTTTTTTTTCAGATCATTTCTCGTTAAAACTGCTTTTGGTTCTCAAATCCCCATTTTAGTTCTTTTCTAATAAAACCGATTAATTAGCCGAAATCTTTTCTGATCTTTTCGAAACTCAAGGAACAAATTCAGATCCAATGCTTTAAATCAAATCTGATTTTAAATTCTTTTATTTTAAACCCTTTCTCATTTCCAATTAAAACACAAAACTGAAATCAGGTTTTTTATTTTGATTTCCTTTTTACAGTTCTACGAATTTAGTCACGATCCAACAGTATCAAACCAAATACAACCAGATCCAAAAGGGATTTCGCAATAAGGGAAAGAAGAACGGAACAGGCTCGGGTTTCGAACCGACCGGCCGCCGGCGAGGGCGGCGTCGGCCGGGGCCTCACCGTAGAGAAACAAAGACGGTGGGAGGCGTCGGGAACTGTGGAGAGGGAGCTGGCCGTTGAGGGGCGAGGTCGGGACGGCGGCGGCTCGATGAGGAGGGCGGTGGCTGGACGGAGGAGGAGGGGACTCGGTGGTGGCGCGGTGAGGACGAGGTCGGGCTCGGGCTCGGGACTGAGTGAGGACGGAGAGACGGCGGCGGTGGTCTCGGGCTCGGCTGGTTGGCCGGAGATGGAGAGGCGGTCGGAGATCGGTAATGGCGACGGCGGACGTGAACTGGAGAGGAGGGAGGGCGATGGTGGCCGGATTCGGGAGCTACGGCGCCGGCGACCGGAGTTGACAGAGAGGGACGAGGGAGGAAGGTCGGGTGAGGGCGTGAGGAGAGGACGAAGTTGAAGGAGTGAGGGAGGGTTTCGGCTGCCAAAAACGAAGGAGGGGGACCAAAAAGAAAATGCTGAGAAGAAACCCTAAAATGGGTTTATATAGTTGGGCTTTGGGCTTGGTTTTGGCTGATTTGGGCCTGTACCTGACCGGCCCAGTCAGCTCACTTCCTTCTTCTTCTTTCTTTTTTTTACACAAAACAACTCGTTCCTAACCTCGACGTTATTATTTAATAATTTAAACGTTACGTTTTTCTCGGTCTTTACAGTCTACCCCCCTTAAAGGAATTTCGTCCGCGAAATTTAAACAACGCACTTCAGGAGTCGAACCGGTCGGGGTACTTCGCGCGAACCTAGTCCTTGCGTTCCCAAGTCGACTCGGTCTCGTGGTGCCGCCACAACACCAGCTCTAAGCGGATAACCCTTCCGCGCAGGACCTGCTCTCGTGGATCCCTTTCCTACATCAGGTTCTCCTTACATGGGACATCACTCGTTACCTCGACATCTGCCCACTCAAAGACGTACTCAAAACCTCGAAAGGCCCGATACACCGCGGGGCTAACCCGCCTCCGCCGCGGTCGAACGTATAGTCCATCTTTCGGACTCACCTCCAGGGATACCTGACCACTGATTGTTGACTCGAGAGGTCGGCGCCGTCAGTCAGCATAACTCCTGCTGACTCTGTGCGGTCTTCAACCGCTCATGCTTCTGCACGACCGACTCAGCTGTCTCTCGGTCCAGCCTAGACCCAGTAAACTCTTATTCCTCACTTCTGCCCAGCACACAGGCGATCGACCCGGCCTACCATACAATGCTTCGAACGGTGCCATCATGATACTGGCCTGAAAGCTGTTGTTGTAGGCGAACTCGGCCAATCACTCACGAAACCCATCGTGACGTGCCCCCACTTCCACCGTGCAACCGGCGGTGGCTGCAATAATCCAGCGGGACGCTGTTGTTCGGCTCTCACCTACCGACGGGCGAGGCATCGCGATACTAACTCCGCGACCGCTCTCTGCATCCCGCTCCACTAGACATGCCACCTGATGTCGCGCTCCTCTTAGTGCTATTCACGTGCACTGTTAGACGCGAATGCTGCGACTCTCGTAGCTCGTCGCCTCCGCCGTCACGCGGTACGTACAAACCTCCACGATACCGTAACTCCCAATTAGTACAACGATCCCAGCCCTCGGCGTCCGTTCCGCCGGCCACTAACTCCCGGATCCTGGTCGTCCACAAAACACCACCACAAACTGATTTAAGAACAGTCGGACTATACTGTTCATCAGGTCCAAGAACGCTGCAGGTGCGTTCGGTAGTCCAGAGTCATCACCCAGAACTCGTAATGTTCATTGCATGTCCGGAATGCAGTCCTTGCGACGTCCCCCTCTCGGACTCGCAACTGGTAGTATCCGGATCGCATGTCAATCTTCGAGAAATACGTCGACCCTCTCAACTAGTAGAACATGTCATCAAATTTCGGCATCGGGTATCGGTCATTCACCGTAACCCGGTTCAGTTTCCGGTAGTCCATGCACATCCAAAGCTCTCCACTCTTCTTCTTCACGAAGAGTGTTGGCGCTCCCCACGACGATGTGCTCGGACGAATAAACCCCTTCTCCCGAAGTTCCTCGAGCTGACTCTTCAGCTCGGTCAACCCGGCTGGCGCGAACCTGTAAGGCGCCATCGATATCGCTGTCGTTCCCTGCACCAGGTCAATCCCGAACTCCACCTCACGAACTGGTGGCAGCCCGCTCAATTCCTTAGGGAAGACCTCGGGGAACTCGCACGCCACTCGCGGTAATTCTCGGCTCTGCTCGACCGATACTTCCTTTACTGCAGACAAGCCGACAGGAGAAACTCCGCTCCTACTGTCCAGAATACACGAACCTTTCGTGTTGCCTGTTGACACCGTCACTCGTCGCCTGTAACAGTCGATAATGACTTGGTACTTCGCTCGCCAATCCATTCCCAGGATCACGTCAAGGCGGTCATTTCGTGGGTATCCTTCCCACAGATATACGCACAAGCTCAGTCGCTGCTAAAACTCACGGACCCTCGCGATCTCTCTAAGACCTCGCTCCACTACCGTCGTCGTGCCTACCAACTCCGAACACACCCGATCCTCGGGGTGAGGAGCCCTCTCTCAAACCTCCCGTACCGGTTCGCTTCCCTAACTCCGCAGGCACGACAGACCCTAGTCAACACCACCCCACCACCAACCGGCGTGTCACGACGCAGGGGTGGACTCAACGGCTCTAAACTCAGCCCCAACCTCTCAGCACAACTCGGCGAACAACCGAGCGTGATATCCCGGCATCCAATGAAACTGACGCCCCAGATCGGAAGACGAACACCCCCTCCATTTGTCACCCTGGTAAGGTCTAGTGTAACCCTCACACGGTTCTCTAGGCATTACTTGTAACTTTCCGCAACCAAACCAGTGTTCGCTACTCGTCCCTTGCGGGAAAAGTAGTAAAGGGGATGAGCGTTATGCTCACCTCCACGGACACCCGTTCGATTATGGCATACTAGTAACGCACTAAAGACTTACCGATCTAGCCAGGGCAAACCACTACCTCAACACCGGATGCCACACGTCACACTGTTCACGCTAGCAATACCTCAAGTACTCGCTCATGTAAGACAAACCTCGACACGGGAAACACTTCCTCAAATCAGCACTCACTATGGTTCTCAACCTCAATCACCCAAATACCCGATCACGTAGGGAAACCTCAAGACGGGAAATCACGCTCTCAGCTGAGCACACACCATTGCTCACCCTATTAGTGCCTAATTCATAATAAAGTGAAACGAAAAAGTCAACAACAACCCAACCGTTCACCAGGCCCACGGCCTCTAAAACCCCTAACCGCGAACACAAACCTAAACGCACAACGAAACGAACTCTTACCCTAGGGTACTCGTATTCTACCAGTCTCTTGGCGACCCGCACACTCGTGCGTCGCGGACAGATTACCACCAAAAGTTTGAAAACGGCTTACTGTACCGGGCCGGTACACGACCCCTGCCATGCCACTCTCCGGGCCGGTAACTTAGCCGGTCCATTCCAGAGACCCCGATAATATAACGGTAAAGATTTCACACTACTCACGCCTGCTATGTCTACCCTAGGGTATTCGCAACTTTCCCGGCTAAAAGCGACCCGTACACTAGTACGTCGCAGGCAACAACCATCAAACACATAACACCGTTACGGCAACTAAAAACCGACCTCAGTCATAAGCCAACACGACCAAAAACAACACAATCACACGACCACCGCTCACCGGCCAACCAAAGACGAACCTTGCCCACCGGGCCAACCAAAATCAAACATACGCCCACAGGGCCAATCAAAGTCAAACACAAACGCCCACGGCGTCAAACAGAATCAAGACCCGCCCACTGGGCCAACCAATTTTTAAAACTTTCTCCACTTTATTTTTAAAACCTCGTACTTGACATCACGCGGTTACAACCCGGTCCAGGCGTCCCCGAACTACGTTGTACCGACTTGACATCAACACCGTCACGTTCGACTACAGGAGCGCTCCTGAGTCGACCCGCGACAGCTTAAAAAACGTTTCACGCAGCACACACAAACAGTATGCCAGTAACCCCGTACTGCACACACACACAGACAAAACAAAACTCAATACATTAAGGGTTTACACACGGTTCCCGACTTACGTACCAAACGTACGACGGGACTCTACCGACTCGACTCTCCCACCTAATTGACAGACAGTCCGAGGTGTGAAACCTCGAGCTCTGATACCAAGCTGTCACGCCCCAATTTCAGTAAAACCGAACTAGGGACGCGAACATTTTAAAACATAGAAACGCTTGAAAACCTGTTTTCATTAAACACTTTAAAAGTGCCATTTGTTCAACAAATTAATAAATACAGTTTAAGACACGTCCCAACAAGTGGACAAAAGTACAAGGTATTCGTCACTAGACTCAAAAGACAAGACCCGGACTCTGCTCCTAGCTCCACAAGCTTCGAGAGCTCACATAGTCCGTCCCACGAACAGTACCTGTAGGAAAAGCAGCTAGGGGTGAGCGTTCGCTCACCACCACGGATAACGGACTGACTAAGGCATAATTAGCAGATAAAGCCAGTAACACTAAAACCAAACCCAACACCGGGACTACAGTCCCCGACTCAAGTACTCAACTGACCCACAACCCGTCACCTTTCTCAACAGACTCGACACTCGATAATACAGTGTAAAACCGACACACTATCGACGACCTCCTCAAGGACACGACAGAAGACTACACAAAACCAAACAAGATCACAAAGGATCGCACACCAGCTGCTCAGTAACCAATCTCAAACAGGTCAGGGTTCGACCTATCGCAATTCCTCGACACGAAGTCGGATCAGGCTGTCGACCTTTCAAACTCGCAATTCCTCGACACTAAGTCGGATCAGGCTATCGACCTTTAAAACTCGCAATTCCTCGACACTAAGTCGGATCAGGCTGTCGACCTTTAGAACTCGCAATTCCTCGACACTAAGTCGGATCAGGCTGTCGACCTTTAGAACTCACCACTCCAGGTAACCACAATCACACTCACAATCACAGGCAAGTCCAATCACACAAGCACTCAAGGCCACTCAAGACTCCTCAACAGTCAAGACTCGGGCTCAACAACCCCACGGGCACTCACTGCCACTCAAGACACACCAACGGTCAAGACTCGGGTTCAACAACCCCACGGCACTCACTGCCACTCAAGACACCAAATTAAATACACGGGCTCTCATGGCCACCCAACTCAACAATAAATAACACGGGCTCTCAAGGCCACCCAAACTCAACAATAAATAACACGGGCCCTCAAGGCCACCCAAACTCAACAATAAATACCACGGGCTCTCAAGGCCACCCAAACTCAACAACAAATAACACGCAACAACCTCCGGGCATGGTCATATGCCTCCAGTAAAACAATTAACGCTAAGTTCTCTGCTCCTACGACACTACTAAGTGTCACATGCCTTTCTCAGTAATTACAAAGTTCCCGTAACATGCTTTTCTGATAAACGCTACAATCCCGCATCATGCTTTTCTAATATTTAAAATAAACCTACATCAACCCACGACACCCCGGTGTCACATGCAATTCTACTATTAACTTTCCCTAATCAGGGCCGAGATCCGGCTACTTTTCCCTACCTCAACCGAAGAGCACCCGCTACGCTTCCTAGCTGCAAACGTTCTGGCTCGCTACCTCCGGGCTTCACTTCGATCGAAGCCGGACGCTACAGATAACACGAAAGCCATAAATTTGCGGCGGTTCTCAGGTTAATTTAAAGGTCACGATTAAACCAGTTTAAAACCGACAGTTGGCCTTTAAACTAGAGCGGGATAAAAGTGGGATTACAACGAATCGGGTTCGAGCATCCGCGCACCGAAACCGGTGCATGTTCCCGATGGAAAATATCGAGGCACGGGTCCCAATGCACAGGTGTCGAGGCTTCTCGAGGTCTGATTCATTGTTCCGCTATTATCCCGTTCAAGGTCCGATTTAACGCACGGTTTAGTCGATCCACGCTTTCTAAAAACCGATCGCAGATAGGTTAACTCACATTTCAATTTACTAGTCCCTTTCAAAACGCCCGCTTCGTTTAAATATGATTTTAACCCTTCTTAATTTAAAACCGTTTTTTTTCAGATCATTTCTCGTTAAAACTGCTTTTGGTTCTCAAATCCCCATTTTAGTTCTTTTCTAATAAAACCGATTAATTAGCCGAAATCTTTTCTGATCTTTTCGAAACTCAAGGAACAAATTCAGATCCAATGCTTTAAATCAAATCTGATTTTAAATTCTTTTATTTTAAACCCTTTCTCATTTCCAATTAAAACACAAAACTGAAATCAGGTTTTTTATTTTGATTTCCTTTTTACAGTTCTACGAATTTAGTCACGATCCAACAGTATCAAACCAAATACAACCAGATCCAAAAGGGATTTCGCAATAAGGGAAAGAAGAACGGAACAGGCTCGGGTTTCGAACCGACCGGCCGCCGGCGAGGGCGGCGTCGGCCGGGGCCTCACCGTAGAGAAACAAAGACGGTGGGAGGCGTCGGGAACTGTGGAGAGGGAGCTGGCCGTTGAGGGGCGAGGTCGGGACGGCGGCGGCTCGATGAGGAGGGCGGTGGCTGGACGGAGGAGGAGGGGACTCGGTGGTGGCGCGGTGAGGACGAGGTCGGGCTCGGGACGACGAGCTCGGGCTCGGGATTGAGTGAGGACGGAGAGATGGCGGCGGTGGTCTCGGGCTCGGCTGGTTGGCCGGAGATGGAGAGGCGGTCGGAGATCGGTAATGGCGACGGCGGACGTGAACTGGAGAGGAGGGAGGGCGATGGTGGCCGGATTCGGGAGCTACGGCGCCGGCGACCGGAGTTGACAGAGAGGGACGAGGGAGGAAGGTCGGGTGAGGGCGTGAGGAGAGGACGAAGTTGAAGGAGTGAGGGAGGGTTTCGGCTGCCAAAAACGAAGGAGGGGGACCAAAAAGAAAATGCTGAGAAGAAACCCTAAAATGGGTTTATATAGTTGGGCTTTGGGCTTGGTTTTGGCTGATTTGGGCCTGTACCTGACCGGCCCAGTCAGCTCACTTCCTTCTTCTTCTTTCTTTTTTTTACACAAAACAACTCGTTCCTAACCTCGACGTTATTATTTAATAATTTAAACGTTACGTTTTTCTCGGTCTTTACATGGAGGGAAATGAAACTAGTATTTCCTATTGATTCAAGGAGGATCCATAATATGATCACTACTGCAGAAATCCACTTGGGTGACGGATAAAATGGATCTGTCACCTAAGTTTTCGCACTCTAGCCATGGATACAGCAATCCGTCAGCCAAGTGGAACAACTTAGGTCACGGATCCTGCATCCGTCAGCCAAGTGACAAACCTGGCCGACGCATAGCTGGATCCGTCACCCAAGTGAGATAAGGTAACTACAATCCGTCACCCAAGTGAGAAAACTTTAGCCACGCATGCTGGATCCGTCACCCAAGTGAGAAAAGTTTAGCCACGCATGCTGGATCCGTCAGCCAAGTGAGAAAACGTTAGCCACACATGCTCTATCCGTCACCCAAGTGAGAAAACGTTAGCCACACATGCTCTATCCGTCACCCAAGTGGGTTGACTATTTTACAAAAAAAAAATTGACCACAATATTCAAGATGAATTAACCGTTCGATGATAGTTTTTTTTACATACGTATACTAGTTTGGATAGTACATACGAGATGAGCGGTCTTGATTATATAATATGCGAGAGAGCGATACGTATTGATTGAAATCGTCAATTCCACTATGTGCATGAACATATTTAGCCTTACGGTAGTATAACGTATGACGTTGTCTCGTTCATTTTTTGTATGTGATATGTATGAGTATTATACGATCTTTTGTTGTATATGAGGCATGCTAAGTACTTATATCGTTCAATTATCAGTACTACGATAGTCGGGAAAAATGACGGGTTTTGGGGTTTTGGTCAATGTAAGTCAACTTCTGCTGGCCGACGGATGCATATATCCATCGGCCAGCTTTTTCATCGACGGATGCATACATCCTTCGTTCAATATATATATATATATATTTAATTATTTCCACTATTTTAATTTTATCTTTGAACTTGGGCATCAAATTGAAATCCGACATTGAGCGACCGGTGTCCATAATTCACAAGTTTATAAACATTAGATTGATATTGTTGTAAAAAAAGTTATATAATGTATTTGATCACAAAAAAAACAATATTTTGTACTTCGAATCGAGAAAACGATCAAGAAAATTTGTGTTATCCTTGTCTTAGTATTATATAAAGGGTAAATTACCTACCCCTAACTTTTTTTAACTGATACCTATCCCGATGTGTAGTTATATGACAAATAGCCTATTTTTCTGTTAACTTTTTTTCTAAAATGACGAAAATACCCTCAACCACACTTCAATAATTATTTTTAAAAAATTATTTAAAAAATCACTTTTGTTATATATATATATATATATATATATATATATATATATATAGGGGGGATATCTACTATAAACTAAATAAATACTATAAATTAGAAACTAACACCAACCATTAGATAGAACTGATCCAATGGATGACAGATTTTACAACAAATTGAATTTATATATTTAGTTAAATATTTAAAAGACATAATAGGGTAGTTTGGGTATTGATTTTTTCTCTTACCTCCCCACGTAATCTGAAAACTGAATTCCCTATTTACATGCCAATTTTTGTAACCATAAAAAAACAAAAAAACAAACTACTTTCTGACAGCCAATTATTTACAAAATTTTGTATTAGTCCCAATATTTATTTTATTTTAGAAAAAATATTAGTATCACGTTGTTTCAATGTTTGCAAAATACTACACAATTTTGTTATTTGTGTTTTATACACTCGAGATTGTCTGTAAGGCAACATTCAAAAAACACATTGACTGTGATGTTATTTTTAGACATAATGAACTGCTCAAAAAAATATTTGGGACTAAATTACATTTAAGTTTCTAAAGCCTAAAGGTATCACTAAAAATATGAAACATCTACTTCAATATCCTAAAACAATAGGTAAAACCAGTGGCGCGGAGAATTAAATCTGGTTTCGAGCAAGCTTTTGTGAGCCTTTAACCGTGACCTGGGAAATGGTAGCACATGTGAGAGACTAATGAAACATTGGAAGAATTCTATTCATTGCAATATAAATGGTAGTTTGACTATAATATACTAAACGAAACATATGTAAGGAACAAATGAAACATCAGTTTAGAGTGAGGGTAATCCAATATAAAAAATGTTTCAATGATATGTTGCATTACATAATTAATGAACTAATTAAATAAAACGAATGAAACATTAAACTAGATAGATTTCAGTTTATGAATAACATAACAAAAAAATAATGAAACATTAAACTAATTGGATTTCAGTTTATGAATTACATAACAAGCTCAGCACAATTGCGGTATTGTTCCCCAAGATCCGCGAAACCTGTCTGACTGACTTCAGTTTCTATCACCATCATCTCCTTTGTTTCATACGACAGAGAACGGAAGCATCATATTTCCAGCAACATAGACAAAACAAGTTGTTATATTACAGTATTTTGAATTTGATGGTCTCTTCGAGGATTTTTCTTAACATGTGTGGGTGCATATTTGAGGATAGAACCTTCAAATCATAGTCCTCATCTATCAAAATAAATCTCTCTTGTTTTGCTGCACATTGCAAAGAATTCAATTGAGGGCGGAAAAAATGGTGAGCTTTATATCAGACAATGTTCAATGAGTTCTATATGTAATTACAACATGCAGTATTTAAGTTTTATATCAAACATGTTGCATGTATTTATGAAAACACACGGATAATGAACCATACGTGTGTGAACATTGAAACATTAGTACATGGTTTTCTAAAATTCAAAAGTTACAAAGTTAAATAACTGATGTTCTAAATTCATTTGACTGTCATAACTTTGAAACAATTAGACAAAAATAAAGACTTAATGTCACAAATCTACCTCGAACAAAGAACATCATCTAATGTTTCATAAACAACACACTAATATTTCTTGGCCAGAACAAGTAAACATAACTATTGTATAGCTAGAATTCATACCATTATTTTTTTCATGAACCAAAAACTTGATGATTCACAACCCATAACCAAAACTAGAACAAAACCATTACTGCAAAATTGGCCATTCTTGAATAAGTCATAGAATTAGACATGAAATTTTATTGTATGTTCAAGCTTAATAAATTCGAGTACATGAATTCTCTTGAAACAATATTCTCGCAAATTTGAAAATTTATCCTTCAAAAATATGGTTTCATTTAGTGTTTCATATAATTGTGATTAAGCTACAAATATTATCAACTACCAAACATAACATAATCAGCTAAACTGAACAAGAATAGATCTGCTGAGTCAACTATCCACATGCAACATCCGTAAATTAGAAGAAACTAAAACAATAATCAACAGAAAATATGTTAACTATAACATACAATTGATGGCAATTCTTCTCCAGTGATGGGGTCAGAGATGTTTGAACCTCTGGTTGGTGGCGTGGAAGAGGTTAATCAAACCATTGATGCACGACGAATCCAAAGTCTATACTAGCGGCAACGGAGGAAACCATCGGTGGTGTTCTCCATCTTCAAGCTTCAACGACCGGTGGAGGAGATCCAGAATCCAGATTTCGTTCGCACGATCTATAAATCTAATTCAACCAATTTATAGTCCGTTTAGATAGCTGCGGAACACGTCAGCCGGAGGAGCCTTGGTGGCTTTTGGAGGAAAGTTTTGCTCCGGTGAGAACGTAGAGAGAGAATGGAGAAGATGGGGAAAATCGTGTGACAGGTAGTGGCTAGAATTAGGTCAATCAGGTGGTAAATGGACGAAAATGTCCTCCAGGTAGGTAAAATAATTGAAAATAAAATCAGATTTATTGATATTTATAGAAACTACCACTCAAATCTCAATCATCTATATAAGTAATCGGGTGGTTGAAATTGATTTCTAACTTATAGTGAAACATCTAATTTTCAATGGATGATGAACCTCTATATATATATATACACACACTTACTTAATCACTTCAGTTTTATTTATAAAAAAATATTTAAAAAATCACTAAGGGCGTTTTCGTCATTTTAGAAAAAAGTTAACAGAGAAAAATGGTCTATTTGTCATATAACTAAACATCTGGGTAGGTATCAGTTAAAAAAAAGTTATGGATAGGTATCAGATAAACGTGATAAGTTAAAGGTAGATATTTGTAATTTATCCTTCTATAAATATAAACAATGTAGCGCAAATGAAAAAATTAACTTGCTATAAATAATTAGTTGACAATAGGTGCTAGGTACGTTGATAACAAAAACTATTTAATTTAATTATATAAAGCTATTTAATTTAATTATATAAAGCTATAAATAATCAGTTAAATAGTGTATATATATATATATATATTCTAAACATACATATGACACAAAAACATTCTAGTTGAGTTGGTGAAAGGCTCATCATTATGAGCCATGAGGTCACAGGTTCGAACCCCATGGCATGCACGCGGGCTGGCGGGTCGGGCGGGTCTGGACGCGCGCGTGGCGGGTCGGTCGGGTTTGGACGCGCGTGTGGCGGTGATGTGGCGGACACTTGGTGGTCTGGCTGTGACGTGGCTGGCCGACGGATCTTGGCCGACGGATGCATCTGTCACCTAAGAACTTGGGTGACAGATACGTCCTCTTAGGTGACGGATCCTATCCGTCTCCCAAGTACTTATTTGCAGTAGTGGATGGAGGAAAGACCATTTGGAAAGCTGATGGATTTACCCAACAAATTTGAGCATTCAAACAACATAACATGGGTCCTTATCGTTCGTAAAGTTGATATTAGTGGATCGTCCGAGACATGGTTTGTTGTGAACGGGACACCAATTAGATTTTCCATGAAGGCGTTTGGTCTTATTACCAGACTGAAATGTTCAAAAACCCCGAACGTAGAGAAAATAAAATATAGTGAAAATTTCATTTTAATACCCTGCCAAACATTTAATTTCACTTTGATACCTTTACATAAAATTTTTTCACTTTCATACCTAAACCAAACATTTAATTTCATAATACTCATAACTATTACTCAAATTTTCAAACTCATGCCATTGGTTCAAAATTTGAAAATAAGTGAAATGACAATAATACCCTTCATTGTTAGGTATTAAAATGAAGATTTCACTATTTTTAAAATAAAATCAGTTTTTTTTTAAATCCTATTTTTATTTTTATAAATTCAGTTTTTATTTTCAAAAATTCATATTTTAATTTAAAAAATACATAAAATCAGTTTTTTTATTTATATAAAATCAGTTTTTATTTAAGAAAATTATTTTTATTTTCAAAATGTCATATTTTAATTTTAAAAATACATTTTTTTTATAAATTCAGATTTTAATTTAATTAATATTTTTTATTAATTATATATTTTTTAAATATACATAAAATTAGTTTTTTTATAATTTAATTAATATATATTTATATCTACTTACTTCATATTTTTATTTTTATTTTCAATTCACCACTATCAATTTAATTTTTTTCACTTTTTTTTTCTAAAATTCCCAGATCTACAACCTTATGTTCATCTAGTACATCTACCCACTCACCCTCTCTCTCTCCTCATTATCGTCTCTCTCTCCTCACTATCACTACAATCAAAGTTTAAGAAATTCCACCAAATCATCATCAACAATTCGTGGTCTACAAGAATTAGATCTGACAAATTCCACCAAATCACCATCTCTACCCAAGATCTGACAAATTAAAAAAAAAAACTAGATCTGCAAATATCCCAACCCACACCCACGCCCATCTCCAGTTTCTTATTCCTGCAGAACTTTTCATTTTCCCAATCTTCTTCTTCTCTCAAGTTTGGATCGAAGCTCGGAGGGCTTCACCCCAAGAGCTCGTCGGAGAATCGGTCTCAGGCGACGAGAGGGCAACAGAGAGGCCACGCTCCATCTCGTGGTCCTCCGCACGAACCTGCGCAACGCTCGCCACCACCACCAGATCCGACGCCGCCCACCACCACCCTCGCAACGAGCTCGTCGTCATCCGGTCATGGCCTATACAGAGCTGGATTCATCTTCATCAGATTTTAGGGGTTTTATCTGGAACGTTACCCACCTCCACTATTCCAATCTCAGATCTACAGAGCAAAGAACGGCGACATCCGAGTCTTAATCCAGATTTGGGTATGGACCGAGTCAATCTGGGTAAATCTGGACAATTTGGGTTTCGAATTTGTGGTTTGATGTTTCGATTCTGAATCCAGATTTCATGTTTTTGGTTATTGAAACTGATAAAAAAAATCAAAATTTGTTGCAATTCGAAGTAGACGAGGTTGTTTCTGGAGAAGATGAGGTCCGGCCAATGAAAGTAAAAAAGATACAATTTCCAGAATTTTCTCGTCGGAGAATGTTGTGTGAAGGAGGAACAACTTGTAGATCTGAAAATTGATTTTATTTTTGTTTGAAGATCTTGAGAAACTGAAAAAGTTAAATGGTGGGTGTTAAATTGAAAAACAAAATATGAATTAAACTAAAAAAAGATTAAAAAACAGTAATTAAAAAAAATTATATTAATTTTTTAATAAAAACTGAAATTTTAAAAATAAAAATTGATTTTTTTTAAAAATAAAAAATAATTTGAATAAAAAAAACTGAATTTATTTTTAAAATAGTGAAATTTTCATTTTAACACCCTAACAATGAAGGGTATTATTGTCATTTCACTTATCCTCAAGTCCTGGCCCAATGGCATAAGTTTGAAAATTTGAGTGATAGTTAGGGGTATTATGGTCTTTTTAACTTTTTCCATCCAAACTAATAAAAAGTTAACGGTTGGGTATTAAAGTGAAATTAAATGTTTGGTTTAGGTATGAAAGTGCAAAAAATTTATGCCAGGGTATCAAAGTGAAATTAAATGTTTGGCAGGGTATTAAAGTGAAATTTTCCCTAAAATATAATAAGGTGAGAGTGAAATTCAGTAATATAGATTTTGTGAAGAGACACTTCGCGAGACTAGGGGATCAGTGAAAGCATTAGATGTGAAAGAAAAATTCATGACAATGCTTACAAGATATCAACGTCGAAGGAAGAAGAATGACTACCAGATAGTGAAAATGGGGCAGATGTGGTTACTCACTTCCGTTTCGATCCCAGGTAATAAGCAATTAATGAAAGTGGACCCACATTGGATGAGATTGGTTGAAGATATTGATATGTTCAATCAATAATACCCTTGAGGTTATATTTGCTATGAACATCTGAATCCTGAACTACACCGAAACATTTGATAAAGAAATTAAACGATCTTCGGAAAGGTAACGAAACAGAAGATACACACACAATGACCGACTATCTTCCCGCTCTAACAGTAAGGAAAATCAACACTAAACTGTATATATTCATTTACCTTATCCCACTTTATTACGTAATTTCTTATTTACTTATGCATACATGTAGGTATTGACATTCGAGTGTTTGTCGGAACTGACAAGGGAGCTGGGTTAAGCCATCAAACTACACAAATGTTGTAACAATACTAGACACATGTTAGGTTAGGAAATTAATAAAGTATATTTATTATTTATTAATCATTGAAATATAAATGTTGTAATTAATTAATCATGCACTATTTTTTTTGTTTGATCATAAGATTAAAAGTGTCATCTTCCCTCTTAAGGGTAGAGATGCATAAGAAGAATTAGATATGTTCGACGAAATGTCCTACATCCATGGAGCACGGAGAATCATTTAGATGGGAGGATGATAAGGATGTGGTTATAGGGGAGAATGACCAAGTGCATCCTGACGAGGAGGTTATGGGGGCCAATGATCAAGTGGGAGTGCGTCGTGACGAGGAAGACGTAGTAACAAGAATTGATCCCAGTGGTGGCTGTGATGTTGCGCCACTTCCGCAAGCCAGATCTCCCGTACTAGTTGCAGAGCACGATCCTCATAAGAACATGTTGGAAGCGGTTGAAGCACAAGTCCTAACTTTATGACACGGGGCCATGGAAATGAAGGATCAATTAGGTGAGATCTTACATTTACTTACCAACCGGAATGGAGTTCAGATCTCCTGTAATGAAGGAGGAACTCATGGAGAGCATATAGTAGGGGACAACTTCTCTAGCCCTTACCATGCTCCACAACACCCACATCAATCACCGAAAGAGAGTATTGTTTCATGTTCGCCAACGTCAATGCGTAAACGGAATCGAGAGAGTCCTCTCCCTTCTACTTCCTCTAAGCGGAAGAGACCTGCAAAGGATAGTACTTCCTCTAAGGGGAAGAGACCTATGTGGGATCTGTTAGTCTTAGTGCCCGTAGTTCAATCCTAAATGTCCAAATGCATATATCATTGTTAGCAATAAAATTAAAGCGACTTTATATTACTTATGTGTTGGAGTAATATATCGATGTGTGCTCTGATCTATGTCCACCATGCGAATAGAACCATAGATCAAGATAGATCACACTCGATGAGTCCCTAGTCAACAAAGCTTAACTAGAAGCAACTATTATGAAAGATGGCTCTTTATGGCTTACGTTCTGTTAGTCATTGGAATGAGATTCCGGAGTCTGATCATAGATATCATGTGGGACATGATATCGGACGACCCGCCCTGAATATGTGCCATAGATTAAGTCATGAACATATTCAATGTCGTAGCTTGTCATGTATCCTTAGACCAAGGAGTCTTTGTGATCGCTATGTAGTCAACAACTGAGTTTGACCTGAGCCTAACGTTTTCCGTAACAAGGCTTGCATAACGGCCATGATTGGCTTCGGGACGGGCTACATGAGTGACACGAAAGATGGCTAAGGGATTTATCCCTCATACTGAGGTATGGGAAAGATATCGGTTCTCGACCGTTTGATCGAGAGTGACTGAAAGAATAGCATGGCCATGCACATGATACTAGGTATCATATCTTCAGTCATCTCACATATCAAGGAACCGTGATTGAGAATAATAAGGATGACGGCTCTATGCCTTATCTCAATCAGGATATCGGAGATAAAAGGATAATGACAGGGACGACAGAAAGGTTAGAATCGACAAGGTCGATTCGTTATGCAGTGTCAGGCAATACTAAAGTCTCGTTAGTTGCCACTTAAATAGGATAAAGTAAAATCGGATTTTACGTTGATCTATTGACATGCATAAACCTAAGGGTCACACCGGAGGATGAAACTCATTGACACATTTATGGAGAATGGCCAAAAGGGAGTTGTCTCGGGACATGACCAAATCTGGGTTTTGGGTCATGTGCCCGTAAGTGAATAGGACTTTTACGGATCGAGACAAGGCTTGGAGTCTTGGGATTGATCGCGTCGGATAATGTTGGACATTTCCGGTATGGAAGGCTTGGAGGCGATGGGCGAATCACGGGACCTCGTTGGAAATGGCCACGAGCCATGTTCCAAGAGGCCCATGAAAGGCCCATGCAACCAAGGCCCATGGAACTAATTAATCAAGTCTTGATTAATTAGTACTAAGTAAGCAAGACAAGGATTAAGGTGTTGGTGATTCACCACCTAACTCAATCTTGTCTTGCCATACTTTGTCCTATTTACACCTTACTTGACACCATACTTGTCCCATGCCTTTAGTTGGACAAGTATGAGTTTTGTTATGTTTAAGTCATCTTTTTTCAACATAACAAACACAAGACAAGAATAGGAAACACAACTTCTCTCCCCCTTCCCTTGCAATTTCGGGGTTGGCAAGTTTCCACCTCCATTTTTGTGTTCTTGATTCCTCAAAGAGAAGAACTACGTGACTTTGATTCCCATGTGGATACGTAGGCATCTTGGAGACTCAAGCCAATCATTCGTTAACCGGTGTTCTTGTTTTGGTAAGAAATAGAGCTGAATTTTTCTCTTGTGAATCCATTCTTTGTTAGTTGTTTCATGGTTTTAATCGTCTCTTGGTTTTACTTGATTTTCCGCTGCGATTTGGTTCATCTCCAACCCTACCTTGAGACCCAACATGATCCTCTGAAGCAACTGAGTTGTGACTTGATAAAAATGTGTGTTGATAAGATGAAGAGTGGAACAAAAAAGCACGCGACTTATAGTGTAAGAGATGATGCATGCTTTACAAATCTCCTTAAAGATGACACATGGTACATAGCTATGTAAGTAAGCTACATACATAGAATTACATATCTCCATATATGAAGTTTAATTCATATGGATTATTCGTGTAATAAAGTTTTGTTTATGCAGCATATAGAGGATGCTTTGTATGGAATCCGGAGTCGCCAACACCACATAAACGGGTTATTTGCTCCGGACTGTGCCGTGTTGGATGAATTATTCCACCACATAGTGCAGTTGGAGTACAACAGTTTGAAGGAGATGGGAGGCAATTGCCCGATACGATTACCTCGTCAGTTAATGAAATATGTTTATGGTCTGAGTCCGCAACATATACCTATGTCCTGTAAGGGATACAAGAATATTTACTTTCCAGTAAATTATGTTGATAACCATTGGATATTGTTGGTTGTGGATATCGTTGAACGTTGTATCAAAGTATACGACTGTGCCGCTTAGTTAATCTCCGATACACAATAGACAAAAGTAATGAAGTCAAACAACTATATGCTTCCATGGATGACCAATGAGGGATATTTGGTGGACCCTGAGGTTCAAAAATTGTACACTAGTGATTTGAGCTATGAGTGGCCTATCAATTTGCTTAAAAATGCAAAGGTTTTTTTTACCTATACTACTACATTTATATCTCATGAACTTGTAAATATTCTGACTTCACTATTTCTTTTCTTACAGTGGATATTGTGGGGTATACACAATGAAAGTCATCGAGCTGGAATTGTCCAAACTCCCCTTCCATGAATATCTACAAGACCAGTTCATGGCTTCGTATCGTAGGAAAATGTGTACCAATATATTTTCAAAGTACAAATTGTTTTTGTAGGTGTATTTATGGGCTTTCCTGTATTTTTTGAAACTAAGTTGTTTGGGGATTTTTTTTGGTACGAATGATATGTAGTTTATGTGGACTTGTGAAATTTTGGATGGGCAGGTGAAAGTGAAATGTGTTGTATAGTTTTCATGGTTGGTTTCTGTGAAACTCAATCGGGTGAAATGTTGGTCTGATCATCCCCGTCATTGTGTATGTATTGGTCTCTATCTCTCTCAATCGTCCACTTCATTCAGGAGATCAAGAATAGGTCTTCCATGGTTACCAACATACACGTATGAAACTCGATAGGATGAAATGTTGGTCCAATCATCCTAATCATTGTGTGTATGTTGGTCTTTGTCTCTCTCGATCGTCCACTTTATTCAGGCGATCGAGAGTAGGTCTTACATGGTTACCATCGTACAAGTATGAAACTCGATCAGAAGAAATGTTTGTCTGATCGTCCCAATCATTGTGTATGTATTGGTCTTTGTCTCTCTCGATCGTCCACTTCATTCAGGCAATCGAGAGTAGGTCTTCCATGGTTACCAACATACAAGTATGAAACTCGACCGGATGAAATTTTGGTCCGATCGTCGCAGTCATTGTGTATGTGTTGGTCTTTATCTCTCTCAATCGGAATACATGTTCGGTCGATCGTCCCTTTTTTTATGTATATATGGGTTATATCCTCTCGATCGCCTGAATGTTGGTCCGATCGTCCCCATGATTGTGTATGTGTTGGTATCTGTCTCTCTCGATCGAAATACATGTTTGGTCGATCGTTTTTTTATATGTATATATGGGTTATATCCTCACGTTTGGATGAAATGTTGGTCCGATTGTCCCTGCCATTGTGTATGTGTTGGTCTCTATTTCTCTCGATCGGAATACATGTTTGGTCGGTTGATAAGTGGGGATGATTATGTGTCAAATCCCTCTTTTAACGTGTATCAGGACACGGTCATCAAGCAATATATGTGACAGTTAAGTACCGGTCGAACCCACAAGGAGTAGAGGTATCATCAGTATTTTGCTAAAACCTGGAGACGTGGGTTGTCACTTCCACATCTCAGTAGGGGAAAGTAAAGGGCAAAAAAGTAAAATGGTTGTTTAAGTTTAGAAAAAATAAATATATATACACGATTATGTTATGGGCCTTACATACCGTAGCAGAATGGGATAAGCACACCACAAGGGTGTGGCCGACTAGGGTTGGGGAGTTTATTTCCTTTTTATTTATGTCTTTGAGTTCAAGTAATATTAGGAATATGTAAGTGGGTAATTACCAATTATTATTGTATTAGAGTTTTGGTTTTAGGAAACATCTTGGGTTATTTATACCCGAGAGCTACATGAATAAAATAGACTTGAGAATTTAAGAAATACTTTGGTCTCTCCCTACGAGGTCCTTGGGTTCCCTCCATAACGAGCCTGTAACTATTACGATTGGGAAGAAGAAGAGGAACAAGGATTCGCTCGCGCGAAGCCTTTGACTGAATCTAAAGTCCTACAACGGTCCCATAACGCGATCCATCATGCAGGGTCATAACAGATTCCACCTAAGACACATAGCATTTGATACACACAAAGAATCGGTCACGGGTACAAGTAAACTCGATTTCCCATTAATACATGGTTTGGTTAACGAGGTTGAAATCTAATAATGTTTTCCTTATGGTCTTAGAACACTTAAGTTCCTATGCATGCGGTATCATGAAATCAATCATATACTAATCTCGGGGATAGGGCACAAGATCATTTCCCGGACCGACATGTGAACCACCAATCATCAGAAAAAACAATAATAATAAAAATAAGGTGTAGTTCTATGTTCTTGAGAAAAGCTCAATCAATCATCGAACGAGAGATAAAGACAACATATGCATGTCACTTTCGCTACCAACTACCACAAGTAGAGATAGCTACACCAGTCAGCTAATCTACTCAACTACGCCTTGTTCACTTCCTAATTCCCGAATGCCATTAATAAAGATGAACACCGATAATCAAGTAGAACTATATAGAGTATCGAATCACGATACTCTGGTAATACATAAGCCTAAGTAGACCCTAAATAAATTGGCGAATCGACTTAGCTACGCATAGTTCAATCAACCTAAAGACCGAATGCATCGATCATCAAGGAGAACTAAATAGAGCAACAAATCACGAAGCTCTGGTAATACACAAGCATAAGTAAACTCTAAATCATGGACGAATATAATTAGCTATGCCTAGTTAACTTCTTGAAAACCGAACACCACCGATGAAGATGAGTTCGGTAATCAAGTTAAACTACGTAGAACATCGAATCCCGTTATTTTTCAAATACACAAGCATAAGTAAATTCTACATAAGTGAAATATCGTCTCACACTATATCGAATCATGGATTGCTCTATACAACAATCTACATAGCGCACACAACAATCAAGGGAAAATCTCCAAATTGTTTGGTCAGCTTGGAACACACAAGAGAATCGAGAAAACACATCCTAGAATATTTCTATCTCGTCAACAGAAAATCAAGACATGTGAATGTCAGAAATCCTAGATAAGTTCACTAAATGGCTAAAGTTTGCATTTTTACGAACTCTAGCCTAGAACTTGATATATACCCAAGAGATGAAATAGCTAGCACATGAAAACGAGTTTAAAATCATGAAAGTTTCAAACACAAAGCAATAAAATCATGCTTGAACATCGAGTAGCTTAAATATTCATAAATACTCATACAAGCAAGTGGATGCTATTTAGCTTAAATAAACAACCAAGTCTGCGCGACCCGGTCAGCGCGATGAGCCAGTCAACAACACCAGTCAACCAGATCTATGATTGAGATTGAAGGGCGCTCAACGAACATGTGCGCTTTGACACACCAGAGATGGGAGGATAAGAGCGATATTTGTTAAGTAAACGCACACAACGTGTTCTCCCTACTGCAGCCTTTCCATTTTTTTTAATTCAAGCTTCAATTGCTCATTCCTGCTCTACTTGTGCTTCAATTGACCACATGTTTGCGCCAATATTTTTATTTTTTAGAGACCTACAAAACAAGATCAATATTGAATATATTTGAAACACTTGAAGAATATCAAAAATGAACAAGGTTTAGCGCAATTACCAAATATAGCTAAAAATATATTAAAAAAAACGAGACACAAACAAGGTAAAAAACATAAGGAAAATGGTCAAATTAAGTAGGACACATTTACGCTCATCATCTTCCGTCCTTTTTTTTTTATGTATATATGGGTTAAATCCTCTCTATCAAACAATATGTATGGTCGATCGTTTCATATGATGTGTTGATTCTTAGGTCATAAGTGAATTAGGGTTTTCAATTTCAATAATCGTCTTCTTCCATATGTTGTGTGGTCATAAGTGAACTAGGGTTTCCAATTTCAAAATCGTCTTTTTCCATATGATGTGTGGATTGTTAGGTCATAAGTGAACCAGAGTTTTCAATTTCAATAATCGTCTTCTTCTATAAGATGCGTGGATCCTTAGGTCATAAGTGTACTAGAGTTTTCAATTTCAATAATCGTCTTCTTCCATATGACGTGTGGATTTCATAAGTGAACTAGGGTTTGCAATTTCAATAATCGTCTTCTTCTATATGATGCGTGAACTGTTAGGTCATAAGTGAACTAGGGTTTTCAATTTCAATAATCGTTTCCTTCCATATGATGTGTGGATTCTTATTAGGTCAAAATTGAACTAGGGTTTTCAATTTAAAAATCTTCCATATGATGTGCCGATTGAGATCTAAATGGGTTACTTTTTGAAACTTTGCCGATCAAGAAATAAAATGGGTTGATTTATAAAACTAAGCTGATTGAGAATGAGTTACTTCTTGTAGCGCGATTGCTTCCCACACCACTATCACAGAAGAAATTGTATTTCTCGACCGTGCATGGTGAGACTAGTGATCGAGGCCTGTACAAGGCAATAATATTCCATACATACAAGGGAAGCTGTCACGCCCCAATTTCAGTAAACCGAACTCAGGACGCGAACGTTTAAAACAATAAAACATTTTGAAACCCTTTACATAAATCACTTTAAAATCGCCAATTGTTCATCAAAAAAATAATCATTTAATCATTTACAATTTAAAGGTACGTCCCAACAATTGGACAAAAGCAAGGTACACGTCGCTAGATTCAAAGTAAACCCAGAATCCCGCTCCTAGCTCTTCAAGCTTCAGAAGCTCACCTAGTCCAACCTACGACCGGTACCTGTAGGAAAAGAAGCTAGGGATGAGCGTTCGCTCACCGCCGGATAACAGACTGACTACGACATACTTAGCAGAAAATGACGGTAACACCAACAACCAACTCAACACCGGGGACTGCTATCCCCAAACTCCAGTAACCCGACTGACACACACACACTGTTACTTTCCCCAACCGACTCAACACTCAAACACGTAATGTAGAACCGACACAACGATTGACGACCTCCTCCAAAGACACGACATACAACCACGCAACACCTAAGATCACGAAGGATCGCACACCAAACAAGATCACAAAGGATCGCACACCAAACAAGATCACAAAGGATCGCATTCCTGTCAGCTGCTCAGTGCCGGTTGCTAACCGGCTGGGCTCGAGCCTGCCCCACGCGCTTTGCCGATCCCTGTCAGGCTCCAGGCGGTCGACCTGTTGGCGATAAACCGAGCTACTTTTCCGATAGCTAGTCGGAAGGGGAGCTGCCCTTTCCATCGCCTAAAAACGCTCACAACCTGCCGAGACTGAAACACGGATCATGCTAGACAAAGAACGCTCGCAACTTATCGAGACTCGAACTCGTAAGCCATCCAAATTCCACACCACTTCCCGACACAAAGTCGGGTCACTAACCTCGGGCAAACACAATCACAATCACAAGCAAAATTCGACAACAGCAACAACACAGGTTCAACACTCCACATGCACTCATGGCCACCCAAGACACCAACAGTAAAACACGGACTCAACAACCCCACGGGCACTCGCGACCTCCCAAGACACACCAACAGTAACTCACGGGCTCAACAACCCCACGGGCATTCACGGCCTCCCAAGACACACCAACAGTAACTCACGGGCTCAACAACCCCACGGGCACTCACGACCACCCAAGACACACCGACCATAACTCACGGGCTCAACATCCCCACGGGCTCTCACGGCCTCCCAAGACACAAATTACACAAACAACCTCCGGGCATGGTCATATACCTCCAGTACTCCTAATATCGATAAGTTCACAATCAACCTTCGGGCATGGTCATATGCCTCTAGTAATTCTAACATCGATAAGTTCTCTGCTCCTACGACACTACTAAGTGTCACATGCAATTCTAATGTTCGCTACGTTCCCCGTATTATGCCTTTCTAATATTCAATAACCTACTTAACCCAGGACACCCCGGTGTCACATGCAATTCTACTGTTAACTTTCCATAGTCAGGGCCGAGATCCGGCTACTTTTCCCTACCTCACGGCGAATCGACAGCTACGTCTCCTAGTTGCTGACGTCCTAGTTCGCTACCTCCGGTCTTCTCCTCGATCGAAGACGGACTCTACTTTACACCGAAAGCTACAATTAAAACTGGTTTCACAATTTAATTTAAAAGAATACGACGATTTCGATTTAAGTTCAAAGTTGTCTTTTAGACTCGAGCGGGCTAAAAGCGAGATTACGACGAATCAGGTTTGATCACTCGAGCCCCGAGCACAGAACACGGTGCACGTTCCCGAGGAACGGTTCTCAATGAGCGGATCCCGAGGCACGAGTTTCATGGCACGATTTCTGAGGTACGTATCTCGTGGCACAAATCCCGAGGTGACCGAGTCACCGTTCCACTTCCGTCCCGTTCCAAGTCCGCTTTATAGTCCAGATTAAGCGTTCAGTTTCCAAAAAAAAAACCGACCCAAGTTCAAACCAAGTTCGTTCCAAGTTCAACAAGTCTTAGATCAGATCTGATTTTAAACCCCATTTTCAATTTGAAACCGTCTTTATTTTCAACCTCTTTCTAATTTAAATCAGATTTCGTTTTAACTTCCAAAGTCATTTCTTTTTCAACAAAAAGAGAAGTTTCTGAGTCGGACTCGTCCAGATCCAGATCCAAAAAGGAACTCAAGAGAAAGAGAGAAAGTCTCCGACCACCGGCGAGGACATCGCCGACAACCAAACCCTAAAGGTGAGATTCTCACCGTAGGAAAAAGGGAACGGTGGAAGGACGGCGGAGCACGGCGAAGAATCGCCTCAGATCCGGACGGGTCAACAAATCTGGCGAGCGCCGACGAGTTCACGACGACGGCGGGGGCGCGTCTGAACGGAGAAGAAGGACAGGCGAGAGACGGACTTTCTTTTGGGGCTTCTTCCGACCGGAAATGGGAGACCCGCCTGGACGGAGCGAGACACGGGCTCAGTACCGTGGCCGGCGAGCTCGAGAGGATCCGTGAGACCGTGAGGAAAGCGGGGAGATAACGGCGGCGGCGGACGGTTTTGGACGGAGAAGGAGAAGAGACTGGTCGGAGAGGGTGAGGAGGATGGGAACGAGGATGGTGAGGGAGGTGGCGACCGGAAACGATATGAACCAGAGAGAGAGGGGACGGTTTCTGAGAGAGAGAAACGGTAGGTGAGGAAGAGAATGGCGTGAAAGAGAGAGAGGCGTGAGTGAAGCTGCACAACACTAGGGTTTCATACCCTTTAATTCTCTTTTAAATAGGGCGGGCCTGAGATAGAAGGGCCTTAGGTGGGCTGGCGCGCGGCCCAAACAGGAAGGGAATTGGACTAGCCGGCCTGCTCGGCCGGGTCTGGCCGGGTGTGCCCTTTGCCTTCTTTTTTTTTAAAAGAAAAACGAATTAAGCATTTAATCGAATTTCAACCACGTCGTTACCGATCAAATACTTTTGAATAATTAAAAACTTTTTAAACCGAGGCGGTCTTCATAATCTACCCCCCTTAAAAGAATTTCGTCCTCGAAATTTAAAACAAACGCACCTCCGGAGTCGAACAGATCGGGGTACTTCGCGCGAACCTCGTCCTCGCGCTCCGAAGTCGACTCAGCCTCGTGGGTTCGCCATAACGCCAGTTCTAAGCGGATAACCTTTCCGCGCCAGACCTGCTCTTGTGGATCCGTTTCCCAACCCGATTTCTCCTCATACGAGACATCACCCGTTATCTCGACATCTGCCCACTCAATGACGTACTCAAAACCTCGAAAGGCCCGATACACCGCGGGGCTAACCCGCCTCCGCCGCGGTTGAAACGCATTAGTCCATCTTTCGGACTCACCTCCAGGAATACGTGACCACTGATTGCTGACTCGAGAGGTCGGCGTCGTCTGTCAGCATAGCTCCTGTTGATTCTGTGCGGTCTCCAACCGCTCACGATTTGGCACGACCGACTCAGCTGTCTCTCGGTTCAGTTCTAGACCCAGTGAACCCTCATTCCTCACTCCCGCCCCGCACACGGGCGACCGACACGGCCTACCATACAACGTTCCGAACGGTGCCATCACGATACTGGCCTGAAAGCTGTTGTTGTAGGCAAACTCGGCTAACCGCTCAAGAAACCCATCGTGACATGCCCCCATTTCCACTGTGCAACCCGCAGTGGTTGCAGTAAACCAGCGGGACGCTGATGTTCGGCTCTCACCTGCCGACGAGTAAGGCACCATGATACTAATCCCACAACCGCTCTCCGCATCCCGCTCCACTAGACATGCCACCTGATGTCACACTCCTCTTAGTGCCATTCACGTGCACTGTTAGACGTGAATGCTGCGACTCTCGCAGCTCGTCGCCTCGCCGTCACGCGGTACGTAAAAACCTCCGCGATACCGTAACTCCCAATTACCACAACGATCCCAGCCCTCGGCGTCAGCACCGCCGGCAACTCTCTCCCGGATCTTTGTCGTCTACAAACACCACCGCAAACCAATTTAAGAACGGCCGGAATATACTGTTCATCAGATCCATGAACGCTGCAAGTGCGTTCGGCAGTCCAAAGTCATCACCCAAAACTCATAATGTTCATAGCATGTCCGGAATGCAGTCCTTGCGACGTCCCCCTCTCGGACTCGCAACTGGTGGTATCCGGATCGCAGGTCAATCTTCGAGAAATACGTCGACCCTTTCAACTGGTCGAACAAGTCGTCAATTTTCGGCATCGGGTATCGGTCATTCACCGTAACCCGGTTCAGTTTCCGGTAGTCCATACACATCCGAATCTCCCCACTCTTCTTCTTCACGAAGAGTGCTGGCGCTCCCCACGGCGATGTGCTCGGACGAATAAATCCCTTCTCCCGAAGTTCCTCGAGCTGAAGCTGAAGCTCGATCAACTCTGCTGGCGCGAACCTGTAGGGCGCCATCGATATCACTGCCGTTACCGGCACCAGGTCAATCCTGAACTCCTCCTCACAAACTAGTGGCAACCCGCTCAACTCCTCAAGAGAGACCTCGGGGAACCCCCATACCCTTCGCGGTAACTCTCGGCTCTGCACGACCGATACTTCCTCCACTGTGGATCATGCCGACAGGAGAACCCCGCTATTACTACCCAGCACACACGACACCTTCGTGTTGCCTGCTGACATTGTCACTCGTCGCCTATAGCAGTCGATATTGGCTCGGTACTTCGCCAGCCAATCCATTCCCAAGTTTACGTCAAAGGTTGTCATTTCGTAAGTATCCTTCCCACGGATACACGCACAAGCCCAGTCGTTGCCGATCCTCACGGATCCTCGCAGTCTCTCTAAAACCTCGCTCCACTACAGCCGTCGTGCCCTCCAACTCCGAACATACCCGAATCCTCGGGTTGAAGACTCGATCCAGCTTCAGGGTTCTTGAGCCCTCTCTCAAACCTCCTGTGTCAGTTCGCTTCTCTGACTTCGCAGGCACGACAGACTCTATTCAACACCACACCACCACCAACCGGCGTGTCCAGACGCAGGGGTGAACTCAACGGCTCTAAACTCAGCCCCAACCTCTCAACACAAATCGACGACACAAACGAGTGTGATGCCCCGATATCCAACAGAAATGACGCATCAAAGAAGGGACCGAAAAACCATTCCGTTAGTTACTCTGGTAAAGTCTAGCACAAACCCTCACCCGGTCCTCTATGCATTTACTTATAACTTTCCGCAACCAAACCAGTGTTCGCTACTCATCCCTTGCGGAAAACGTAGTAACGGGGATGAGCGTTATGCTCACCTCCACGGACACCCGTTCGATTATCGCATAGTAGTAAAGCACCAAAGACTTACCAATCTAGCCAGGGCAAACCACCATCCCAAAACCTACTACCAACACGTCACACTGCTCAAGTCATTAACACCTCAAATACTCTCTTATGTAAGGGAAACCTTGAAACGGGGATTATGTTCTCAATTCAGCAACTACTATTGCTTACAACCTCAATACCCCAATTACCCGATCACGTAGAGAAATCTCAACGGGATCCTACCTTCAACTCATCAACCCACTATTGCTCAAACCCTCGATACCCTAGTTACTCGATCATGTAGGGAACCTCAAACAACCCACTCACGTGAATGAAACCTCCAACCACCCGTTCACGCCAGGGAAAACCTCGAATAACCCGTTCACATAGGGGAAACTAGTTCGTATGGCGCCGCAACACACCAACCCTAACCCCTCTCCGCGGTGAGACTCTCACAACGATGGGATGTAACACTACCGCAGGTTATTGATGAGTCTCGAACCCAAGACCTCATCCCTTAACACCGAACTTACGACCTCTACACACAACACAACCGTGAACACCGCCACGCAAAGCCAACACTCAAATTGCACAATCAAGACGGTGAGAAGGACAGGGGTCACGGACCCGTGACAGACCCATCACAATTGGGATCACGGTGCCGTGACAAAATCCTAAAATTCGCCAAATCGCTCTGGTCCGTCACGGATCCGTGACGCTCGCGCAGACCTGTTTCCCAAACTCGGTTCCAACTCGAATCTTAACCTGTTTTAACCCTAAAATTAGCCTTAAATGACACACACGCTTGACCACCAATTCAGCAAACACACGCGCCACGACTCACAGACAAATCAAATCATTCAACCTCAACCAAAACACAAGCCGACACGGCCAAACGACACACAACAACACTCGCCCACCGGGCCAACCAACACCGGACCACGCCCACCGGGCCAGCCAAAATCAAAACCCGCTCACAGGGCCAATCAAAATCAAACATGCCCTCAGGATCAATCAAATTTTAAAACGCGTCCACTGGCCAACCAATTTTAAAACTTTCTCCACTTCATTAAAAACCTCATTTCTTGACATCAGGTAGTTACAACCCGGTCCAGGCGTCCCCGAACTACATTGTACCCATTTGATGTCAACACCGTCACGCTCGACTACAGGGGCGCCCCTGAGTCGAGTCGCGACAGTTTAAAAATGTTTCACGCAGCAACACACAAACAGTTTGCCAGTAACCCCGTACTGCGCATACACACAAACACAACAGGACTCAAACACAACGAGTCTACACACGGTTCCGACCTGCGTACCCAATGCACGATGGGACTTCACTGACTCGACTCTCCCCACCTAATTGACGTACAGTCCGAGGTGTGAAATCTCGAGCTCTGATACCAAGCTGTCACGCCCCAATTTCAGTAAACCGAACTCAGGACGCGAACGTTTAAAACAATAAAACATTTTGAAACCCTTTACATAAATCACTTTAAAATCGCCAATTGTTCATCAAAAAAATAATCATTTAATCATTTACAATTTAAAGGTACGTCCCAACAATTGGACAAAAGCCAGGTACACGTCGCTAGACTCAAAGTAAACCCAGAATCCCGCTCCTAGCTCTTCAAGCTTCAGAAGCTCTCTTAGTCCAACCTGCGACCGGTACCTGTAGGAAAACCAGCTAGGGGTGAGCGTTCGATCACCACCACGGATAACAGACTGACTACGACATACTTAGCAGACAATGCCGGTAACACCAAATACCAACTCAACACCGGGGACTGCTATCCCCAAACTCCAGTAACCCGACTGACACACACACACTGTTACTTTCCACAACCGACTCAACATTCAGACACGTAATGTAGACCCGAAAAAACGATTGACGACCTCCTCCAAAGACACGACAAACAACCACGCAACACCCAAGATCACGAAGGATCGCACACCAAACAAGATCACAAAGGATCGCACACCAAACAAGATCACAAAGGATCGCATTCCTGTCAGCTGCTCAGTGCCGGTTGCTAACCGGCTGGGCTCGAGCCTGCCCCACGCGCTTTGCCGATCCCTATCAGGCTTCAGGCGGTCGACCTGTTGGCGATAAACCGAGCTACTTTTCTGATAGCTAGTCGGAAGGGGAGCTGCCCTTTCCATCGCCTAAAAACGCTCACAACCTGCCGAGACTCGAACACGGATCAGGCTAGCCAAAGAACGCTCGCAACTTACCGAGACTCGAACTCGTAAGCCAGCCAAATTCCACACCACTTCCCGACACAAAGGCGGGTCACTAACCTCGGGCAAACACAATCACAATCACAAGCAAAATTCGACAACAACAACAACACAGGTTCAACACTCACAGGCACTCATGGCCACCCAAGACACCAACAGTAAAACACGAACTCAACAACCCCACGGGCACTCGCGGCCTCCCAAGACACACCAACAGTAACTCACGGGCTCAACAATCCCACGGGCACTCACGACCTCCCAAGACACACCAACAGTAACTCACGGGCTCAACAACCCCACGGGCACTCACGACCACCCAAGACACACCGACCATAACTCACGAGCTCAACATCCCCACGGGCTCTCACGGCCTCCCAAGACACAAATTACACAAACAACCTCCGGGCATGGTCATATGTCTCCAGTACTCCTAATATCGATAAGTTCACAATCAACCTCCGGGCATGGTCATATGCCTCCAGCAATTCTAATGTTCGCTACGTTCCCGTATCATGCCTTTCTAATATTCAATAACCTACTTAACCCAGGACACCCCGGTGTCACATGCAATTCTACTGTTAACTTTCCCTAGTCAGGGCCGAGATCCGGCTACTTTTCCCTACCTCATGGCGAATCGACAGCTACGTCTCCTAGTTATTGACGTGCTGGTTCGCTACCTCCGGTCTTCTCCTCGATCGAAGACAGACTCTACTTTACACCGAAAGCTACAATTAAAACCGGTTTCACAATTTAATTTAAAAGAATACGACGATTTCGATTTAAGTTCAAAGTTGTCTTTTAGACTCGAGCGGGCTAAAAGCGAGATTACGACGAATCAGGTTTGATCACTCGAGCCCCGAGCACAGAACACGGTGCACGTTCCCGAGGCACGGTTCTCAATGCGCGGATCCCGAGACACGAGTTTCATGGCACGATTTCTGAGGTACGTGTCTCGTGGAACAAATCCCGAGGTGACCGAGTCACCGTTCCACTTCCGTCCCGTTCCAAGTCCGCTTTACAGTCCAGATTAAGCGTTCAGTTTCCAAAAAAAAAAAACCGATCCAAGTTCAAACCAAGTTCGTTCCAAGTTCAACAAGTCTTAGATCAGATCTAATTTTAAACCCCATTTTCAATTTGAAACCGTCTTTATTTTCATCCTCTTTTTAATTTAAATCAGATTTCGTTTTAACTTCCAAAATCATTTCTTTTTCAACAAAAAGAGAAGTTTCTGAGCCGGACTCGTCCAGATCCAGATCCAAAAAGGAACTCAAGAGAAAGAGAGAAAGTCTCCGACCACCGGCGAGGACATCGCCGGCAACCAAACCCTAAAGGTGAGATTCTCACCGTAGGAAAAGGGAACGGTGGAAGGACGGCGGAGCACGGCAAAGAATCGCCTCAGATCCGGACGGGTCAACAAATCTGGCGAGCGCCGGCGAGTTCACGGCGACGGCGGGGGAGCGTCTGAACGGAGAAGAAGGACAGGCGAGAGACGAACTTGCTTTTGGGGCTTCTTCCGACCGGAAATGGGAGACCGGCCCGGACGGAGCGAGACACGGGCTCAGTACCGTGTCCGGTGAGCTCCAGAGGATCCGTGAGACCGTGAGGAAGGGGGGAGATAACGGCGGCGCGGACGGTTTTGGACGGAGAAGGAGAAGAGACTGGTCGGAGAGGGTGAGGAGGATGGGAACGAGGGTGGTGAGGGAGGTGGCGGCCGGAAACGATATGAACCAGAGAGAGAGGGGACGGTTCCTGAGAGAGAGAAACGGGAGGTGAGGGAGAGAATGGCGTGAAGGAGAGAGAGGCGTGAGTGAAGCTGCACAAGACTAGGTTTTCAGACCCTTTAATTCTCTTTTAAATAGGGCGGGCCTGAGATAGAAGGGCCTTAGGTATGCTGGCACGCGGGTCAAACAGGAAGGGAATTGGACTGGCCGGGCCTGCTCGGCCGGGTCTGGCCGGGTGTGCCCTTTACATTCTTTTTTTTATAAAGAAAAACGAATTAAGAAGGTAATCGAATTTCAACCACGTCGTTACCAATCAAATACTTTTAAATAATTAAAAACTTTTAAACCGAGGCGGTCGTCACAAATGAGGGGAATTAGCAAAATGACTTGAAAAACTATTTTTTTTTTCTTCTTCTTCTTATAACACCAACAACCACCTAGATTTGCTAACCCCCCCTACCCACCTAGATAGACCATTTCATTTTGCTAATAAATAAATACCAGTTCTACATATCACACATTGTACGAACATTTTATTCTAGTATGACCTAAGACCTCACAAATTTCGCATCTTCTTTGATGTTTTGCTCCAGTCTGAACGGTTGGAGGGACTGTTTTTTGCTTCACGCCTTGCTCACCTATCGAAGGTATTCTGTTCAATTTCTATCTACCACGCTTCATGCTTAAGTTAGGAGGGAGAACCTTCACCAATTCTACGCTTCCAGTAATGGTCAACTCTTCTTCTAATATTGACACCAAATAGATGATTACGCTTTAAGCCAATGCCTAACTGGTGAAGGGATAATACTTGTCGCACAAATCATGAATATTTATCCTATTCTGAACTTTCTTATGTGCTACTAAAGCATGAACACAAGGAAGTTTATCAATATCAAATAACTCGACATTCGCATGTCTTCCCACTTAAATCAACCAAAGCACTACTACCTTCACCAGATACATGAAACTGACTTCCATTAAGTGGTATTGCGGTATACTTTAAAGCCTTACCATCTCTTCTTTTTGTAATTCTCTCCGCTCGTTGAGTCAAAGTATTTGTCGTTTCAGGTATAATATTTATGTGCTTGCTACGCTCGTAGAAACATTGAGGGAATTTCGTTTGCAGAACATCTAACAATGGAATGATAGGCCACTCTCTAGGTTCTCTTAATGTTCTGTTTATAGACTATACACCATTAGTTATCATACTGTTATACTGAGCACCTATGAAGTTGCATCTAACCCATTGACATTCATGTATAGCTGTTTCTTCAAGATACTTCACTGCTAATGGAAATGCTTTGCTGAGGTCTGCGTACTTTTTGTTGAAATCGACAATTGTGTATAACTCTGCAAGTCACTTGAATGCTTCTACAACTTTTGTCTTATCTTGAGCTGTCACTCGAAGTTTTGTGTTTTGAGACAAATGCCACCTCAAATGTCTATGTTGTGCATATGGGTAGACAATTGCCACACCTTTGATGATACTCTGACATCTATCTGAAATAATAGCTAAGTTACTCTGATCTATTATAAACTCTTTCAACTTCTCAAAGAACCAGCACCAAGAAGCATTATTCTATGAGACTACCACAACCCAAGATATTGGATATTATTGATGGTTTCCATCTTGTGCTGTTGCAGTTAGCAGTACACTTTTGTAAATCGTTTCCAACCAAGTTCTATCTACTACAACAAACTTTCTCACGACAACTCTAAATCCTTCAATGAATGGATGATATATTATAAAAACATATTTGAATCTGGACTATGGATCCACCTACAAGTGAATGACTGCGTCTGGATTCTTCTTTTTAACCATATGCAAATAAGACAGAAGTGTATAACTTAAAGGCGGCGAACCTATGTATTTTTTGTTCACAATTCGTCACGCCTTCCAAGCTTTCCACTGTGTTATGTTAATCTCATGCTTCTTATCCAGGTGGGTCAGAATTTTTCGTGGTTTCATCATATAAAATCGATTGCCAAAACTTGAAAGCAAAATATCAGCAATTGCATCAACACTTGCTAGACGTTGTTCTACCCTTCATTCACTTACAAAGAAAGTATGAGTTTTGCAATATGTTCTTATCATGAATTCATCACATTCTTTCTTCTTTACCGCATGTACTGTCCATTTACATTTCTTCCCAACACATTTCACAGACTACAATTTCTTGGAAGATTTTAAAGTCTCGATCTTAAAGTGACATTCGATGTTATCTTCATGATCGTGGCATGCACCACTGCTTTGTTCAAAAATACATCGTGAACTTTCATAACAGAATCATCCGTGACACCAATAAAGAATGCGCCTTCATCAGAAACGTCTAACAAAAGCACTAGGAAGATCATCTTGAGAAGCGATAGTACAAGCGACTTATATCCCATCAATCCACATTCCATATCAAACTCTTGAGCGCTCTCCACGTCTCCGCCTCTCTAATAAATTGGCACAACCACCTAGGCCATCCAGCCTTACATGTCACGCACCACTTCTAACGTCATTATTCTGTTTTATGTACCGATAAGTTAGATTCCAACCTTTATAATTCTTGCCAGATAAGCGAATATAAAAGATTTAGTTTTAGAACTTCATTATATGTATCTCTCTCCCCTTTTTATATTATACACATTGATTTATGGACCATACAGATTCAAATGCTCTTCACTGTTGATTTCTCTAATTATGTTCGGGTCTTTCCCCTTGAACTCAAGTTCGAAGCCTTCTCAAAGTTCCTCCAATTCCATACTTACATCCATGCTTATAATAAAAAATTCTAATGAGACGTGGGTAGGGAATTCGACATCTCTTCATTTCATCAACTTACTAAAACATATGTGTTAGCATTTTAATCTTCATGTCCTAAAACTTCACCTCGAAATGGTAAGGATTAATGAATGTAACAACGCCTTATTGAAATCACCCCCACTCTTTTACACTAAGCTTATCTACCGTCACAGTTTTGAGTTGTAGCCTTGTTCACAGCAGCCTACCTCCACAATACCCTTCCGTCAAAATTATATTGATATTGCACCACAATTTCTATTTTTTTTCTTAAGAACCCTATCTATCCACACCTTCGTATTTTGGGTGTTTGTGTATTATGTCAATAGACGCCATAAGATCAATCCTCACTCCTCATCCTACTCATGCCTCCGAAACGAGTGAGTCGACCTCCCAAACATTTATCGGAATTTTATACCGGTACGTGTAAGTCAAGGAATCGCTCTTTGGATCGAGAAAGAGTTGTTCGGCCCATCGATATTGGGAAACAGGGTGAGCAAGGCCGACTTGGAAATTCTCAGCTTGCAGCCTCGTCTCACGGGACGGACGCATGGACTAAAGTCCGTGAGTTGCCTTTCTAAGAAGAAAGATGCGTCTGTTCGTCTCTAACTTCGGGAAGCGGGGGTCGGAAGAGTTTTTTATTTCGGTATTGTTCCTTGTTTCGTGTTAGGAAAAAGCTTGTTCTTTTAGCTCCTCCTTATTGGAGCTCTTTTGTAATCGTTGTCTTTTTCCCTGTTCTGCTTGAACAGGGCATTCCGGTCCCTTGGATCCGGTCTTACTAATAAATTTTCGAGCTTATCAAAAAAAAATCCTCACTCCTCATGGTGTGTCTGTTGATTCTAACAACTATTGAAAAGGAGAGGGAGCTTTTCATTTTGGAGCACCGAATTGTGTACTGTTGATGATCAGTCTTGACTTGTATGCATAACACATGAGACGTACAAAAGTTAGACTAGGAAACAAAGTAGTCGACTATCCTAAGTAAAAGTTACTTGAAACCCAAGCTATCTAAAGTTGTTTATATGCCGCCCAATAAATTTCCTAGTATTAGAATTCCTATTATGGATATCATGTTGCCAAACTTTACTTGATGCACAAGATTACCAATACCCTAGCTTATTGCTAATAGTCTCCCCCTTAAGCTAGTCGAGTATGTCAATGAAATTTTACCCAACCAAGATAATTTGACATTATGTCCGCTAGCTGATCATCGTTCTTGATGTACTCAATGATGATTTTACTGCTGATAACATATTCCCTAATGAAATGGTAGTGTGTCTCAATGTGCTTGCTCCGGTCGGGAATGGCCCGATTCTTGCACAATTGAATTGCTAATTTGTTGCCCACGTAGAGTGTGACGACACCCGCCTTCTTGCCGAGAAGGTCTCCGAGTAGAAGCCGCTCACCATCTTTTGGCGGTCGCGGTGGAGGGAAAGTCTTCTCTCAGACGAAGACTCGAACATGTGCTATCGAACAAGCACAACGGGGAGAACTAGTCCTTGCTCGGGGAACACGACATCCCGAGTAGGTTTGAGCCTAATTTAACGAATGGGGTGCCACCACGGATCGATGCACCAATAGAAGCCGTGTAGAACCAACGATCCCATTTAACCTAGACTCTCGGTAGCTAGCTAGAGTAGGATTCGTGTGGCCGATATGAGCAACCACTTACATATCGTTGCTTCTCTTCTGTGGGTAACACCCACATACATCGTATCTGCGTTCTTTGAGGGAGAAACCTTTATACGGAGGACAACCTCCTCATTGTTCATCTTGAGTCATGAAGCCTTGATAGAAATAACCCATTGCTACTAAGCATTCATAGTGCTTTATCATTTCCCCCAAGTTCTTCTTCTTCAATTTTAAGACCCATTTGAGACCGACCAATGTTTTTCCTGGAGGCAAATCAGTTAATGACCATGTACCGTTGTCATCAATTGCTGCAAGTTTTTCTAACATGGCTTTGTGCCATTTTTTGTATGGTTCCGCCTCTTCAAATGTTGTCGGTTCCCTTTCCGTTGTGAAGAACAAAATGCTCTCTCTTGCTGCTGAAATGATATTAACAAGCTTGTGATATCGGCGAGAAGCCTCCTTGGCCACTAACTCTGCATACGGAGTGACGCTTGTCGGTAAGGACACAACGACCGCACCCACTCCTTATTGACTTAGTTGTTCCGTCGTACCAGCGTGACGTGGTGATGCCGGAGAAACATACTTTGTTTTAGCTTGTTCTGGTATTACTGCTTTCTCTGATGTGGTCCTAGAGGCTTCTCCCCCTGAGGATGGAGCTCATGGTGGTGTTGGAGTGAAACGCCATCGTGGTGTACTTAACTGAGAACGAGTCCTGACCTACAACCCCGACTCCCTAGTCCCATATGGTTGTTTCGTCTTGTCGTAGGCCGTAACCAGGGCCATCGCCTCATCCACCTCCGCCAACTCTACGCATGCTCCGGTGAGGTGGGTAGTCGATGATTTGAAAGAAAACTTCTATCTCGTGTTCATGTACCACATCAGATCCTTTCGATCGTCGATCGCCCCAAGGTTAACCTTGGTCGTACCTTGTCATGACTAGAAGATGTCATCCTTCCTTGTTCTACTCTTCCCTTCTCTACGACGTGGTAGGCCATATTCTTTGCGGTTGTATCGAGGCAAGGACTTCCCATAATGGCGTGCTCATCTAGCACTTCCTTATTCTCGAGTATGGCACTAGGTTTCCCACGCTCCGCGCACTCTTTCACCTATGTTGGTGTCCACCTAGATCTTTGTCACGCCCCAAATCCGGTTTTGGCCGGACTCGAGACGTGACTTGAGTTGACAATTAGATAGTAACAAAAGATAATAAATCCGATTAAATGCTCAAATAGGTTCCAATCAATTAATCAAATAATATGTTCCAAATTGTAAATAAGAGTCAAGGTTCTAACTAGAGTACGTAAAATATGCGATTCGTTACAAATGACCAATGACATCTCTAATACCAAACACCCAGACTATCCAGAAGCTCCCGAGCCTCAAGTCCATTAAATCAACAAGCTTGCCTATACAAACATTAGATAAAACAACAGGGAGTGAGCTTACGCTCAGTAGGGAAAATCATAAACAATTTAACCTCCAGTTTAGTAATAAAATTGCCTTAGCATGACGACACAATTTGCAATTAACACTATTAATCAATAAGATACTATGGAATAGGTAAAGATAAGAATAATATCGCATTCTTAAGGGTAACGGTAACTTTAAGAAATTAAGTGAAAAGTGTTAGTCTTAGTGCCCGTAGTTCAATCCTAAATGTCCAAATGCATATATCATCGTTAGCAATAAAATTAAAGCGGCTTTATATTACTTATGTGTTGGAGTAATATATCGATGTGTGCTCTGATCTATGCCCACCATGCGAATAGAACCATAGATCGAGATAGATCACACTCGATGGGTCCCTAGTCAACAAAGCTTCACTAGAAGCGACTAGTATGAAAGATGGCTCTTTATGGCTTACGTTCTGTTAGTCATTGGAATGAGATTCCGGAGTCTGATCATAGATATCATGTGGGACATGATATTGGACGACCCGCCCTGAATATGTGCCATAGATTAAGTCATGAACATATTCAGTGTTGTAGCTTGTCATGTATCCTTAGACCAAGGAGTCTTTGTGATCGCTATGTAGTCAACAACTGAGTTTGACCTGAGCCTAACGTTGTCCGTAACAGGGCTTCCATAACGGCCAGGATTGGCTTAGGGACGGGCTACATGAGTGACACGAAAGGCGGCTAAGGGATTTATCCCTCATACTGAGGTATGGGAAAGATATCGGTTCTCGGCCGCTTGATCGAGAGTGACTGAAAGAATAGCATGGCCATGCACATGATACTGGGTATCATATCTTCAGTCATCTCACATATCAAGGAACGATGATTGAGAATAATAAGGATGACGGCTCTATGCCTTATCTCAATCAGGATATCGGAGATAAAAGGATAATGACAGGGACGACGGAAAGGTTAGAATCGACAGGGTCGATTCGTTATGTAGTGTCAGGCAATACTAAAGTCTCGTTAGTTGCCACTTAAATAGGATCAAGTAAAATGGGATTTTACGTTGATCTATTGACATGCATAAACCTAAGGGTCACACCAGAGGATGAAACTCATTGACACATTTATGGAGAATGGCCAAAAGGGAGTTGTCTCGGGACATGACCAAAACTGGGTTTTGGGTCATGTGCCCGTAAGTGAATAGGACTTTACGGATCGAGACAAGGCTTGGAGTCTTGGGATTGATCGCGTCGGATAATGTTGGACATTTCCGGTATGGAAGGCATGAAGGCGATGAGCGAATCACGGGACCTCGTTGGAAATGGCCATGGGCCATGTTCCAAGAGGCCCATGAAAGGCCCATGCAACCAAGGCCCATGGAACTAATTAATCAAGTCTTGATTAATTAGTACTAAGTAAGCAAGACAAGGATTAAGGTGTTGGTGATTCACCACCTAACCCAATCTTGTCTTGCCATACTTTGTCCTATTTACACCTTACTTGACACCATACTTGTCCCATGCCTTTAGTTGGACAAGTATGGGTTTTGTTATGTTTAAGTCATCTTTTTTCAACATAACAAACACTAGACAAGAATAGGAAACACAACTTCTCTCCCCCTTCCCTTGCAATTTCGGGTTTGGCAAGTTTCCACCTCCATGTTTGTGTTCTTGAGTCCTCAAAGAGAAGAAATACGTGGCTTTGATTCCCATGTGGATACGTAGGCGTCTTGGAGACTCAAGCCAATCATTCGTTAACCGGTGTTCTTGTTTTGGTAAGAACTAGTGCTGAATTTTTTCTCTTGTTAATCCATTCTTTGTTAGTTGTTTCATGGTTCTAATTGTCTCTTGGTTTTCATTGATTTTCCGCTGCGAGTTGGTTCATCTCCAACCCTACCTAGAGACCCAACAGTGGTATCAGAGCCGTGCTACCTTCGGGATTCACAAGACGGTGTTCAAAGTTTCGGTTTTGCTTGAAAGTTTCGTTTTTGGCATGTTGTTTTGCTAAATTGTTTGATAACATGTTTTAAATTATTGTTTATGGATTTAATGCATGTAAAATGAATTTTTGAAAATTATTTCAAATCTGGAAATTTTGAAAAAAATTTGATTTTTCGGGTCTCGGGAGCGGGACTCTCGGGGAGCCGAAACCGGGACCGAACGGGGCTCCGTTGGACGGAGCTAGGCCAAGCATGACCATTGGATGGTTGATATGCCAAGGCTAAACCGTTTTGTTAGTTATGACGAGTTTGGAACCGTCATGACGAACTCGAAGATCAAATGTTCAAAAGTTTCATTTTTGAACGGTTTCGATAAACCGAGCATCAAAAAATTTCGAAACTTGGCTATTAATTAAAACCGGAAAATCACATGATGTTTGATAACATGCTTGTTTGATAACACGATGTGTGATGTGATGTTGGCATGGTGTACATAATAGCCCCGAGCTCGATTTAATTATTTATCGCTTTTCACGGCCTGCGAGCCGTTAGAGTTAGCGTGTAATTATTCTTTCAAGGTGTGGTCGTCGAATCACTTGTTTGTAATATTTATTTATTCCCGACCTGCGAGTCGTGTATTAAATTGTAATATTTTACTCAAGACGAAGAAAGGGCGAAAAGGTCATTTGGTGGCTTTTCGGGTGTTGGCATCGGCTTGGAGTCGGTGGAGCTCAAGAAGCTAGTGGGAGTTAGTTTAGGGGGCTATTATGTGCACATTTATCGCTTTATGCTTGGTTTAGTTTATGCATGATTAATTCTATGTGTTTTAGAATTGCATGCTTAACTTTATTTACCGAGCATATCACCTCACATGCAAAGATAAAATTGGAATTTTAATCCTTGTGTGTGAACCCTTAGAACCGTCATTGCATTGGATGTAGTTGACGGGTTCAAAGGAAGAATTACATTGGATGTAATTTGAGGCATCATTGCATTTGGAATGTAGTTGATGTGCTCATCGCATCTAGGATGTGCCAAAGTTTTGAACACAACTGGACAAGTAAAAGCGGGTCATGTCCGATACCTCCCAATCATCAACACCTTACTACCTCCCCGTCCTATGGGTGTCGTGCGCATTAGCGGAGCATCCATGGGGAAGCGGGGTAGTAGGTTTGGACGACATATGTGGGTGTCGTGCACATTAGCGGAGCACCTACATAGTGACGGGCCATAGTTGAAAATTGGTGGACCCGACTACGATTCTCAGCCTGAGGTTGAGCTAGGGTAACAGATAGGGCAAGTCGTGTACATAAGTACATACCCTAGCCAAGAGTCACATTGGATGTGATTGGATGGAGTCCTACCTACATAGCTCGATTAAGTGGTGAGCATTAGTTCAGCTTAATTGAGTGAATCAAGGATCTTGGTTTCAGATTCTAAAGGTTTAGAATCGATTGTTGGTGTTTAAGCTTGATCTTCATAAAATTTATTCAGTTTACTGATTGAATTTTATCTGTTGTAGATCAAATGGCAAATTCAGCGAACATTAATAGTTTGTCATTAAAAACCATTCTTGACAGGGTCAAGCTAAATGGGACAAACTATTTGGACTGGTACAGAATTTTGAGGATAGTCCTCAAGTTTGAACGCAAAGAATATGTCCATGACAAGGCTGTCTCTAAGACCATATCAGAGTTACATGAAGTGTCATTAATTGCTGAGAAGAATATATCAGGGATCTGGGATCCAAGGATATTCTGATGGTCAACAAGGGAATTGGAAGTGGCAAGGGCGGGGCCCATGCGCACTTGGCAGGAAAGATGAGACACATGAGAATGTCTACTTCTACTGCCAACAGCCTGGTCATTGGAACCGGGATTACAGGAAGTTCACGGCTGATCTGAAGAAGGGCAGTGGGACTGCGCCTTCATCAAATAGCGTGGATGATCTGAAGAAGGGCAGTAGGACTGCGCCTTCATCAGGAAACCTGGATGATCTAAGGAAGGGCGGTGGGACCGTACCTTCATCCGGTATTAACTCTATAGAGCTACATCTCTCTACTTCCAAAGATTCATGGGTATTAGATACCAGGACTGAATCTCACACATGCACTTATATATGGTGGCTGAAAGTAGGAGAGGTTTGGAAAGCACGAAGTGGACCTCAGAGTTGTGGCAACTGCTGTAGGATCCATGAGTCTTGCTTTGCCAAGAGGCCTTGTCTTAGTACTGTATAATGTATATTGCATACCTACTTTTAGTAGGAATATTATATTTGTATCCGTGTTTGACAAGGAAGGATATAATGTTAATATTGGAAATGGAGTTTTCAATGTTCTATGCAATGATATGTTTTATACCAGTACTGACTTGGTTGGAGGATTGTACATATTAGATATGGGTAACAATGCCTCAAGTTCTATATATTCCGTTAATACCAAGAGGTTTTAAATCCAATGATTTAAACCTAACTCTGTTAAGGCACTATCATTTAGGTCGCATAAACAAGAAGCACCTATCAGCACTTCAGAAGTCCGGACTTTCAGGTTCATTCGAATTCCATTCGATCGATAGGTGCAAGGTTTGTTTGATGGGAAAAATGACTAAAGTTCCCTTTTATCGATCTCGATGAAAGGGCGGGTGAATTATTGGGGCTGATACACTCGAATGTGTGTAGACCAATAAGTTCACTTGCTAGGAGGAGTTTTAGCTACTTTACCACATTTATTGATGATTACAGTAAATATGGTTATGTCTATTCGGTGAGACATAAGTCTGAAGCTTTTGATAAATTCAAAGAGTTTAAGACTAAAGTAGAAAACCAGCTCGACAAAGGTATTAAGGCACTTCGATTGGATCGAGGTGGAAAATACTTGACCACAGAGTTATTAGATCATCTAAAAGAGAATGAGATCCTTTTAGAATGGACTCCTCCTAGGACACTGTAGTTGAAAGGTGTAGCCAAACGGAGAAATCGGACATTGTTAGACAATGGTCCGTTCCATGATTAGTTGGACTGATCTCCTAATCTCTTTCAGGGTTTATGCTCTAGAGACGACCACATTCATAGTGAATCGGGCTTCGACAAGGGTGTGGAAGGGACACCATTTTAAAAATGGAATGGGATGATGCCCGCTTTGTCCTTCCTAAAGATTTGTGGTTGCGAGGCTTATGTGAAACATTTGGTTTCGACTAAGCTCGAACCAAGATCTGAGATATGCACCTTCGTGTGGTATCCCAAAGCAACATGGGGATACCACTTCTACAATCCCAGTGAGAACATGGTGTTCATCGCATGGGGTGAGGTCTTTATGGAAAAGGAGTTTTGTTTCCAAAGACGTCATTGGGAGGACTGTGCATCTCGAAGAAATTCAGGATGGTACAGATCTGTCTAAACCAATTGGAAACCCAGTAGAAAGAAGCCAGAGATTGTCGTAGAGTAAGAACCAATTCCTGTTACAATTCCGGAAGGTCCAAGGCGATTTGAAAGTATCAATCTTCCACCTCCAAGATATGGTATCCGGAGGTGGCAATGAAGTCATGGTGGATCACGATGATCCAGCCACCTTTCAGGAAGTCATGGATGGGCCCATCTCCGAGTTATGGCTGGGAGCCATGAGGGAGGAAATGCAATCCATGTCGGACAACCGAGTCTGGGAACCGGTTGATCCCATCAATGGTGTGAGGACCATAGGATGCAAATGGATCTTCAAGGTGAAGATGGACATGGACGGCAACCCTCTGACCTATAAAGCTCAACTGGTGGCGAAAGGTTATAGGCAGATCCAATGGATTGACTATGAGGAAACCTTCTCCTTAGTGGCTATGGTCAAAATCGATCCAAATTCTTCTTGACATAACTGCGTATCATAATTACGAGATATGGCAAGTGGATGTCAAAACCGCTTTCCTAAATGGAAATTTGACTGAGTACGTTTGTATGTCTCGGCCCAAAGGTTTTGACGATCCGAAGAATAAAGGAAAGATTTATAAGTTGTTGAAATCCATTTATGGATTGAAACGAACTTCTCGGAGTTGGATCCTTCGTTTTGATGAAGCTGTAATTGGATTTGGCTTAATCAAGAACGAGGATGAATCTTGCGTTTATAAGAAGGCTAGTGGGAGCAATATTACCTTTCTGGTTCTCATTGAAAACGACATCCCAACCTTGCACGAGACTAAAGCTTGGTTGAGGAAGTGTTTTTCAATAAAGGACTTAGGCGATGCTTCTCATATCTTAAGGATTAAGATATGTAGAGATCGCACCAAGAGGGTCTTGGATTTAAGTCAGGGAACCTATGTGAACAAGGCATTGAGTAGGTTCTTAATGCTCGATTCAAAGAAAGGACTCTTACCCACTAGTCATGGCATTCATCTCAGCAAGACTCATTGTCCTAAGACACCTGATGAGCTGAAAAGAATGATGAGAATCCTATGCGCCTGGGGGCAGGATCGATCATATATGCCATGACATGTATGAGACCAGACGTCTCGTAAGCCTTATGTTGTACCAGTAGACATCATTCTAACCCGGGGGAAAGATGATGCTGAACTAGTCGTCGAAGGATGAGTAGACGCTAGTTTTCCAAGACAAATCTAGATGACTTTAGAAGTCAATCAGGATATGTGTTTACGCTGAATGGCAGAGCTTTAGCTGGGAAAGCGTAAAGCAAGATACCATTGCCGAATCTACGACAGAGGCCAAGTACATGGATGCTGCAGAGGCTGCTAAGGAGGCTATGTGGATTTGGAAATTCATGGCAGGGCTGGGTGTAATTAAAAACTCATCCAGTCCGGTGAATCCATTTTGCGACAACACAAGGGCCATTGCACAAGCTAAAAGCCCAGATCGCATAACAAATCCAAACATGTATTGCGGCGTATCCACCTCATCAGAGAAATACTGAACTGAGGTGAAGTGAAGATAACCTATATTGCAACAGATGATAACATAGCCAACCCTTTGACTAAGGCAGTGTCGCTGCCTGAACATGTTAGACATGTAAAGTCAATGGGGACATATTGGAGTTTAGATTGGAACTAGGGCAAGTGGGAGATTGTTAGTCTTAGTGCCCGTAGTTCAATCCTAAATGTCCAAATGCATATATCATCGTTAGCAATAAAATTAAAGCGGCTTTATATTACTTATGTGTTGGAGTAATATATCGATGTGTGCTCTGATCTATGCCCACCATGCGAATAGAACCATAGATCGAGATAGATCACACTCGATGGGTCCCTAGTCAACAAAGCTTCACTAGAAGCGACTAGTATGAAAGATGGCTCTTTATGGCTGACGTTCTGTTAGTCATTGGAATGAGATTCCGGAGTCTGATCATAGATATCATGTGGGACATGATATTGGACGACCCGCCCTGAATATGTGCCATAGATTAAGTCATGAACATATTCAGTGTTGTAGCTTGTCATGTATCCTTAGACCAAGGAGTCTTTGTGATCGCTATGTAGTCAACAACTGAGTTTAACCTGAGCCTAACGTTGTCCGTAACAGGGCTTCCATAACGGCCAGGATTGGCTTAGGGACGGGCTACATGAGTGACACGAAAGGCGGCTAAGGGATTTATCCCTCATACTGAGGTATGGGAAAGATATCGGTTCTCGGCCGCTTGATCGAGAGTGACTGAAAGAATAGCATGGCCATGCACATGATACTGGATATCATATCTTCAGTCATCTCACATATCAAGGAACGATGATTGAGAATAATAAGGATGACGGCTCTATGCCTTATCTCAATCAGGATATCGGAGATAAAAGGATAATGACAGGGACGACGGAAAGGTTAGAATCGACAGGGTCGATTCGTTATGTAGTGTCAGGCAATACTAAAGTCTCGTTAGTTGCCACTTAAATAGGATCAAGTAAAATGGGATTTTACGTTGATCTATTGACATGCATAAACCTAAGGGTCACATTAGAGGATGAAACTCATTGACACATTTATGGAGAATGGCCAAAAGGGAGTTGTCTCGGGACATGACCAAAACTGGGTTTTGGGTCATGTGCCCGTAAGTGAATAGGACTTTACGGATCGAGACAAGGCTTGGAGTCTTGGGATTGATCGCGTCGGATAATGTTGGACATTTCCGGTATGGAAGGCATGAAGGCGATGAGCGAATCACGGGACCTCGTTGGAAATGGCCATGGGCCATGTTCCAAGAGGCCCATGAAAGGCCCATGCAACCAAGGCCCATGGAACTAATTAATCAAGTCTTGATTAATTAGTACTAAGTAAGCAAGACAAGGATTAAGGTGTTGGTGATTCACCACCTAACCCAATCTTGTCTTGCCATGCTTTGTCCTATTTACACCTTACTTGACATCATACTTGTCCCATGCCTTTAGTTGGACAAGTATGAGTTTTGTTATGTTTAAGTCATCTTTTTTCAACATAACAAACACTAGACAAGAATAGGAAACACAACTTCTCTCCCCCTTCCCTTGCAATTTCGGGTTTGGCAAGTTTCCACCTCCATGTTTGTGTTCTTGAGTCCTCAAAGAGAAGAAATACGTGGCTTTGATTCCCATGTGGATACGTAGGCGTCTTGGAGACTCAAGCCAATCATTCGTTAACCGGTGTTCTTGTTTTGGTAAGAACTAGTGCTGAAATTTTTCTCTTGTTAATCCATTCTTTGTTAGTTGTTTCATGGTTCTAATTGTCTCTTGGTTTTCATTGATTTTCCGCTGCGAGTTGGTTCATCTCCAACCCTACCTAGAGACCCAACAAAAAGTGCTGTAAATATGTGGTAACTATTAAAATGGGAGCAAGTAAATATTACGCCAACAACTCAAATCCTCAATACTCCGATCCACGAATAGGTTCTTATGTCATGTCGGATCCCATACTCCGATCCACAAGAGTACTCGTGTCATGTCAGATTTTCCCTCAGTCTAGAGGAGGCACATACATCGGGCTACCGGTAATATCCCTGAGGGACACATATCATGGGGATTCTCGGAAATACCCCCAAAGGACCATATGTCATCGGGAACCAAGATAATGCTCCCGCAGGACGCATATACTCGGGTGAATCAACAAGTAACCATTCCCCGTAGGGTCAACCATCCAATGCCCCGCAGGGTCCAATAACCAATGCCCCGCAGGGTAAACCATCCATCGGCTATGATACTACCCACACCGAAATCCTCTACGGTGTGGGTACCATACCGGATCACCAATAATCATTCCCCGCAGGGTAAACCATTCCTCGGCTATGATACTACCCCACACCGGAATCCTCTACGGTGTGGGTACCATAATGGATCACCAATAATCATCTCAAAATACACACAAGAGACTAACATGCCAACACATCATACAACCAAAGCTTAGCAAATCACAATTCCATCACAACACACTAAAGGGATCCATATACCTTTACATTTACCGTTATACTTACCAATAGCAATCCATCGGTCTACCACTCACCCGATCGTACCATTTGGCACAATCAATTACACTCAATCATTCATTCAATCATTCAATCATTCAAGCATCCATTCAATCATTCAAGCATTCAAGCATTCATTCAATCATTCAATCATTCAAGCATCCATTCAATCATTCAAGCATTCATTCAATCATTCAAGCATACGATTTATCTAGTTTCGTTAGACTCTTAATTTATCCTGGAGACTAAGCAAGCAATGCATGTGAGGCAACCACAACCAAACCTATGGCTCATCTCGGCCTTTCTACTAGTAAAGCAATTTCCCTAGTATTGAAAGCGAGTTAAACTAGTTATTCACATCCTATGCATGCATACTAGACACGTCCGATTATTAGTAATAGAAAGACGATTATTCTAGTTATTCGCATCCTATATGCAATGTAGGACCTTTCCGATTTTATTAACCCAATAGGCATACTAAGTATTAAATTACACGAGGAGTTTAGTACTTTCCCTACCTTGTGGTCTTCCTCTAATAATCCTTCTAGTTACCGGAGTCCAAGCTAGCTTCCTCTCCGTGCTTCACTCCGGTTCAAGTCTCCTTCTCCTTTCGAGCTCGGGTACACGGTCTTGGATCAAAAATAAACTCTAATTAAAGTCTAACCAAAGTGCAATCATCAAAGTTCAAAAGACTCCACCCGTTGTTTCAAAAACATCTTCTTGAAGTAAACGGAAAAAGATCGAAAAGGGTTCAAAAGGACCAAAACTGGTCAGCCACGGATCTGGTCACGGATCCGTGGGCTGCGCCGTCACGGTTCTCCTCACGGAACGTGTCTGACGCCGACACGGTCTCCCTCACGGAGCCGTCACGTCCTCCGTCACGGTTCCTGTCACGGAGCCGTGACGCCTGGTACTGTTCATCTGTCTACTTCCTCCAGCTTCGGGTTTCACGATTTTAACCCCCAAAACCTTCATGGATGACCTTCTAAACCTCCAAAAACAGTTCCTAAACGTCTCTACTTCAAAACCCACGATGTGTGTTCATCAAAACTCCAAAAATACGAATTAAATCCATCATCTAACATCAAAGTCTTCCAAAACTTCATCATTTAACACTCAACTCCAAACTCATCCATTGTTCATCAAATTTCTCCAAAACCCAAGAACTAAAATCCATAAAAACGAAAATAGATTAGAAGCTCACCTTGAAAATGATGAGTAGAAGAAGAAAATGGAAGAATCAAGCCTCTTTGGTGGAGAAATAGCCCAAAAATCCTCCTTTTCTCACCTTTCTTCTCCTTCAATCTTCACACTTCACTCTCTCTCTCCACCCTCTCTCCAAAAACGCTGCATAGGGATTTGTGCTGAAATGGGCACCAGATGGGGCTTAAAACCTAGAAGGGATAGTGCCCAAAATACCCCTTAGCTTTACTCTTCCCCCAAAACCACAAATGAGGGTATAAGGGTCATAACACACCCAAGTCTCCTCTTCCAAGCAAGAATTGACACATGTCCATGTGGGGACCACTCCAAGGCTTAAATAAATTCCAGCACACAAATTATCGGATTTTGTTCTAAATCGAACCACAGTTGACCGATAAAAGTCCCAGGTTGACTTTTCCCAATATTACAGTCAATAGAAAGGAAACGCCCCAATTAAGCTACCCGTGATGATGGCTAAGCTTTTTGGGCCCCGGAAAGGTTTCGAATGACTTCCGGAGTCATCGGTTGACTTTTCCGGCCAAAAGTCAAACTTCGTCTATGGTTCACCGGTTCGATCGAGATCGATCGGGGGCGGTTCTTACAATCTACCCCCCTTAAAAGAATTTCGTCCTCGAAATTTAACTGAAGTATATCAAAGGTCGAACATGTGGGGATATTTCACGCGTACATCATTCTTGCGTTCCCAAGTCGATTCAGCTCCTTGGTGCTTCCGTACCAGCGGAATAGTCGAGTCCCGCCGAACCTTCTTCAGCGTATCCAAAGTTCTGACTGACTGCTTCTCATACGAGACATCATCAACAAACTCGATGTTCGTCCACTCGATAATGTGGGAAAGGGTCTGCAGTGCACTGCCGTAGTCGAAATACGTTGAAGACTTTATGCATGTTCCCACGTCGTGGTGGTAATACAAGGCTATAGGCAACGTCTCCAACTCTGCCCAAACCCTTAAAGGTTCGATAACTCGTGGGGCTGACTTGCCTCCGCCGAGTTTGAATCGCGCTAGGCCCTTCTTCGGACTCATCCTCAGAATTACATGAACACTAACCGAAGAAATCAACAGGTCGATGTCGTCTATCAATGTAAATCTTACGGCGAATTTGTGTACCCTTTAATCGTTCCCGAATCAACGCAACCTTAACTTAATCGTGCTTCACTAGATCACGCTAGTTACTCAAACGTCACACTTAGCGGTGCAAAACCGTCTTACCCAAAAATTCACAAATTCACGTGTAACGCCTCACACCAACTCAAAGAAATAACGAGTAAAAAAACACGCCGAAAAACATCCAAACACTTAAGAAAACTTAGGTAATGGCCTAGATAACCCATACCGGGATTTCCGTCGGCACAGGGATCCTACCGGAACCCTCTACAAGTCGAACAAAGTCGGAACCACACACCAACGTAACTCATCAGTTTCCTCCTTAGTAATCGTTACGGGGATTAATCCCAACAGAACTCAAATACTAACACGACACGACCGACCCCAAACAATTCTTCAAGAAGGTAACACACAATGGATTCATCAAAACAATAGATCTCATTAACACTGCAGGGTCTGGAACAACTACTCGTTCATCGCATCTTGAGGAAAGGTGGGCGTACCTCAATCAATGAAATAACACAATTTACCGATATCTAGTCGGAAGGCGGCACGCCTCAAAACGTACCACAATTAAAGGCTCATGCCATGAGTCTTGCTTTGCCAAGAGGCCTTGTCTTAGTATTGTATAATGTATATTGCATACCTACTTTTAGTAGGAATATTATATCTGTATCCGTGTTTGACAAGGAAGGATATAATGTTAATATTGGAAATGGAGTTTTCAATGTTCTATGCAATGATATGTTTTATACCAGTACTGACATGGTTGGAGGATTGTACATATTAGATATGGGTAACAATGCCTCAAGTTCTATATATTCCGTTAATACCAAGAGGTCTAAATCCAACGATTTAAACCTAACTCTGTTATGGTACTGTCATTTGGGTCGCATAAACAAGAAGCGCCTATCAGCACTTCAGAAGTGCGGGCTTTCAGGTTCATTCGAATTCCATTCGATCGATAGGTGCAAGGTTTGTTTGATGGGCAAAATGACTAAAGTGCCCTTTATCGATCGCGATGAAAGGGCGGGTGAATTATTGGGGCTGATACACTCGAATGTGTGTAGACCAATAAGTTCACTTGCCAGGAGGGGTTTTAGCTATTTTATCACATTTACTGATGATTACAGTAAATATGGTTATGTCTATTCGGTGAGACATAAGTCTAAAGCTTTTGATAAATTCAAAGAGTTTAAGACTATAGTAGAAAACCAGCTCGACAAAGGTATTAAGGCACTTCGATTGGATCGAGGTGGAAAATACTTGACCACAGAGTTATTAGATCATCTAAAAGAGAATGGGATCCTTTTGGAATGGACTCCTCCTAGGTCACTGTAGTTGAAAGGTGTAGCCAAACGGAGAAATCGGACATTGTTAGACAATGGTCTGTTCCATGATTAGTTGGACTGATCTCCCAATCTCTTTTAGGGGGTTTGCTCTAGAGACGACCGCATTCATAGTGAATCGGGCTTCGACGAATGGTGTGGAAGGGACACCATTTTAAAAATGGTACGGGATGATGCCCGCTTTGTCCTTCCTAAAGATTTGTGGTTGCGAGGCTTATGTGAAACATTTGGTTTCGACTAAGCTCGAACCAAGATCTGAGATATGCACCTTCGTGTGGTATCCCAAAGCAACAAGAGGATACTATTTCTACAATCCCAGTGAGAACATGGTGTTCGTCGCTTGGGGTGGGGTCTTTATGGAAAAGAAGTTTTGTTTCCAAAGACGTCATTGGGAGGACTGTGCATCTCGAAGAAATTCAGGATGGTACAGATCTGTCTAAACCAATTGGCAACCCAGTAGAAAGGAGCCAGAGATTGTCGTAGAGTAAGAACCAATTCCTATTACAATTCCGGAAGGTCCAAGGCGATTTGAAAGGATCAATCTTCCACCTCCAAGATATGGTATCCGGAGGTGACAATGAAGTCATGGTGGATCACGATGATCCAGCCACCTTTCAGGAAGTCATGGATGGGCCCAACTCCGAGTTATGGCTGGGAGCCATGAGGGAGGAAATGCAATCCATGTCGGACAACCGAGTCTGGGAACCGGTTGATCCCATCAATGGTGTGAGGACCATAGGATGCAAATGGATCTTCAAGGTGAAGATGGACATGGACGGCAACCCTCTGACCTACAAAGCTCAACTGGTGGCGAAAGGTTATAGGCAGATCCAATGGATTGACTATGAGGAAACCTTCTCCTTAGTGGCTATGGTCAAAATCGATCCAAATTCTTCTTGACATAACTGCGTATCATAATTACGAGATATGGCAAGTGGATGTCAAAACCGCTTTCCTAAATGGAAATTTGACTGAGTACGTTTGTATGTCTCGGCCCAAAGGTTTTGACGATCCGAAGAATAAAGGAAAGATTTATAAGTTTATAAATTCCATTTATGGATTGAAACGAACTTCTCGGAGTTGGATCCTTCGTTTTGATGAAGCTGTAATTGGATTTGGCTTAATCAAGAACGAGGATGAATCTTGCGTTTATAAGAAGGCTAGTGGGAGCAATATTACCTTTCTGGTTCTCATTGAAAACGACATCCCAACCTTGCACGAGACTAAAGCTTGGTTGAGGAAGTGTTTTTCAATAAAGGACTTAGGCGATGCTTCTCATATCTTAAGGATTAAGATATGTAGAGATCGCACCAAGAGGGTCTTGGATTTAAGTCAGGGAACCTATGTGAACAAGGCATTGAGTAGGTTCTTAATGCTCGATTCAAAGAAAAGACTCTTACCCACTAGTCATGGCATTCATCTCAGCAAGACTCAGTGTCCTAAGACACTTGATGAGCTGAAAAGGATGATGAGAATTCTATGCGCCTGGGGGCAGGATCGATCATATATGCCATGACATGTATGAGACCAGACGTCTCGTAAGCCTTATGTTGTACCAGTAGACATCATTCTAACCCGGGGGAAAGATGATGCTGAACTAGTCGTCGAAGGATGAGTAGACGCTAGTTTTCCAAGACAAATCCAGATGACTTTAGAAGTCAATCAGGATATGTGATTACGCTGAATGACAGAGCTTTAGCTGGGAAAGCGTAAAGCAAGATACCATTGCCGAATCTACGACAGAGGCCAAGTACATGGATGCTGCAGAGGCAGCTAAGGAGGCTATGTGGATTTGGAAATTCATGGCAGGGCTGGGTGTAATTAAAAACCCATCCAGTCCGGTGAATCCATTTTGCGACAACACAAGGGCCATTGCGCAAGCTAAAAGCCTAGATCGCATAACAAATCCAAACATGTACTGCGGCGTATCCACCTCATCAGATAAATACTGAACTGAGGTGAAGTGAAGATAACCGATATTGCAACAGATGATAACATAGCCAACCCTTTGACTAAGGCAGTGTCACTGCCTGAACATGTTAGACATGTAAAGTCGATGGGGACATATTGGAGTTTAGATTGGAACTAGGGCAAGTGGGAGATTGTTAGTCTTAGTGCCCGTAGTTCAATCCTAAATGTCCCAATGTATATATCATCGTTAGCAATAAAATTAAAGCGGCTTTATATTACTTATGTGTTGGAGTAATATATCGATGTGTGCTCTGATCTATGCCCACCATGCGAATAGAACCATAGATCGAGATAGATCACACTCGATGGGTCCCTAGTCAACAAAGCTTCACTAGAAGCGACTAGTATGAAAGATGGCTCTTTATGGCTTACGTTCTGTTAGTCATTGGAATGGGATTCCGGAGTCTGATCATAGATATCATGTGGGACATGATATTGGACGACCCGCCCTGAATATGTGCCATAGATTAAGTCATGAACATATTCAGTGTTGTAGCTTGTCATGTATCCTTAGACCAAGGAGTCTTTGTGATCGCTATGTAGTCAACAACTGAGTTTGACCTGAGCCTAACGTTGTCCGTAACAGGGCTTCCATAACGGCCAGGATTGGCTTGGGGACGGGCTACATGAGTGACACGAAAGACGGCTAAGGGATTTATCCCTCATACTAAGGTATGAGAAAGATATCGGTTCTCGGCCACTTGATCGAGAGTGACTGGAAGAATAGCATGGCCATGCACATGATACTGGGTATCATATCTTCAGTCATCTCACATATCAAGGAACGGTGATTGAGAATAATAAGGATGACGGCTCTATGCCTTATCTCAATCAGGATATCGGAGATAAAAGGATAATGACAGGGACGACGGAAAGGTTAGAATCGACAGGGTCGATTCGTTATGTAGTGTCAGGCAATACTAAAGTCTCGTTAGTTGCCACTTAAATATGATCAAGTAAAATGGGATTTTACGTTGATCTATTGACATGCATAAACCTAAGGGTCACACCAGAGGATGAAACTCATTGACACATTTATGGAGAATGGCCAAAAGGGAGTTGTCTCGGGACATGACCAAAACTGGGTTTTGGGTCATGTGCCCGTAAGTGAATAGGACTTTACGGATCGAGACAAGGCTTGGAGTCTTGGGATTGATCGCGTCGGATAATGTTGGACATTTCCGGTATGGAAGGCATGGAGGCGATGAGCGAATCACGGGACCTCGTTGGAAATGGCCACGGGCCATGTTCCAAGAGGCCCATGAAAGGCCCATGCAACCAAGGCCCATGGAACTAATTAATCAAGTCTTGATTAATTAGTACTAAGTAAGCAAGACAAGGATTAAGGTGTTGGTGATTCACCACCTAACCCAATCTTGTCTTGCCATACTTTGTCCTATTTACACCTTATTTGACACCATACTTGTCCCATGCCTTTAGTTGGACAAGTATGGGTTTTGTTATGTTTAAGTCATCTTTTTTCAACATAAAAAACACAAGACAAGAATAGGAAACACATTTTCTCTCCCTCTTCCATGGCCATTTTGGGTTTGGCTAGTTTCCACCTCCATGTTTGTGTTCTTGAGTCCTCAAAGAGAAGAACTATGTGGCTTTGATTCCCATGTGGATACGTAGGCGTCTTGGAGACTCAAGCCAATCATTCGTTAACCGGTGTTCTTGTTTTGGTAAGAACTAGTGCTGAAAATTTTCTCTTGTTAATCCATTCTTTGTTAGTTGTTTCATGGTTCTAATTGTCTCTTGGTTTTCATTGATTTTCCACTGCGAGTTGGTTCATCTCCAACCCTACCTAGAGACCCAACACAGGGATCCTACCGGAACCCTCTACAAGTCGAACAAAGTCGGAACCACACACCAACGTAACTCATCAGTTTCCTCCTTAGTAATCGTTACGGGGATTAATCCCAACAGAACTCAAATACTAACACGACACGACCGACCCCAAACAATTCTTCAAGAAGGTAACACACAATGGATTCATCAAAACAATAGATCTCATTAACAATGCAGGGTCTAGAACAACTACTCGTTCATCGCATCTTGAGGAAAGGTGGGCGTACCTCAATCAATGAAATAACACAATTTACCGATATCTAGTCGGAAGGCGGCACGCCTCAAAACGTACCACAATTAAAGGCTCATGCCATACCAAGCGTGGCACACTAGTCCAATCAAAACAACATGTCACACCGGGTAAATCCTTTCAAGGCTCTCAACCTGATAACGGTTCAGCCACACATAAAGTATCACAATCCTGGATCATGGAAAAACCATCAAAACTCAACTGCGATCGATCAAGAAGGTTATCCAACCTGCTATATTTCTCTTACCATTGACACTTGCTCACATACTATCAATCGACCAACTTATAAGTCGTTTCATCTGAGTCATCACCATAATGAGTCCACAACAAGCATTGAAATCTCGAGAATTTGAACGGTCTTTGGGGTACCTTGCGCGTAAATCTTCAAACGTCTTTCAAACAACTTAGGACCAGTCACTGGTCAACTCTAAATTCTTATTGTGCTCTGCATGACACAAAACCTGACCTACCATGCGATGCTTCGTGCGGTGCCCTCCTGTTATTGGCCTGGAAGCTCGCGGTAGTCGTATTACGCTAACTGTTCCCGGGTCTCGACGTGAGGTGCTCTCACTTCTACGGTGTAACTTAGCGGTTACGCTAGTCCTCGCGGGACGTTGGCGTTCGTTCTTCCTTTGTCGACAGAGATACGTCTTGGTACACGGTTCACTTTCTTCGTATTCTGCTCCGCTGGAAATGTCGCTTGATGTCGCTGTATCTCTCGTTGTTGGTTTGACTGTACTGTGCGGCGCGAATGATTTGACTCTTGGACACGTCTTCTTGCTGCTGCGCGGCTCGAACTCTCTTCTTGATCCGCGACATGCTCCGATCTTTGGTGTCGTCGTTGTTGACCATCTTCTCCTAAACTTGTCGCGTCGGTACTGAGTGTCGGGTCTTTGTCTTGATGCGGTCAAGCTTCTAGTGGTCTTCATGCCTCATTAGCGCTCCGCTCCTCGTGCTGCATTATTCTCAGCGATGCGCTCGGACAGGTCCTTCTTCTTTCTGGCTCTTCGGGCTGACGTTCGGCGCGGTCTCTCTGTCGGCGTGGATCTGCATGGTCCAAGGATGTTTGCGTCGTCTCTGGTCTCAGGTTAGTTCCAATGTCGCCTTCGTGAACTGGTAGTAATCTGATCGTCTCCTCTAGGAATAACGTATGGAACACACTCTAATCTAATCTCTCACGTACGACACACACTTGTGCAACTTTTCACTCGATAATTTGGATGTCTAGACAAGAATCGTCTCAAAGGTTCGAATCTCATGACCTAAATCTTCTAGCGGAGGTAGAAGAAGCTGCATATTACGACTCCTGTGGGTTATGGGTCCACCACGCTTCCGCTGTGCTACTCTGATCTTATCGTCACTCGATCATCTCCGGTGACTGGTCGGACCGTTTACTGGTCAAGGCTGCAGCCTTTCACTGTTCGGGCATTCGCTGCTGATGGCATTCAATGAACGCCTGTTGTTTCACCAATCGGTTCTTAAAACTCGATCCGTACTCTCGAAGAAAGAAAAGAACTTTCTGTACGACAAGGTTTGTTACTCCTCTTTCAAACTCAAACTGACACTAGTCGGTACTACCACACCTCTAGTTGGTGTGTTAAGATACGGGTTGGGCTTACCAGTTTTAAACTCGTTCCATCATAAAGTAATCACGAAACAATACAACCAAGTGTAATATTCAAGTGTCAGCAAACACGAAATCCAAAATGTAAGTCGTAAACAAGTACTCTAAGCGCTCTCAAGATTGGTATCAAGTCCCTCAGCTCGGGGCCCGACGATCGCGTACACTCTGCCCTACTGAGTCTGAGGTCCTCCTCTCGGTGGTAGTGGAAGAATCTGTTGATGTGGTCGTTGTACGGGTCCTCTCCCGAATCAGTCAGGACACAATGTGGAGATGTGTCCCGATCTGCCACAGTGATAGCATGTCCTCTCATCTGGACGTGGCCTCTCTTCGGCTCTCGCCGGACTACCTGCAGAACGGTCTGCTGGTCCACCACTCAATGGGCAGTCCCGGCCCAGATGTTCCAACTGTCTACACGAAGGACAAAACTGTGCCACCGGGGCAGGTCCAACCGGCGCTACTGCCCCAACCCGTCGTGTCCCACCAGACTGGGTTTGTGGCTGAAACAATCCTGAGGTCCTCTGCCTCCTAGGATCGCGACTCTCTGACGGCCTTAGGAAGTCATTCGGCCTGGTCTTCCGTGCTCAAGCGGTCTCCCGAAAATGCTTCTCAACGGCTAGTGCCTGGTCTACTAGTACAGAAAAATCCTCATCCTGAAGGTAATAACTCGATCCGCGATAGACGGGATGAGTCCTCTCTCGAAATGCCTTCGGCGACTCTCCTTGGTCTGCACCATCTCGGGCGCAGAGCGAGACAGGGACGTGAATCTCGCCTCATACTCAGAGACGGTCATCCCTCTCTGCTGCATATCCAAAAGCTGCTGGTGTCGGCCATCTCGAACAGATCGGGGGAAATACTATTCCAGGAACAGTCTGTTGAGCAGCTGAAAGTCATCTACAACCCTGGTCTGCACATGCTGCCACCAATAGTATGCTTCTCCCTCAGACCGGAAGGTCGCGAAAGATACTCTTAAACGACTAACAGATACCTCAGACGTATCCAGATTGCGGTTAATCCGTTCCAACCAACCTACGACATCCTCGGGGTCTGAACTCCCAGAGTCGACTGATGTGCCCAGCTTGGAAAAATCTCTGAGTGCCTGGGCCGTAAAGCTGTCAAAATGGTTTGGCCTTTCAACATAGGCTGTGGTAGTCGTGGGCACGGTCTCTAGTGCCGGCGCTGCATTCTCCTGCTGAGCGCTGATCGCTGCTAGTACTGCGCGAACCACCTCCTCTAGAGGGGCCGCCTGAGTCGGGTCTGCGACTGGAAGATCCCTAGGTGGTAACTCTGACGGTCCACCCTCAAACTCTGGTGCTCTGTAAAAGCAGCACCCTGGGCACTCGATGCCCCTGCCAGCCCAATAACTGGTGTCTGGCTCTGCCCCACAACTGGGCGGCTCCTGGTCCCTCTCGGGAAGTAAACACGGGACATCTCGTAGACTCGTTGCATTTATAACGTATATGTTCATATTTCGATTCAACTCAAGCGGTTTGATTGAACATAAAGGGACGTCCTCATGCGTCTTATAGGGATTCTACTTGGATCGATAGTACGTAGTAGTCATATATAATACTTATATAGACAAAGAAGTCCGCACCTTGTGCGTCTCACAACATCAAGCAAGTAAATCAATTAACTCCCCCAGGAGGTACAGTCTCAACAATCACACAATCAACATACCAGACCGGTAGACGTCTCGGTCGGGTATCTTCCCATCACGTGGGGTTCAAATCATAACACAACAATTCCACAATTTATGTCCTCAATTTCTTTCTTATAAGTCTCCACTCTTTTCATAAATCTCAACATCTTATTTTTCTCTTATGACATTCATGTCGATCTCGCGTCGTTACAACCCGATTTAGGCGTCCTCAAATCCCGTTGGAACCACTTGACATCCCCCTATCACACTCGACTACAGTGGCGCCCCTGAGTCAGCCCGTGATAGTGCAAACACTTCAGTTTCACAGAAATTTCGGCATGACCCGTTCGTATTTTCCATCAACCATCCGCTTAAGGGAGACATTTAATTATCAATTTCATATGGCATTCGGTACCCAAGGTTCCCACAATCAGCAAAATACATATCACCGCGCAATACTGCAAGTACTCCTTGGGTTTCTACCCTTTACTCAATTGACATCCAATCGGATCGTCATTTCAACTTTAACCCTCAAATAACGCTCAATACTTTAAACAATTCAACACTTCAATAAGTCAACACTTCAATAATTCAACAATTCAATCATGGAGCGGCCAACCAAGTGGCAACACACTTAACAAACGGTTTACTAAACACCCAATTCAGAACGGCTCAATCATTGCTCGTTAACCCAATCGCGATCTCAACCATTCGGCTTCACCGATCACTGTAACTTACAGCCAATAGGGCAAGGATACCAATCAAGAAATACAACCATCGTAATATAAAAGATTCAAAATTAAACAAACACTGAAACCATCCAAAACTTGAGTCGTTTCAACTCTACGCATCGGATATTGCCGACTTGCGTCACTGAGTACCACGACTTAGACCACCTAACTCTACCCACCTAATTGACGTTCGGTCCGAGGTTTTGAAAACGATTTCAAAATGAAACCAGGCTCTGATACCAAATTGTCATGCCCCAAATCCGATTTTGGTCGGACTCGAGACTTGACTTGGGTTGACAATTAAATAGTAACAAAAAGATAATAAAACCGATTAAACGCTCAAATAGGTTCCATTCAATTACTCAAATAATATGGTCCAAATTGTAAATAAGAGTCAAGGTTCTAACTAGAGTACGTAAAATATGCGATTCGTTACAAAGGACCAATGACATCTCTAATACCAAACACCCAGACTAACCAGAAGCTCCCAAGCCTCGAGTTCACTAATTCAACAAGCTTGCCTGTACAAACATTAGATAAAACAACAGGGAGTGAGCTTTTGCTCAGTAGGGAAAATCATAAATAATTTAACCTCCAGTTTAGTAATAAAACTGCCTTAGCATGACGACACAATTTGCAATTAACACTATTAATCAATAAGATGCTTTGGAATAGGTAAAGATAAGAATAATATCGCATTCTTAAGGGTAACAGTAACTTTAAGAGATTAAGTGAAAAGCGCTGTAAATATGTGGTAACTATTAAAATGGGAGCAAGTAAATATTACGCCAACAACTCAAATCCTCAATACTCCGATCCACGAATAGGTTCTTATGTCATGTCGGATCCCATACTCAGATCCACAAGAGTACTCGTGTCATGTCAGATTTTCCCTCGGTCCAGAGGAGGCACATACATCGGGCTACTGTTAATGTCCCCGAGGGACACATATCGTTGGGATTCCCGGAAATACCCCCAAAGGACAATATGTCATCGGGAACCAAGATAATGCTCCCGCAAGACACATATACTCAGGTGAATCAACAAGTAACCATTCCCCGCAGGGTCAACCATCCAATGCTCTGCAGGGTCCAATAACCAATGCCCCGCAGGGTAAACCATCCATCGGCTATGATACTACCCCACACCGGAATCCTCTACGGTGTGGGTACCATACCGGATCACCAATAATTATTCCCCGCAGGGTAAACCATTCCTCGGCTATGATACTACCCCACACCGGAATCCTCTACGGTGTGAGTACCATACCAGATCACCAATAATCATCTCAAAACACACACAAGAGACTAACATGCCAATACATCATACAACCAAAGCTTAGCAAATAACAATTCCATCACAACACACTAAAGGGATCCATATACCTTTACACTTACCGTTATACTTACCAATAGCAATCCATCGGTCTACCACTCACCCGACCGTACCATTTGGTACAATCAATTACACTCAATCATTCAAGCATCCATTCAATCATTCAAGCATTCATTCAATCATTCAATCATTCATTCAATCATTCAAGCATACGATTTATCTAGTTTCGTTAGACTCTTAATTTATCCTGGAGACTAAGCAAGCAATGCATGTGAGGCAACCACAACCAAACATATGGCTCATCTCGGCCTTTCTACCAGTAAAGCAATTTCCCAAGTATTGAAAGCGAGTTAAACTAGTTATTCATATCCTATGCATGCATACTAGACACGTCCGATTATTAGTAATAGAAAGACGATTATTCTAGTTATTCGCATCCTATATGCAATCTAGGACCTTTCCGATTTTATTAACCTAATAGGCATACTAAGTATTAAATTACACGAGGAGTTTAGTACTTTCCCTACCTTGTGGTCTTCCTCTAATAATCCTTCTAGTTGCTGGAGTCCAAGCTAGCTTCCTCTCCGTGCTTCACTCGGGTTCAAGTCTCCTTCTCCTTTCGAGCTCGGGTACACGGTCTTGGATCACAAATAAACTCTAATTAAAGGCTAACCAAAGTGCAATCATCAAAGTTCAAAAGACTCCACCCGTTGTTTCAAAAACATCTTCTTGAAGTAAACGGAAAAAGATCGAAAAGGGTTCAAAAGGACCAAAACTGGTCAGCCACAGATCTGGTCACGGATCCGTGGGCTGCGCCGTCACGGTCTCCCTCACGGATCCGTGACGTCCTCCGTCATGGTTCCTGTCACGGAGCCGTGACGCCTGGTTCTATTCATCTGTCTACTTCCTCCATCTTCGGGTTTCACGATTTTAACCCCCAAAACCTCCATGGATGACCTTCTAAAGCTCCAAAAATAGTTCCTAAACGTCTCTACTTCAAAACCCACGATGTGTGTTCATCAAAACTCAAAAAATACGAATTAAATCCATCATCTAACATCAAAATCTTCCAAAACTTCATCATTTAACACTCAACTTGTGAGAACCACTTGTCACACAAATGGTTGTAGTTGTTATTTTTGAACAAAACAAAAGGAAGAAGTGATGGTAGTTGGTAATTTTGAACAAAACAACAGGAAGAGAACAAAGGGGTGTTCGGCCATATTCAAAAAAGAAAGAGAAATGGAGAGAGAAAGAAGAGAGAAGAGGAGGAGGAGAAAAGGAAAAGAAAAGAAAAGGAAAGCTAGGGTTTTGTCGATTTTCCCGACGATTCAACCAACGGATTGTCTCAACGGTTGTAGAATCGAGCTCCCGTCGACATTCCCTACGGTGAGAACCCGTTCTTTTCTCGTTTTGGTACATTTGAATTTTAGGGTTTGAATTTAAACGGTTTGATTAAGGTTGGGTTTTGTTTAAGGTTGGTTTAAAGATGAATGGTTGAGGTTTGGGGTTCGTTAGGAACGTTTTGGGGCGAAAAGGAAATTTTCCCATTATGGCCGTGTGGGGCCCACTTGCCCGGGTCTCGGTTTTTTCCCATTATGGTTTTGGACGATCCCCGAATCGATAATTCACACCCGGAACGAATTATGGAATTAAATTGTGAAAATTGGAATTATCGGGTTTAGAAATTTTAAACGCGAATTAAATCGCTCGGAAGTCGGAAATTGATTCTGTCGATTGCATTGGAACCCTTGAATTATCCTAAGATCGTAGAAACGAAAACGGAAATTTTCGGAGCCCCGGAAGGGCGTTTTCCAATCACGGGCAGATTCGCCGAGCCGGAGGAATCAGGCCTTTCCGGGCCCATTATTGACAATGTCGAGTAATTGGGAATTTTGGGAGTGATCGGCATTACCGGGGTTGCATTTGGGCGTCTAATTCTTTAAAATTCAGCTTTGCCTGCGAACTTAAAAAGTGTTTTAATTGTATTCTTGTTAGTTCGTACCGCCGACCGCGGAAAGGGGAGGCTAGGCGAGTGATCGTACCCTCCGGTGCGCGGTCGGTAAACTGCAGAGGGCTGTGGTCCCCGTCAGGTGAGTCGCACCTTCCGACGCGTGATCGGTAAAGTGTTGAGGTTAAAGTTGTGCCCGAAGGGTGTGTCCTACTCTCCAATGCGTGGTCAGTAAAGAGCAGAGGACTGTGGTCCCCGTAGGTGAGTAGCACCTTCCGGCGCGTGATTGGTAAAGTGCTAAGGTTAGAGCTGTGCCCGAGGGGTGTGTTGTACTCTCCAATGCGTGGTCGGTAAAGAGCAGAGGGCTGTGGTCCCCGTAGGTGAGTAGCACCTTCCGGCGCGTTATCGGTAAAGTGTTGAGTCTAGATTTATGCCCGAGGGGTGTTTTACCCTTCGGTGCGCAGTCGGTAAAGAGCATAGGGCTGTGTCCCCATCAGGTGAGTAGCACCTTCCGGCGCGTGATCGGTAAAGTGCTTAGGCTTGTGGTTGCGGTTTGCGTGATTTTGATCACTTCTGTGTTGTGTTCTTTGAGGTCGTCATTACGGTGTCAGGTGTACATTACGTGTACGGGTGTTTTGTTTGGTTGGGGAAAGTAACAGTTTTCGTGTGACAGTCGGGTTATTTGAGTTTGGGGATAGTAGTCCCCGGTGTTTTGTTTGTTATTGGTGTTTCTGCTAGTACGCCATAGTCAGTCTGGTATCCGTGGTGGTGAGCGAAACGCTCACCCCTAGCTGCTTTTCCTACAGGTACTGGTCGCGAGGCGGACTAGGGGAACTCTCGAAGCTTGAAGAGCTGGGAGCGGGAGTCCGGGTTTTTTGGAGTCTACCGACGTACATGTTGGTTTTTGTCCGCTTATTTTGGACGTATTTTAAGTTGTAAAATATTATTTTGTTTAATTCAAACTGGTGATTTTAAGCGGTTTTATTAAAATGTTTGAAAATGGTTTTATTGTTTCACCGTTCGCGTTCCGGGTTCGGTCCTACTGAATTCGGGGCGTGACAGTTTGGTATCAGAGCTCGAGGTTTCACACCTCAGACTGTACGTCAATTAGGTGGGGAGAGTTGAGTTGTTAAAAGTCCCGTCGTGCGTGGGTTGCGCAAGTCGGAAACCGTGTGTAGACCCGTAGTGACATGAGTCATGTTTGTTGTTGTGTGTATGTGCAGTATTGTTGTTATTGGCATAATGATTGTGTGTTGCTGCGTGAAACGTTTTTAAGCTGTCGCGACTCGACTCAAGAGCGCTCCTGTAGTCGAACGTGACGGTGCTGATATCAAGTGGGTACAATTTAGTTCGGGGACGCCTGGACCGGGTTGTAACTACGTGATGTCAAAAATGAGGTTTTATGATGAAAGGGAGAAAGGTTTTAAAGTTGGTTGGCCCTGTGGGCGTGTTTTAAATTGGTTGGCCCTGTGCGCGTGTTTTTAAATTTGTTGGCCATGTGGGCGTGTTTTGGTGTTCTGGTTTTATTTGCGTTTTGGGTCGTGTTGAGGTCTCCCTTACGTGAGCGAGTAATTGAGGTGTTATTAACGTGAGCAGTGTGACGTTTTAGTACCGAGTTTGAGATAGACGTAGACTGTGTGAACGCTAGTATTTTGATCACGTCGTCATTGTATAAGTTCGCAAACTAAGCGTTTGCGTGTATCCGTGCAGAGGATACCGACTACATGGCACGTGGAAGGAGAGGACGATCAGCTGGGGCACGGGGACGGGCGCCCACATGTGGCAGGAGGGGACGGTTAGCTGGGGCACCGGGACGGATGCCCACCGTCGAACCCGCTGAGTCCACGGAAGCCCAGGGTACTCCCGTCGGGGAGGATAGGAGGAATGACGAAGGACCATCTGCGGGCACGCCCAGCATCCCACCGGTCGCAGACCCGCCCACTGCGACCGCTCTAGAAGAGCTGACCCGGACGATGCAGAGCTTGGTAGCGATCATCGCCTGTAGAGAGTCTGCATCGCCAGCTCCGGAGACAGCAGCCGTTCCAGCGAGGATCGTTCAGGCCGAAGGCCATACGGCCCGGACACTGCTGGATTTCCTGAAGCTGGGCATACCTACGTTCGTCGGGGAGCCGAACCCCGACATAGCCAAGAGATGGCTGGAGCAGGTCACTCGGGACCTGGACACGTCAGGCATCGAGGACGGTCACACCAGGGTGTCCTTTGCAGCTCATCAACTGAGGGACAACGCCTACCACTGGTGGGGGCGCGTACGGGACAAAGTTGGGGAAGACTACAGTATCTTCGAGACGGTCTTTCTGCAGCAGTATTTCCCCGAGTCGGCCAGGGTGGACTGACATCAGCAGTTCCTGGACTGCAACAGTACGGGGCGTCAGTGGCAGAGTATGAGGCCAGATTCACGGCCCTGACCAGATTTGCACAAGAAATGGTGGGGACAGAGCTGAACCGTTGCCGACGGTTCGAGGCGGGGCTGTGGCCGACGATTCGGGATCGAGTCCTCGCCCTGAGGTTGCGAGTGTACTCAGAGCTCGTAGACATTATAGCGACAGTGGAGCAGGGTCTCCGAGAGGCAGCGAGGACCCGTGAGGTTCGGCAGCGGCCGACCAGTGTTGCGGGGCCGCCCGAGTCCCGAGATCCGAAGAGACAGAGGACTGCGGGGTTCTTTCCGCCACAGACTCAGCAGACGGAGCGAGACAGATGGGGTCGGTGGCGTCAGTAGGGCCAGTCGCTTCAGAGAGGGGGCCAGTATGTTATACATGCGGACAGACATGCCACATGCGGCGAGAGTGTCCGATAGGAGCAGGGCCCGCGACACCACCAGTGTTCAGACAGACAGACCAGGGTAGGGGACCAAGGGGCGATGGTGCCAGGTGCCACCGGTGCGGCCGGTTTGGACACCTAGTTAGGGCGTGCCCTGAGCAGGGCGGGGCAACGTTGGTGCAACGACCGCATTTTTCGCACACCGTGCGGTCACCCTGGGCGCGCCAGCATCAGAGTCAGCCGTCGAGGTTCTCGCAGCCATCCACGAGCGTGTCAGTTCAGAGACAACAACAGAGGTCCGTACGGCCAGCAGTCAGTTCGCCAGGTCAGAGGCAGCAGGCGTCACAGGGGAGAGTGTATGCAGTTACCGACTCCCGGGCCACAGGATCCACTTCCTACCGTGAGACCATTCAGGGTACGTGTTTACTGTATCATTTGTGGGCGTTATTTTTATTTGATACCGGGGCGTCGCACTCGTTTATTTCGTCGAGTTGTGCTGAGAGGTTGGGCTGAGTTTAGAGCCGTTGAGTCCACCCCTATGTCTGGACACCCCAGTTAGAGGTGATGTGATGTTGACTAGGGTCTGTCGTGCCTGCGAAGTTAGAGTCGCAGACTGTCCTTGCCCTAGTGACCTTCTCATTCTGGGAATAACGACCTTTGACGTGATCTTGGGAATGGATTGGCTGGCGAAGTACCGAGCCAATATCGACTGCTATAGGCGACGAGTGACAGTGTCAGCAGGCAACACGAAGGTGTCGTGTGTTCTGGGTAGTAAGAGCGGGGTTCTCCTGTCGGTGTTGTTCGTAGTGGAGGAAGTATCGGCCATGCAGAGCCGAGAGTTACCGCGAGTGGTGTACGAGTTCCCCGAGGTATTTCCCGAGGAGTTGAGCGGATTACCACCAGTTCGTGAGGTGGAGTTCGGGATTGACCTGATGCCAGGAACGGCATCGATATCGATGACGCCTTACAGGTTCGCGCCAACAGAGTTGACCGAGCTGAAGCGTCAGCTCGAGGAGCTTCAGTAGAAGGGGTTTATCCGTCCGAGCGTATCGCCGTGGGGAGCACCAGCACTCTTCGTGAAGAAGAAGACTAGAGAGCTTCGGATGTGCATAGACTACCGGAAGCTGAACCGGGTTACGGTGAAGAATCGATACCTGATGCCGAGGATCGATGACTTATTCGACTAGTTGAGAGGGTCGACATGTTTCTCGAAGATCGATCTGCGATCCGGATATTACCAGTTGCGAGTCCGAGAGGGGGACATCACAAAGACTGCATTCCGGACACGCTATGGGCATTACGAGTTCTTCGTGATGCCATTTGGACTGACGAACGCACCTGCAACGTTCATGGATCTGATGAACAGTATATTCCGGCCATTCTTAGATCAATTTGTGGTGGTGTTTGTAGACGACATCTTGATCTACTCGCAGAACGAGGCGGCGCATGAGGAGCATCCGAGGGTTATTCTGACCATGTTGCACACACATCAGCTATACGCCAACCTGGAGAAGTGCGAGTTTTGGCTCGCTGAGGCGAAATTACTCGGCCACATTGTGTCCCGTGACGGTATATTGGTCGATCCGACAAAGATCGACGCGGTTTCGAAGTGGGCGCGGCCCACGAGCGTCTTCGAGATCCGCAGCTTTTGGGGGTTGGCTGAGTATTATCGGGAATTCGTCCAGGACTTTGCGCGTCTAGCCGCGCCTATGACTCTTTTGACATGCAACGGAGTCGGGTTTGTGTGGAAAGAGGATTGTGAACGTGCGTACACGGAGCTGAAGGCTCGTCTGACTACCGCTCTAGTGTTGATAGTGCCAGAGCGCGGGGTCGGGTATGAGGTCTATTGTGACGCGTCCGGGGAAGGACTGGGCTGTGTAATGATGCAATTGGGTAGAGTTGTTGCTTATGGCTCCAGGCAGTTGAAGACGCACGAGCGCAACTATCCCACCCATGACCTGGAATTATCTGTATGGCGAGAGATTTCAGGTGTTCTCGGGTCACAAGAGCCTCAAGTACATCTTTTCCCAACGAGACCTGAACATGCACTAGCGGCGATGGATGGAACTACTTGAGGAGTACGACTTTGAGCTACTCTACCATCCAGGTAAGGCGAATCTGATTGTCGACGCCTTGAGTAGGAAGTCGATGCCGTGTCCTGCTAGCATCTCAGTCCGGGAGTGGGACATGATGGGAGAGCTGAGCACATTCGGGTTGGAGCTAGAAGAGGTTACTAGCGGCTTGACCATGTGCTTCTTGGTGGCTCAGCCCACCCTGCTTGGCCGGGGGATAGAGGCACAGTCGGTGGATGTCGAGACGACAAAGATCCGGGAGAGAGTTTTTGGCGGTGTTGACGCCGAGGGCTGGGATCGTCGTGCTAATTGGGAGTTACGGTATCGTGGAGGTTTGTTCATACCGCGTAACGGTGGAGGCGACGAGCTGAGAGAGTCACATTATTCGTGTCTGATAGTGCACGTGGGTAGCACTAAGAGGAGCGCGACATCAGGCGGCATATCTAGTGGAGCGGGATGCGGAGAGCAGTTGCGGAGTTAGTATCGCGGTGCCTCACTCGTCAGTAGATGAGAGCCGAACAACAGCGTCCCACTGGATTATTGCAACCACTGCGGGTTGCACAATGGAAATGGGGGCACGTCACGATGGATTTCGTGAGCGGTTAGCCGAGTTCGCCTACAACAACAGCTTTCAGGCCAGTATCAAGATGGCACCGTTCGAAGCGTTGTATGGTAGGCCGTGTCGGTCGCCCGTGTGCGGGGCGGAAGTGAGGAATGAGGGTTTACTGGGTCTAGAACTGGTCCGAGAGACAGATGAGTCGGTCGTGCCGAAGCGTGAGCGGTTGAAGACCGCGCAGAGTTGGCAGGAGCTATGCTGACAGACAGCGACGACCTCTCGAGTCAGCAGTCGGTGACCATGTATCCCTGGAGGTGAGTCCGAAAGGTGGACTGGTGCGTTTCAACCGCGGCAGAGGCAGGTTAGCCCCGCAGTGTATCGGGCCTTTCGAGGTCTTGAGCAGTGTAGGAGCAGTTGCATACCGACTTGCACTACCACCGCAGCTTGGGAATATCAACGTTTCCCAGTTGCGAAAGTATATGCGGACCCCTCGCACGTCATTGAGTGGGAAGATATCGAGGTGGCCGGCGATGAATCTTATGAGGAGCACCCGGTTCGAATCATGGTCACCCGAGAGCAGGTTCTGCGTGGCAAGGTTATCCGCCTAGTACGGGTGCAGTGGCGACACCACGAGGCTGAGTCGACTTGGGAGCGCGAGGACGAGGTTCGCGCGAAGTAACCCGATCTGTTCGACTTCAGAGGTATGTATGTTTTAAATTTCGCGGACGAAATTCCTTTAAGGGGGTAGATTGTAAGAACCACTCCCGGTCAACGCCAGTCAAATAAGCGAAAAACAAGAAAATTTAAAATATTTGGGCAAACACCTAAATGAACCTTAATTTGACCCCGAGGGTCATATCGGACTTAAGTTGACCCCGATATCGACCAAAGTGAGTTCGGGGGGACTCAGGGCAACTTTTTGACCAATTTGGGAAATGTTGACTTTTTGCCGGAAAAGTCAACCGAACGACGTTTTGGTCCGTTCGAGGCTCGTTTTGGATCCAAAAAGCTTAGTCGTCGTTACAGCGGTCTTAGTTGGTCCGTTTCCTTGTAGCACGTGAAATCTCGTAATTTCTTGGAAAATGGGCACGTTCGGGGCCCGAGACGGCCGAATTTCGCGAATCTGACAGAAAAATATATACAAAGATATTTTTTAAAAAGGTGGGACCCACTTTCTACTTGTCACACAAATGGTGGTAGTTGTTATTTTTGAACAAAACAAAAGGAAGAAGTGATGGTAGTTGGCAATTTTGAACAAAATAAAAGGAAGAGAACAAAGGGTTGTTCGGCCATATTCAAAAAAGAAAGAGTAATGGAGAGAGAAAGAAGAGAGAAGAAGGAGGAGGAGAAAAGGAAAAGAAAAGAAAAGGAAAGCTAGGGTTTTGTCGATTTTCCCGACGATCCAACCAACGGATCGTCTCAACGGTTGTAGAATCGAGCTCACGTCGTCATTCCCTACGGTGAGAACTAATTCTTTTCTCGTTTTGGTACGTTTGAATTTTAAGGTTTGAGTTTAAACGGTTTGATTAAGGTTGGGTTTTGTTTAAGGTTGGTTTAAAGATGAATGGTTGAGGTTTGAGGTTCGTTAGAAACGTTTTGGGGCGAAAAGGAAATTTTCCCATTATGGCCGTGTGGGGCCCACTTGCCGGGCCTCGGGTTTTTCATGTTCGGGTGGTTTTGGACGATCCCCGAATCGATAATTCACACCCGGAACGAATTATGGAATTAAATTGTGAAAATTGGAATTATCGGGTTTAGAAACTTTAAACGCGAATTAAATCGCTCGAAAGTCGGAAATTGATTCCGTCGATTGCATTGGAACCCTTAGATTATCCTAAGATCGTAGAAACGAAAACGGGAATTTTCGGATCCCCGGAAGGGCGTTTTCCAATCCGGGACAGATTCGCCGAGCCGGGCAAATCGGGCCTTTCCGGGCCCATTATTGACAATGTTGAGTAATTGGGAAGTTTGGGAGTGATCGGCATTACCGGGGTTGTGTTTGGGCGTCTAATTCTTTAAAATTCAGCTTTGCCTGCGAACTTAAACAGTGTTTTAATTGTGTTCTTGTTAGATCGTACCGCCGACCACGGAAAGGGGAGGCTAGGCGAGTGATCGCGAGCACGCCGCAGCTTGGGCGTGGACTTTTGGGAAAGCGTTACGAGGTAGGGAAAAGTAGCCGGATCTCGGCATTGACTAGGGAAAGTTAACAGTAGAAATGCATGTGACACCTAGTGGTGTCGTAGGATGAGTAAGTTTATCGAACACTAGAAATGCAGGCGGCACTTATTGGTGTCGTATGATACGTGAACGTATCGAACAATAGAAATGCATGTGAAACTTAGTAGTGTCGTAGGATAAGTGAACTTATTGAACAATGGAAATACTGGTGGCATTTGGTTGTGCCCGGAGGTTGATTTAATTGTTTGTGTTTGTGGGTGGCCATGAGTGCCTGTGGGGAGTTGAACCCGTATAGTACTGTTTGTGTGTCGTGGGTGGTCAGGTGTGCCTTTGGGGAGTTGAACCCGTATTTTACTATTTGTGTGTCATGGGTGGTCAGGTGTGCCTTTGGGGTGTTGAACCCGTATTTTACTGTTTGTGTGTCGTGGGTGGCCATGTGTGCCTGTGGGGTGTTGAACCCGTATTTTTACTGTTTGTGTGTCGTGGGTGGCCGTGTGTGCATGTGGGGTGTTGAACCCGTATTTTACTGTTTGTGTGTCGTGGTTGGCCATGTGTGCCTGTGGGGTGTTGAAACCGTATGTTACTGTTTGTGTGTCGTGGGTGGCCATGTGTGCATGTGGGGTGCTGAACCCGTATGTTATTGTTTGTGTTTGTGGGTGGCCATGAGTGCCCATGGGGAGTTGAGCCCGTATTTGGTTGACTGACGTGCCGAGTGGTAGTTAGTCGTGTTGTCGTATTCTTTTCCTTTCCTTTGCGGGGTATTGTGTGCCTTTTGGTTGTGAATGTGATTGTTCTGGTGGTACTGTTGAGCTATGCCCGATGGGTGTGTCGTACCCTCCGGTGCGCGGTCGGTAAAGTGCAGAGGGTTGTGGTCCCCGTCAGGTGAGTCGCACCTTCCGGCGCGTGATCGGTAAAGTGTTGAGGGTAGAGCTGTGCCCGAGGGGTGTGTCGTACTCTCCAATGCGTGGTCGGTAAAGAGCAGAGGGCTGTGGTCCCCGTAGGTGAGTAGCACCTTCCGGCGCGTGATTGGTAAAGTGTTGAGTCTACATTTATGCCCGAGGGGTGTGTCGTACCCTTCGGTGCGCAGTCGGTAAAGAGCAGAGGGTTGTGTCCCCATCAGGTGAGTAGCACCTTCCGGCGCGTGATTGGTAAAGTGTTGAGTCTAGATTTATGCCCGAGGGGTGTTTCACCCTTCGGTGCGCAGTCGGTAAAGAGCATAGGGCTGTGTCCACATCAGGTGAGTAGCACCTTCCGGCGCGTGATCGGTAAAGTGCTTAGGCTTGTGGTTGCGGTTTGCGTGATTTTGATCACTTATGTGTTGTGTTCTTTGAGGTCGTCATTACGGTGTCGGGTCTACATTACGTGTACGGGTGTTTTGTTTAGTTGGGGAAGGTAACAGTTTTCGTGTGACAGTCGGGTTATTTGAGTTTGGGGATAGTAGTCCCCGGTGTTTTGTTTGTTATTGGTGTTTCCGTTGTTTCTGCTAGTACGCCATAGTCAGTCTGGTATCCGTGGTGGTGAGCGAAACGCTCACCCCTAGCTGCTTTTCCTACAGGTACTGGTCGCGAGGCGGACTAGGGGAACTCTCGAAGCTTGAAGAGCTGGGAGCGGGAGTCCGGGTTTTTGGGAGTCTAGCGATCGTACATGTTGGTTTTTGTCTGCTTGTTTTGGACGTATTTTAAGTTGTAAAATATTATTTTGTTTAACTCAAACTGGTGATTTTAAGCGGTTTTATTAAAATGTTTGAAAATGGCTTTATTGTTTCACCGTTCGCGTTCCGGGTTCGGTCCAACTGAATTCGGGGCGTGACACAATTCCAAACTCATCCATTGTTCATCAAATTTCTCCAAAACCCAAAAACGAAAATAGATTAGAAGCTCACCTTGGAAATGATGAGTAGAAGAAGAAAATGGAAGAATCAAGCCACCTTTCTTCTCCTTCAAGCTTCACATTTCACTCTCTCTCTCTACCCTCTCTCCAAAAACGGATGCATAGGGATTTGTGCTGAAATGGGCACCAGATGGGGCTTAAAACCTAGAAGGGATAGTGCCCAAAATACCCCTTAGCTTTACTCTTCCCCAAAACCACAAATGAGGGTATAAGGGTCATAACACACCCAAGTCTCCTCTTCCAAGCAAGCATTGACACATGTCCATGTGGGTACCACTCCAAGGCTTAAATAAATTCCAGCACACAAATTTATCGGATTGTGTTCTAAATCTAACCACAGTTGACCGATAAAAGTCCCGGGTTGACTTTTCCCAATATTACAGTCAATAGAAAGGAAACGGCCCAATTAAACTACTCGTGATGATGGCTAAGCTTTTTGGGCCCCGGAAAGGTCCCAAATGACTTCTGGAGTCATCGGTTGACTTTTCCGGCCGAAACTCAAACTTCGTCTAGAGTTCACCGGTTTGACCGGGATCGACCGGGGGCGGTTCTTACAATCTTTGAGTTTTGATATATGTTCATCGGCTTGTTGAGTTCTCCTTGGTTGATGGTCACGCTGGGTGCCCTCCTCTTGCTTGTCGCTTTCCACGTTGGCAAGTGTAGTCGCAACTACCGTCACCTGAGCCATCAGTAGCTCAGGTTTTTCATTATCCGCCTGAAGAAGGTGAGCTTCGTTAGTAGCCCCATCTTTCTTCTTCAAACAGTCACGAATCTAATGCCCTTCAATTTTGCCAAGGTTGTGAAAAGCGCTAGGCGCTAGTCGGACGGTGAGGACTCCTAGACGTTAGGCGGGGACTAGTCGTGGCCTAGGTAGATTTAATATTTTTAATTATTAATAAATATATATTACACAAATATAATAAAATTTTCAAAATATAAATTATACTTGTGTAATAAAAAATATCAAGTATCAAAATACAAAAAAAAACTAAACCAAATAATGCTTTCATATTGATTTTACTCTTTATTTTAATAAAAACATATATTATAACGATAAACCACCAAAGTAGGACATGTGTCATATTCTTTTTATCAAGAAATTCAAGACTATTACAAACATATCGTTTCTCTCAGCTTTTCATCTCTTTTTCAAAATTCCAATTTCACAAACCAGTCCCAAGTTTTCAACTAATCGGACGAGATGGCTAGTCGGGTGGTTTTCAGATTTTGGGGCCTATATGGGCGGCGAGTCGGGCGTTTTTCCAGATTTCGGGACATAGACGTACTAGGCGGGGACTTTTACAACATTGAATGTTGTAGTAGCAGCAGCACTTCCCGAGCTTCCTGGTGATATTGGCGTCGTCCTTACCCCTGCCATCGTGGTGTTTTCCCCATGGTTTGGGTGAAGCGTTTGTGCCGCCATGGTCCCGCCATCCCATAGGGTTGCGCCATTCTTCTTATGTGAGAAAGAGCCTTGTACTCCCCTCATCTTCTTCGTCTAGCTCCACGCATTCCTCTGCAGCTTTGGAGCGCCAATCAATTCCTCTATGCTTATTGTATCGAGGTCAACGAGATTATCGATTGATAATGCGAGTTGTGAATAACGCTTCGAAACTATGCGAAGGAACTTTTGCATCAGTTTCTTCTCCGGTATTTTATCAGCGAGGACACTGAGGTCGGCCACAATGTCGGTAAGTGCATTGCCAACACGTCGACAGTGTAGCCATCCTGGTGTTTGAATCACTTGAACTCGCACCAGAGTATTTGAGCCTTAACGTCACAGACTCGGTTTGAGACCATGCTAATTGTTTTTATCACCTCCCATGCCTCATGAGCCGTCTTCCTCTTTTCAATCATTGAGATCATCTCGTTGGAACCGAGCGCATGATCACCTCCATTGCGGAGCGATCGTTGCGATATCCAAACTTGTCTGCGAGATCCTCCCCGTCTTGGGTTTCCATCCACAAGCTTCTTGCTTGTAACCCGACCTCCATAAGGATCACCTAGTCGCCGTAGTTGGTACGTGATAGGATGGGGAAATTGGTCGTGCTGATCACCGTAGGATATGCCCTTGTCATTGCCAGCTCGCGCCCTTAGCCAATTACGATGGAGGGAATCCTGGTGTTGCTTGTCTTGATCTTTTCGATATAGTCATTCACGATGAATCGGAACTCTGATACCACTTGTTAGTTTTAACAACTATTGAAAAGGAGAGATAGCTTTTGATTTTGAAGCACCGAATTGTGTATTGATGATGCTCGGTCTTGACTTGTATACATAACAATAAGAGGTACAAGAGTTAGAAACAAACAGTATGAGAACAGAGTAGCCGACTATCCTAAGTAAAAACTACTTGAAACCTCAGCTATATGAGGCTTACTAGCTGCTGCCCAATAAATTTCGTAGAACTAGAAATATCACATACCAACCTCTTCATCACAATGAACGTACAATCACATCATATATGCCATTACAAGCAACACCTACAAACCCTTCCTTTTGGTTCCAAGCTGTTAAACTCATAACCATGTTTCAGCCACCACCAGTCCACCACCAAGCTCCTCACCGTCACCTTAACCTCTCCTTCCTTGTTACCACATTGTCGTCCGTTCCCGCCATGGTCTCCTTGACCATGGCATGTCTGTCGTTTCCGCGAGTCTCTTTATGGACTGAAACAAGCTTCTAGAACTTGGTATCAACGTTTTGCATCTTTTATTGTCTTTAAGGGTTTTCGCAGCAGCTTATGTGATTCTTCGTTCATGAATATTCTAGCACGGCTTTTGTTGCTTTATGTAGACGATACAGTTCTCACAACATCCTCTTCTCAGCCACTTACCAGTATTATCTTATCCCTTTTCAAAGAGTTTGTTATGACTCGTTTGGGCGTGATTCACATGTTATCTTTCTTTGACAATATGTACTTGTCTACCTACCCTTATGCATCCAAGATTGATCATACAAAGCCATAGTATGTTATTGTTGACAGAGAAAGGAATGTATAGGCAATCACCAACTATCTTGCATGCAATTCATTGATGTCAAGAGGAATGTATAGGCAAGCGCTGAACTTGAAACTCATCCAATTCAAATCTTCTTCTTCTTCATCTTGTTCTTCTTCTTTTAACCCCAAAAGCAACAGAATTAGTAATCTGTCCCTCATTCCCTTCATTGTAATCTCCATTATTCTGATTCCTTTTACTCTCAAACATATAAATAGGCTGTACTGTGTACTATTCTATAATGTCCATATGACATTTCATTTTCTATTTCTACAAATGACAAGGAAAAAAGGCTATACATTATAGAGGACTAAAATGTACTAAGATGTGTACCGAGGAAAGTGTTCACCAGGCCCGCTATTAAACTTCATACAATCTAATTTAAGTGTTTGCTACAAAGCAACTAAACTACCATTCACAAACATCTGCGCTAGTCTCTTCCATAGGAACATTATAGTGAAGAAGAAGATTGCCATAACAAAAATTATGAATTAGTAATTTAAAGCACGTTTTCTACTATGTGTGCCCTAACATATTTCCTTACATTTAAGTCAAATGTATTTTGCTGAGCTAAGCTGAGTTAGGTCCTTACCCCAAAGACAATTGGCCAGGCGCCGATTTGTTACAATTGGATGGTTCAAGTCGGTGGAGTGATTTGTTTGGGTCAAGTTGGATCTAGGTGGGCTGAGTCAGGTCTGCATTATATGGGGCAGATGATGGTGTATTTTTTTGTACAAAATAAAAATAAATTTTTTTTTTTCAGAAAAATCAAACAAGCATTTTTCCTTCACTTGAACTTGGTATGTCCCAACTTCAAATAAGTTGTTTCTTCCTTCGAAGTCAATAATATCTGTATTGACATATTATACAAATTCAAATGTCCTTTGATGAACTCATTTGATCGTTGACTTTTTTTTGATAAGCGAAGAACTTTTATTAGGAATACACTCTTTAAGGAGGAAAATGCAAAAAACAAAGACGATTACAAGATACTCCTTAAAAGGAGAAAAAGGGAGAAGTCCCTAACAAAGTAAAACAACAAAAACCAATACGGGGACAAACAAGCCCACTCTTCCTCATACCACTCGCTATCCGACGATTGGATCGGATCGCTGGGGCCCTTAAGTTGGGACACATTCTGAATGGGTGGAAGCTTCATACCAAAAACTTTATCAGTGACAAAATCCGAAAGATGTTTAGGAGCCCGACTCAAACGTTTCGGAGGTTTGAGGAGGGCATCCTTCCATGGACCAATCTGATCCCCGGGCGAAACACCCTGCTCTAGAGACCGATTCGGCCTCACCCCATCAGACACGACGAATCCGAAAGATGTTGATTTTTTTATAAGTGGAATAAGTAACCATATATTAACAAATAAAATAAAGCCTAATCTAAAGCAGATATGTCAAAGATACCATTCATCTTCGATTGACAAGTTTTCTTTGGGTGGCGGGAATTCCACTTAAGTATTGTACTTTTATGTGGTTAATCTGTCATAAAATCGTTCTCACTCTATTATTTTTAGAAGTTCGGGGGTGTAGAATCTCACTTACTGCGATGTTTTGCTACTTTTATAAAAGGTGCTTTGAAGATCAAGAACATCCTTTTCTTTATTGTGACTATGCTTGGGTGTTATGGAGAAGAATTTACGGTTGGTGGGTTTTACAATGGGTGATGTCGAGAGACATGGCTACTTGTATTGAGGTCTGGAGAGGCTTGGGTACTAGATGGTGGTGGAAAGGGTGGGTTGTGGTCGGGTATTCAACGGTATGGTTGTTATGATTATAGAGAAACAACGCGCCGTATCGGGCGAAATTGGTCACGGTGGACTCGGATTGCTTGTCGGGCGAAATTGGTTATGAAGCATTCAAGAGCACAACTTGAATCTCCTTAAAATGGAGGGCCGGTTGCAACCTGAGACCGTGTGTGCATATTAAGCTTGTCTGGGTACTGTGGGTGGTCTTGCAGGGTGAGCATGTTCTCTGTTGCAGGCGGGTGGTGGGTTTTTTGCAGGTTTGGTTTTTTATGTGCCTTGGTCGATCATTGGTGGATCGGTTCTTTGTTCGGGTGTGGTGGTTTAAGGAAGTTTGGTTTGTATCGGTGTTTGGTTTCGTTTTTTGTTCCGAACTTGATCTCTCCTAGGACGATCAGTTCTGTGTTGTGTAATTTTGCATTATACAACATATATAATAAATTCATTGCTTGTAAAAAAAAGATAAACCAAAAGAGTATTAGAAAACGGGTCCTAATATCATGGGACTAAAATACTATAAAAGTAAAGACCTAAAAGTAAATACTTAAATATTGAATTGTCTCACTAAGATGTTCAGAAGGAAATACTGCAATAGCATCTAAAGATACTGGTATATTAAATCTAAACGGGAAGCTAGGACAGAGCCGACCCATATTTGGAGAGGCGCCTAGTGGTATATTAAATCTAAAAGGGAAGCTAGGACAGAACCGACCCATATTTGGAGAGGCGCCTAGGCGAATTGTATACTCTACCGAGGAACCAGCGTGTGTCGTCCTCCCTAGATTGATGATGTATGCCTCCAAGAGTGTGAGAGTGCTGAACCCCAAAGTGGTAGAGGATTACTATGCCAGAACTTGATGGGACCACTGCGTCCCTACGTCCAGTGAGGCGGTATTGATGGCCGACTCCCCACTGGACCATGAATTCCTCATTGGCCGAGGCGAGAGTTCTTAACACCCCCGCCATTATATGGTTTGCTCCCGTGGAGCGTGTAGAGCCCTTTAACTTTAGATCCTCGTCCTCCACTGCTGGTCGCTTTCGCCCCGTTGTTAGGGAGAAGGTATCTAATTTCCAAGGAACACCCGACTGCTCCTCTGCTCGGCTACGTGGAAAGGAATAAGAGAATCCCCCAGGGTGAGACGGGGGTACCTGAGGCGCTCTTTCCCGTAATGAGGAATCCCCCAGTTATTCCGGACGGTTCCCCATGACGGGAAAATGTATGACCTAAAAGGCATGGACTCGGAAAAAGAAGCCCACCACCCCGTCTTCAAGGGGTCGAGCAGCCACATTGGGTATTTTCCACAAATCATATAACCATTCCATCAACGATTGCGAAAAGAAGGTCCTCGGAAACATGACTCGTGTGGCCACCGCATATGTGGAATTCGGTCCCCGCCCGGAGAGCTTTATCAAAGGTATCACTACTTCCCAAATAGCTAAGCTCCCCATTCTGGCACCATAATGGGCCTTCATTAATGCCCGGACAACATGAGGGTGGGCATACCCGAATCAACCCACAAACCGGTAGACCTCCAGATCCTTGTCCGCCCCTGACCCGAGGCCCCAACGGCACACCTGGAGCCCTAAGACCTTCACCTGACCTTGCCGCCGAGAACTACGTAAACTGTGGCCGCCTGACCTTGTTTCCCGACGCTGATCGTGACTCTCCTCCACATCTCGGACTTGACTCTCACTATCGGGCCCTTCATCGTCCTCCTAATCCATCGATCCCCACCTTCTCCCTTATAGCACCGATATTGGCTCCACGATGTGCTCTACCTCCACGCGATGAGGCGACCAATATCTCAGCCCCGTCCTTAGAGGTCATGTCTCCCCGTCCCTTGGGGAAAACGAGGTCGAGGGCATTATACCGGAGTCTGGTGAATGAGCCCTCGGAGTGGTACCATCAGGACACCAAATCGTCTTCCTCTTTCTCCCGCCTTGATATTGCCAAAAGAGACCCTGTCACCCCTGCGCGGAGAAGACCAATCCTACCTTCGTCGAAAGGGGATCCCGAACGGACCCTGTACTGGACAGGAAATAGATCACCCAGCGAACCAAAAAGTGGAGTTCCAGCCTCGCTACTACTGGAGGACGCTATTTCTATCATCAAAGGATCACTTTGGTGAACATCGTCGTCTTCCATTTCCCTTTCTACTCGTTTCTTAAGGGTTACGAGAGAGTGAGAGCACTAACTATCCTGAAGAAGATGTAATTCTTTGGAGAGGAGAAATCTGGTGAGAACCATGTTTTAACGTAGGAACCGTGAGAACCAATCTAAGTCATCCATTTTAAGAATGGATGGATGAGATGCAATTGAGTAGTTGACTTATTGACTGCTAAAAAACAGCATTTTTTAGTAAGTGGTAAGGGCTTTTTAGTAAAACTATCATATTACTTTTTTTTTAACTCCGATTGACTTCAAACTTGCGCCATTAGTTTTGTTTTTTAAGGGCTTTCAATCAAGATGAGTCATGAATATATTTTGAAGCACGAATTTTTTTTATTTCGGTGTTGATTTTTTTTAAAAAAATCTGGGTAATTTTTATCAACACGTTGCTCTGGATTTATCAACACTTTTACATTGGTTTTATCAACACTTTACACTGGTTTTATCACCTCATTTTCCAAAACTGATCATGATTTTATCACCTCATCGCGTGCTTTTTGTGAACACTAGTTTTATCAACACTTAACATTAGGTTTATCATTCAAATTATGTGTGTTTTATCACCCTCATCACATGTTTTTTTGAAGCACGAAAAAAAATTATTTCGGGGCTGGTTCTTAAAGAAATTATATATGGGTAATTTTTATTAACACTTTGCTCTGGGTTTATCAACACTTTACCCTGTTTTTATCAACACTTTACAATGGTTTTATCACCCCATTCTCCAAAACTGTTCATGATTTTTATCATCTCATCACGGGCTTTATATGAACACCAGTTTTATCAACACTAAACACTAGATTTATCATTAAATTACGTGTTTTTTATCACCCATCACAAGTTTTTTTTATCAACGTTAAACTCTAGTGTATCACACTTATTATCAAAATTGAAAATGGTTTTTATCACCTCATTATTTGTTTCTTATCATCTCATTACATGTTTTTTTATCAACATTTAGCACTAGTTTGGTACTCCGATATAAAACATTTATTAGTGAAGGTTTATCAACGCTCAACATTATTTTTATCACCATGATATAAATTTTTATTTTCGTGCTTCAAAATATATTCATGACTGATCTTGATTTGAAGCCCTTGAAAAAAGAAAAATATTGGCGCAAGTTTGAAGTTAGTCGCAGTTCAAACGAAACGGGAAATAATAAATTAGTGAATTGGTGAAGAAAAAAATGGACACTTGTCCACATGGCACCATGCTATTACAATTATGCCCTTCCTTGTGTGAGAATGGATGAAGTAGGCGTGTATGTTGGTTGGATTTGGGTGATAATGTGGCATTTTAATGAGTGTTGGATCATAGGTGATAGTGGCTAGGATTGGTTCTCACGGTTCCTATGTTATGAGTGGTACTCAATAAATTTTTCCTCATTCATTGGATGTTGATGTTTGTCAAGTTACTTTTTCCATTTATAACACTCTTATATTTGCTTTTACAACTACCTTTGTAGTATAATGTGTATACATCATATTTATTTATTTCTAATATTTTATATGATACAATTTATATTTTGGGATAATGGGTAAAAACTACAAAATGTTTTATTCGATTATTAAAAAAATTAAGTTTAAAAATGAACAAAAATATATAATAAGTATTGACCACAATCTTTTATTAAAATAATAAACAATTATGTTAACAGTTACAGAATATGTGGACAATAAATAAAGCATAAAAAAATATTACGATAAACATGCTACATTAAAAAGTGTAGTGATCAAAACAGTCTTTATGGACCAACATATGAATCCAGTACTTTTTTTTTGAAACAAGATATTAATTGAACTGTTGTAAGATAGACATAAGTGCATTCGGTAAAGTAAATCCGGACCACGAAAGGACAGACGAAGAACGGGCTTCCTGGGCTAGCCAATGGGCTGCACCGTTCGCTGGCCTAGAAATGTACTCGAGTTTGACATCCTCGAGAGTAGCTATCAGGGTCCGGCAGTCGTCGATCAACCGGCCCAAAGGGGAAAAGACCTGATGGGTACCTTAGATCAAGTGCACCAGGTACTGGGCGTCGCTCTGTATGATGACCCTGGTGGAGTGCGATTCTTGGATCCATTCCAGGGCCTGCCAGATGGCCATGACCTTAGAGTATTCAAGGCTCAAGGAGCCACTCCCACAACCATTCCTCGCATCCCAGACCCCCCCCCCCGAGTCCGTTCGACAGATCCAACTCCATCCAAATTGACCCGAGTCTGCAAAAATTGCTCCATCTACATTGCTCAAGAGCCAGTTAGGAGGAGGTGGATTCCAGCTAGTTTGCCTGTTCTGAGGACTAATAATAGGTTTCGGGCGACCATTATGTGCTTCCGACCAGCTCCACTGATTACGGAGAGCTGTGGTAGCCAGCTCCTGAGGTGTGGAGCTAGTCTGGTCCCAGACCATAGCATTCCTCGCTTTCTATATCTCCCACAAGAATAGACATACTTTACTTTGGGGCAGGGGATCTGGCAGCAGAAATAAGGCAGAAAGCCAGCCGTGTAGCGTAGCTGATAGTGGAACGGGGATCGGTATACCGGCAATGTCCCAAACAGATCTAGCAAAAGGACAGTGTAACAGAAGATGGTCCGTAGATTCCTGTGCGGTCTGACACATTGGGCAAGTCTCCGGAATTGGGACAAATTTTGTCCGGAGATTTACCGCAACATGTAGGGTACCAGAGATAGCTCGCTAGAGAAATACCTTGATTCGAGGTTTAATATCTTGATCCCATATTCCAGTCCAGACTGTCGTCCCTGTCAATACATGCCAGCGTCCATTCTCTCTGGAGAGCGCCTTGTATCCTTCTTTGACTGAGTAGACTCCTCGGATATTGTACTTCCACGACCATTTGTCTGCATGCTGGGGGAGAGGCGGGGCACATGTAAAATGTCCTCAACAATGGTTGGAAGAAGGTTTTGTTGTAGCTTCAGAGTGTCCCATTGGTGATCATCTGTAGTCAAGTCCGACACTCTCAGGTCCGGAGTGATACAAGTGTGTAGCGGGATGACCGGAGTGTTCCCCATGAGCCACGGGGAACCCTCAACCATAGTAGACCGGCCGTCCCCAATAGTACAGATCAATCCCCCTCGGAGCAGTCCCTGAGTTGCTCAGAGGCTTGTCCAGATCTGACTAGGCCCATTACCACCTTCCGCTGATAGGAAATCGGTCTTCGGATAATATCTGGCCTTGAGAATACGGGCAACCAGACAATCTGGTTGGGTTAAGAGCTTCTACCCCATTTTCGCCAACATCGCAATATTCATGTCCCTCATATCCCGGAAACCCATCCCGCCATCCTCCTTTGGCCTGTAGAATTTCGCCCAGTCCTGCCATATAATCGGTCTCGTACCTCTAGGTGTACCCGCCCACCAATACCGAGCTAGTGCGACGTGGATCTTATTAATGGATTCCCTTGGGAACAGAAACACACTCATCGCATATATCGGCATGGCCTGAAGCACTGACTTGATCATTACCTCCTTACCCCCTGTAGACAGCATTTGACCGTCCCAGGTTCCAATTTTAGCTACGATTCGATCGCACAGGAACTGAAGACTCTGGACTTTACGCCGTCCCAGCATATTGGGCACCCCCAAGTACTTAGTCGGACCAGATATTTCTTGAATCCCTAAGATATCACAGCAGGCTGATCTGTTGACCGGAGTTGTATTGGTACTGTAAAAGATGGACGATTTACCTTTATTGATAACCTGGCCCGACAGGCGACCAAACATTTTAAGGATTTGGTTCATCTGGGTCGCCTCTTCCCGATCCGCTCTGCAGAAGATATAGCAATCATCCGCAAAGAATATGTGAGAAATAAAAGGTGCCCCTCTAGCCACTGAAACTCCATGTATCTTGCCAGCCCTCTCTGCCTCGTGGAGCATACGGGACAGGCCCTCCATGCAAAATAAGAAGAGGTACGGGGATAGTGGATCTCCTTGCCTAATCCCCCGTCCTGTTGTGAATGGCGCCGTATGCTTTCCATCAGAGCTTACAGTATACTCAATGGATCGCATACATGCCAAGACTATAACCCGCCATCCCATGTCAAAACCAAAGGCTACCATCATAGACAAGAGGAAAGACCACTCCACCCTGTCATAGGCCTTACTCATATCCAGTTTCAGGGCCATAAAACCTCGTTGTCCTTGTGTTCTGCGCCGAAGAGTATGGATAATCTCGTAGGAGATAATGACATCATCCTAAATGTGTCTTCCAGGCACAAAAACCCCTTGGTTTGTAGAGATAAGCGGTTCCAGTAGTGGTTTGAGTCGATTCGCCAGAACTTTTGAGAAGATTCTGAAAATCACGTTACACAGGGCGATCGGCCGCAGTTCTGTAATCTTCTTCGCCCATGGTATCTTCGGAATCATAATCAGTGTAGTTTTGTTAACATCCTAATCAATGGTACACGTTGCCACTGTAGTACGGACGAACTCTATTACCTCCGGAGATAATGTATCCCAGAAGTGCTGAAAAAATTTCGGGGTGAGTCCGTCAGGGCCTGGAGACTTTGACGGTCCCATTTGGAACACTACATAGCGCACTTGCGCGTCCATTACCCTCTTAGTCAGTTTCAGGTTTTGGTCCGAAGTGATCATAGGAGGAACAGGCATAGGGAGATCATAATCTTCAATGTCACCTGCCGTAAAAATGTTGGAAAAATAAGAGTGTAGTAGCTCACTCATGCCTGTATGCCACTGCACTTCTACCCCTTCGTCATTGATCAGAGTCTTCAATTTGTTTTTAGCATGTCGCTTAGTAGATGCTCTCTGGAAGAATTTCGTATTTTTGTCTCCTTCCCCGAGCTAGTATTGTTTCGCTCTCTGTCGCCAGAACTGTTTTTGTGTTGCCAAGGCCTTATTGTACTGTTTCTGGAGTGCCAGGCGCCTTTTGATTCCCTGTCTATCAGTCCGACCATTCAGCTCAGCCAGTGTCCTCTGTAGACGTCTGATCTGGTTAATATTATCCCGATAAACAGTCTGGCCCCATTCATCTAGTGATGCGCCAATATCCTTAATGTGGTGTTTAATATGACGGTTCCCCAGCTGGCCCCATTCATTTTGGACCAGAGTACCGCATTCAGGATGGTCTATCCAAATGTTCTCGAACCAAAATTGGCGAGGCCGGCGTTCCACCGGGTCCTTTTGGAGTTGGAGCAAAATAGGCTTATGATCCGAAGTTGACACTCCCAGATTCTATAACGACACGTCTCTGAATCGGACACAAGCCTGTGGAGTGATAAAAGCTCTATCCAACTGACATTCCACCTGTGTCTCAGGGTCCTGCCCACGTGACCACGTGAACTGATACCCCTGTAATGATACTTCTTCCATATCAATATCGGAAATGGCCTGCTGGAATCCTTGCATAAGGGATAGCGGATAGGCCCAACGACCCCCTCGTTTTTCCGAAGGTCGAAGGATACCGTTGAAGTCTCCCATAACGATCCACTCTACCGGTGCCGGAACTGTGGCCAAATGTCTCAAGTTGTCCTAAGTCAGATGACGGTTCTCCCAGGCTGGTTCCCCGTATATACCTGTGAACCGAAATGGTATCTCTTGTCCAAACTGAATGATCATATCAATATGAGTTTGTTGCATTGATAAAACCCTAATTGCACATTTCTCTGTCCACAACATCATGATCCCCCCTTTGTTCGACGGGGGACGAAGACCCGGGGCGGCCTGTGGGATGAAACCCGGTATACCTGTACCCCCATGAAAACCTAATGTTCTACGTAATATAGAAAGGCGGGATCTCGAATTACGGGAATCCACATGCCGGGTTTCAGTCAAGAACAAGATGTCGGGTCTGCACCGGCTTAACAGGTCCTTCAACTGGCACCGGTTATGGTCCGTACGCAGCCCCCAACAATTTCATACCAATATAGTCGGCATTACAAAAATAGGAACCCTAAAAAGTAGGAACGAGGCTACCTGATGGCGGCGCGGGCGGAAGATGAGTCGTGGCAGATCGAACGGAAGCGTACGGTATTCCGTGAACCGGTGATGAACCCGACTTTAGTAGCAAGAAAGGAGATCAGGGATCGAGGGGTCGAGGGAGCCGAAGAGTAGGAGCAGCAACCAATCGAAGGCGAGGGCAGGGACGGGTGTCTGTGGCAACACCTTGGATGGAGATCGGAATAGAGAGATAGCGTCGAGGTCGACGGAGACGAAAAAAATAGCGGTGATCGCCGGTGAAAGAGATCGTGACTGCGGGAAACCCTAGGCAGGGTGGGTCGGGAACCTCAAAAAAATATGTGGAGAGCTCTTCTTTTTCTAAAGATATATTTAATTTGAATCCAGTACTTAACAAACAAACTACGTTAATTATTTAAATAGAAGACTTGGGACAATACTTATTATATATGTCTATGTCATATTTTAAAATTAATATAGTTTTTAATAAGCGGACATTTTTTTTTTGTAGTTTTAAGCAATAAGCCCTTATATTTTAATAAGTGTATGTGAGATAATTAAGGGGATTAAATTAAAAACTCTCCACAAAACCTTTCTGAGATTCACCTCTTACCTTTTTTAGGGTTCCAGTCGTCGCCGCCGTCGTCTCCTCATTGCCATCCACCGCCCCTTCTCCATCTGTCCACCGCTCCTCCTCCACCTGATACAGTCCCCATCTCTTCGTTGATCTCCTTCTCCCTCCAACACCATGGTTTTTCCGTTCTCCCGCCTCCAACGTGATGGGTACCCCACCCGGACACCATGGTCGGTGAACCATCTCCCTCATGATCGCCCCATTGAGCCCGGTTATCTGCGACCCCCATGCTCGACCAAGCCAACCCCATTTTGGTCTTGCATAATCATGGGTGGTCCATGCACGATGTGCACCACTATCCGACGTGGTTGCTCCCATCTCCCTGGCACCGATCCACATCGGAGTTCGTCCGTCCTGTTGCAGCCAACCCCGGTAATCAACGTCCTTTACCAGACTGGGATCAGACACGCCGGTGCCAAGAGTCACTGTTTCAGGGTCTTGCTCCCGTTCCCCCACCGGAGCGCACCGTGATTCCGGCCTACCAGTGGGATCCGGTGCACTGCTTCTCCTGGTCCTCAGCTTACCAACCGGGATATGACCAATCGGGGATTGGCCTACATCCGGGTAGGGCTTCCTACTACACGGGCTCAGCAAACCCTAGGAGGTTCGCGGCCAGCAGGAGCCGTGCACACTAGGAGGCTCGGAGTACAACCGTTAAGGTGTTGGTCCCGTCTCCGACGATAGCCAAACGTCAACACAAGGACACCCCAAGCCCTAAACCTCAAGTGAAGATTGGGGCCAAGTGGAAGAAGCCCGATCCGCGATTGGGTGACTTGATGAACTGCACATTGGCTCGACGGGGGATCCTGCGATTCACCACAGCCGTTGGACCCAGACCCAGGGTGATCAAGACGGGCCACAAGCTGGAGTCCAAGATGCTGCCAACCATCAACTGACCAAGTGCAGGAACGGGATGTTAGCCCGGGGGAGTACAATCCCCCGGGGGATGAATGATCCTCCAGAGCGGGGGTGGGAAGGACCGTCAGGGACCTATACCCACAGACCCGGGACGTCTACAGCCGGGAAGTCTCGGGGAATCCGCAACAAAGGCCTTCTCTATTTTCAGGTTGCTTGTTTTAGGACAAATAAGATTTTGGCTAGGTATTTTCTATTCCGTTAGTTATGTATTTTTTGAAACAGTGGATCGAGGAACTCTTGAGTTTGGATCTGCGAAACAAAGCAGACTATTTGTATGGAACCATGTGCGCCCGATGGGCCACGGTTGATCAGGACAAAATCTGGTGTCCGGGACTGTTAGGTCCCCCATTGTAAGCACGATGATATCGTAATACTACTTCTTTCCGGTTTTAAAAAAAAGTATATGTGAGATATTTTTTTAATTACAAAATAATACAAATCTAATTACTCTTCGATCCGTTCGACTCTTATCTAGTTTTTCTCTCGTAACCTTGGTCATAGTATATGTTAGGATGAAGGGATAGTTATAATTGAATGTGCTTCTGACCCGGAATAGTAGTCTCAAAATTCACTTCTCCTGACCATGATTAAAACGTTGTTTGACACTTTTTTATCAGCAATTAATATTAATAGAACAGGTTTTCAAACTGAAAACAAGTTCGAGGGCGAACCTCATACAAACTTAGAGAATGCTCAGCGGACAAACCAAACAACTAACATCAAGGTCTACAACCAGATTTACCTAATTTGAAGTAAACTACAGACCAAGAGAACCAAGGTCTACAACCAGACCAAAACAGTACACCCACATAGGGGCAAAGACTCTTACCCAAGAACATTTATCAACCAGAAAGTACACCACGCCAACCAGGACAACAGAAAAGAAACTAAAAAACTGGAAAAGACATCAGTTTTTTTTTATCAATTTTTATATATACCATGCCTTTAAGACAAAGGATAAGGCTAAGGGAGATCCCTGATCCCTCAAACTAGGAAACCTTTTTTTTTATCAAAATGTTTTTCATAAAGGGACAAGTTTTCGGAACGAAAACAATCCCAAGGGTAAGCCCTCAATTTACAAACCTAGAGCGTGCCTAAAAGACACTTCAAACAAGGACTAACCTTCCCAATCTAAGGGAGCACAAAGGGTCATCATACCCAGATTTTGCGAACATAAAGCAACCAGAGCCCAACCAGGGGCAACAAATAACCTAAAACAAGACTAAACCCAAACACCAGAGAAACAGGATCGAGACGCTGCTCGTCCAAAACAACCAACGGAGCAAACCAACACTGACAGCTTAAAACCAACAAACCAACAAGCAAAACAAAAGTAAACAGAAGAAAAAAAAAAGAAAAACCCAGAGGAACACACATATCAGCCAAGTCCACTCTAGCACCACCACCGAACCTCGTCCCGGCCACCATTACAAGATGGCAGCCCATTGCCGGCCAACACCGGACAACAACCCAAAGAGGGGGGACCAGACCACAAATAGAGTACCCAAAAATCACCCAACCCCCTACCAAGAAATTCCTCTGACAAGCCAACGGCTTGTAACCCCCACGGTGGCCAACACCAACCGTGAGGTCCCGACCTCACACCAAAGCCGAGAGACAAGAAGACTAAAAGGAAAGGATTGAGATGAGTAAGTAGGTAGCTGAAGTGAGAAAGGAGTGAAGAGGAACAAAAAGGACTTACAAAACCAAATCAATCCAGAACACACCGAAGAGGTACACGGATGGTTGAGATAGGACCAGCACACTCCCCAAGTAGCCCCACAACAAACCAAATATGCAGGTCTCGAACACAGTCGCGCCGATCTGCAACCCCAATGTTGAGAAGCAGCGACCCACATCCAGCCAGGAATAGACGCCCACGATCAGAAGCATCTAGGGATGGCAAAACGCCCTATCCCTGACAGAGATCCCCATCCCCACCCTGTGCAGGGAGGATTCGGGACGAGGATTTTTTAAGCGGGGCAGGGTACGGGGAAATAAACGGGGATTTTGGCGGGGCATGGATGGGGCAAGCACTCCCCGCCTCGTAGGGTGCCCTGCCCCGTACCCCGCACCATTATTTTATATTAAAATATTATAATTTATATATACATAATAATAACAATACACTTGTCTAAAAACATTTTCTCATGTTTAAACCTTTGTTGTGTGGTCATGTTTGTATAAATAAAATAGTGTCATTTTCTTCGTTTACAAAACATTCTAATATAAATTTGTTCTTGTTTTATACAGTGATAGAGTTTTCTAGCTTTTGTCTATGAAATTGTATTCACAACACTGTATATTTTCTCGTGATTCTATTTTTACTATTATGAAGTCAAGTTGGTGACTCTAAGTTTTATGTTATAAGATATTTCGTTAAGACACTTTCTATTATGTGTAAACTATTATAAGATATGGATATCATTGTTATGTGATGCTCATTTGATTTGTGTATGTTGTTTTAAAATTATGGGTTGACTATACATTTTGTTTAAAATTATGGATTGACAATTGTCATTTAAAAAAAATCAGGTGATGAGAATGGGACGTGAATGGGGTAAAGAACAAAATCCCCCGTGCGAGAGTGGGACGGAAAATTAAATCCCAGTTCCCCGCCCCGTCCACGCGGGGCGGGGTCAACACGCGGACGGGGCAAGGACGGGGAGAGTGGCGGGAACGGGGGACGGGGATGTGGGCTGGGGTCCCCGCCCCAACCCCACCCCATTTCCATCCCTAGGAGCATCCAACCGACCCGGAAAAGTCCTTAAAGAAAAACGTCGATCTTGACCGAAGGGCAGAGAAACGACTCCCATAAGTAGATCCCAAGAACCCAGCAAGAAACAAGGGTAAGGAGCAACGAAGGAGGAAGCTAGCAAACGGAGACGAGGTCGGAGAGCACCAAAGGCGGTGGGGACGCTTGGAGATGACAAACGCCAAGACAACCCTAACCACCAACAGATCTACCTCCACAGGTCTAGATCTAATCCACGAGCTTCTCCCTTAGTGTCAGAAAAGACACCATGTTATGGATTAAGTGAATCCAGCTTGCAAACACACTTTCCTCTCTCAGTTTCTCTCTTTCAACCCTAACCCTACTTTGCCACCGTCCTTTTCAAGCCCTCTCCACCGGTGATAATCGTGGTCTCAGACCATGATTCTCACCGGTGGAGGTCCCCTTACTCCCTATATTTCTCTTCCCCCATTGTTGCCTCCTTTCTCTTTCTTTCGTTTCTCCTCGTTTCCTTTGCTCTCCGGTGATGTCTTGGTGGCCGACCCTCTTCCTCGACGGTGGTGACTTTCTCAATCGGCTGTGGGACGTCTTTCCCCTCATTTTTTGAGGTGGATTAATGCGTTTTCATCCTTTCGCCTGGCCGTGGAAGTTCGTGTCTTGAAGCTCTTTCCCTCTCAGATTCAATCTCCTTTGGCCTTGGTGCTAAAACTAGGAAACTTACAAACAAAGACAACTTTAAATGTTCTTAGCGCAAATAGACTTGTAAAGCATGTAACAAAATCAAGGATGGGTCTACCAATCCTATACGAAGATATTTCTACCATGAAGCAAAACGAAGTAATCTTACAACCCAAAGCGTGCCGACATGACACCTCGAACAAAGAAACCAGATCCAAACAATGGACCGAAACAGGTCTAAAACCTAGGTATAAAAACCAAAAAGCAAAAAAGGTATTACTCCGAACTTCGATCGCATTCCCATTGTTCCTACTGCTCTGAATCTACCTCCGGGAGCTGTTCGGCGTCGACAGGTCTTCAAAACTAGAGACACTGGTTCCACCTCGGAGCCTCTATCGACGGGGACACCATTGGAGGTCAACCTCACCAACCTTCAGCATGGCTTCTCGGCATGCTCGCTGGAAGAAGAGGAGGAGGTGGAGGCCGTGATGTCGTGTGCATCGTTGAGCCCCTCTTTGTTGGCTCGCTAACAATTTTCTATGATCGTGGGTGGGCGTCCAAACACCTCAGAAGGAAGTGCTGCTCCGAGCCATCACTATGGCATGGGGTAAGGCTGCAGAGGGCCTGATCATCAAGGACATCGGACCGGGGGTGTTCGGTTTCTACTTCGAGTCGGAGGAGGCACGCATGTGGGTCCGTAGGAAAGAAACTTGGTGTTTTGAAGGGCGACCTCTCCTCCTTGGGGACTTGGACCCAATGGCTAAGGAGCCTCCAGCTTTGGATCAACTTCAACTTTGGGCCCATGCTCACGGTCTCCCTCCCTTAGTGCGAACCAAGGCAACAAGGGAGACGATCGGCTCGGTGTTGGGGATGAGCGTCGAGGTTCCGTGCGACAAGTGGGGCACATGCTAGGGAGGAGCCGTTCGGATTCGATTACGGAACCTGATGGAGCGTCCTTTGCACCGCTATCTCTTGCTCCGCTTTCGGGAATTTCCCGACCCAATTCGGGTATCTCTCACATACTCTAAGTTACCTGATTTCTGTTTTAACTTTGGGATGATTGGACATGGCCTCAAGGATTGTCCCTCGTAAGTGGTGGGAACCCCGCGGTTTGACTCTTCCATGTTGGAGTATCAACGGGATCGAGACGACATAGTATACACGACGGATTAGAAACCGGTATCCTCGCCTACTGCACCTAAGAAACCATTGCATCGGGGGAGAGTCCCGATAGTATCCTCGAATACTGCACCTAATGGTGCGAGTCCTCGAGGCTCCCTTTTGACCCACTCGGTGGATCCAGGCTAGAAAAATTTGGTGGTCGGCTAGATATCTGGTAGCTGGAAGCCTGACACCCGAACCCATCCTGTGTGCATAGATAAAAGTGGACCTGGAACTGTGTTTGGGTCTGGTACAGGGGAAGGAGTTGGGGGGACTGAAACAGAGTTCTACTGGGGAACACCAGGAGGACAAAGAACGGGCGGAAAAGCATTCCCGCATGGAGGAATGAAAGGAAACCAGTGCTGTAGGGACTGCCCTGGGAGCGGTCACTGGGAAGAGCACTGCCTCATGAAGAAGTGGATGATATCAGGTTCGGTCATACTCTACTGTACATGTAGCGTTTAAGCAAGACCTTGAGCAGTCATAGTCAACTTCGTTTAATTTTATTATGTAGCATTTGTGGCATCCCATCCAAAACCGCCAAGGACGGTCATATTGTGAAAAAATCAGCAAACATTATATATGTTCTAAATTTGTTCTTCGTGGTCAGAGAGTCTTTGATGCATTATACTGATTTTGAATATTTTTGCTTAATGAATATTGTACCTTGTAGTAAAAAAAAACTTGGTCTACTTCCATTGCGTGATACAAAAAACATTAGACCGTCAAATTGACAGTAACTTTGTCAATTCCAAGTAAATTAGCCCGAAAACACTATGGGTGCTCTTAAAGATTATTTGCACATTTAAAACAATTATTAACTCTACAGTTGTTAGATTGGTATTATTAAAATTGCCCTCATAAAAAATCTCTCTCGAGTCTTGAGAGCCTACCCTAACCCTAGTTGTTATGGAGCTTCCGTTTACCATCACCGCTGCTGCTACTACGCCGCCGGGAATTGTCGGTTTTGCAGTCTCTATTTTCTCCTATCCCATCCAACTGACATCCTTGCAGATTATACCTGGTGCAGGGATTAAATACGGATGGGAATAGAGGAGTGTTCCACAACCCTCGACGTCTTCGCTTCTCCCCGCCCCCTCGTGGTCTCGTCGCCTATCGGCCCGGCCACAGTCAGTCCCCAAAACCTTTCACTGGTGTCGTCTGGGCTCCCTGCTCTGGATAGCATGTCGCCTCCACCATCGTACGCCTTTCCTTCCACGCGTATCGCCCCTACCTCCCCCATCGAGCCTCTCGTCGGACTCTGGTTTGGACTCTCTAGGACCACTAGGGCTCTCTATGCCTTATCTCAATCAGGATATCGGAGATAAAAGGATAATGACAGGGACGACGGAGAGGTTAGAATCGACAAGGTCGATTCGTTATGTAGTGTCAGCAATACTAAAGTCTCGTTAGTTGCCACTTAAATAGGATCAAGTAAAATGGGACTTTACGTTGATCTATTGACATGCATAAACCTAAGGGTCACACCGGAGGATGAAACTCATTGACACATTTATGGAGAATGGCCAAAAGGGAGTTGTCTCGGGACATGACCAAAACTAGGTTTTGGGTCATGTGCCCATAAGTGAATAGGACATTACGGATCGAGACAAGGCTTGGAGTCTTGGGATTTATCACGTCGGATAATGTTGTACATTTCCGATATGGAAGGCTTGGAGGCGATGAGCGCTTTGTCCTATTTACACCTTACTTGACACCATACTTGTCCCATGCCTTTAGTTGGACAAGTATGGGGTATGTTAGTTTTAACTCATCTTTTTTCAACATAACAAAGACAAGACAAGAATAGGAAACACAACTTCTCTCCCCCTTCCCTTGCAATTTCGGGTTTGGCAAGCTCCCACCACCTTTTTTGTGTTCTTTAGCCCTCAAAGAGAAGAACTACGTGGCTTTGATTCCCATGTGGATACGTAGGCGTCTTGGAGACTCAAGCCAATCATTCGTTAACCGGTGTTCTTGTTTTGGTAAGAAATATTGCTGAATTTTTCTCTTGTTAATCCATTCTTTGTTAGTTGTTTCACGGTTTTAATCGTCTCTTGGTTTTCATTGATTTTCCGCTGCGAGTTGGTTCATCTCCAACCCTACCTCGAGACCCAACAGTGGTATCAGAGCCGTGCTACCTTCGGGATTCCCAAGACGGTGTTGAAAGTTTCGGTTTATGCATGTTAATTTGCCAACTTGTTTTTTTTTATCGGCAATGCAAATTTAGATTAAAAAACTCTTTCGAGATGAAAGAGGAGGTGAAAATACAGAACAAGAATAAAGAGGCCTAAAGCCAACTTCCAAACAAACCTTGTCTAGCCTAAGTAGCTAGCAAAAGCTCAAAATTGAATCCAACCGTACACAACACAGAGCAAAAACAGGCCTTAGATCCTGTCACGCTCAAACAAATTTTCCAAACCAGTTGAGAAAAGTTGTTGCCTCCTTGCAATATTGAGTAGCCACCAATAACTAACTGAAGGTTGAGAAGTGTTGTTGCATCCTTGCAATATTGAGTAGTCGCCAATAACTAATTGAAGAAGTAGGGATAACAAATCCTTCCAAAGTTTATAGCAAAAGGAAAGTCTCTTGTTGTTGAACTTGTAAGTAGTCTACTTTGGATGGTTGTGAACTGAAGTAAATTCAACACTGCATATGAGTTTCCAAAACAACATTGAATCTTGATCATTATCTTGCAAGTAGTCCATCTTGAATTTTGTAACTGTTAGACAGCAAAGAAGTTTCCAAAATGCTTTGAAGATCAACACTGAAATTTGAATGAGGAAGTCTTTTGATCCACTTGAAAGCTGCAGAGAAAAAACCAGAAGAGAGAAAGCACTCAACCTACAAATATCCTACCCTCACTAAAAAAACAAGGAGCCCCACACACAACCACAGGGAAGCCTTACCAAACTCACAACAGTCCCCCATCCCAACCCAAACCCATTCCCAACCCCACCCCAAAAAAGAGACAGAACCTCAAGATAAGATTGAACAACAGGCTGCAAGAGCTGAAATCCAGGAATTAAAGGAGAAGAAAAGTCCACCAACTTTAAAATTAGCCCATTCCCAAGCATAAGATTGGTTTAGCACCTTTTTGAAAATGTCAATAGCTTCCAACTTCAAATTCTCAAAGATCAAACCATTTCTTGCAAGCCAAATTTGCCAACAGCCTATATGAATAACCTTGCCCCAGCAATTTTTCTGTTATGGGCTTACCAGAGATGACCAAGAAGTAAATAGTAATTTTGTAGAGCTTGGGATTGCCACTGTGATACCCCATCAGTTAAAGATAAGCCCCCAAACCTCCCAAGCTCTTTGGCAATGTAGCAAAGTGTGAGAAGAATCTTCTAAATCATTACAGCAAATTGGACAAATTATACCTTGAAGGGATAAATCCAGCCCTCTTGAATCAAGAAAACATTTGGTTGTAATTGCTTATAGGCAAGCAAGCCAGCAGAAGGCTACAATTTTAGGAGGTAAACTTGGTTTCCAAAGAGCTTTTGTCCACCCTGCATTAATTGATGGGGCCGAGGCTTGAGTGTCAATGTGACAACTTGTTTGATAACATGTTTTAAAATGAATTTTTGAAAATTATTTCAAATATGGAAATTTTGAAAAAAAAAAATTGATTTTTCGAGTCTCGGGAGCGGGACTCTCGGGGAGCCGAAACCGGGACCGAACGGGGCTCCGTTGGACAGAGCTAGGCCAAGCATGACCATTGGATGGTTGATATGCCAAGGCTAAACCGTTTTGTTAGTTATGACGAGTTTGGAACCGTCATGACGAACTCGAAGATCAAATGTTCAAAAGTTTCATTTTTGAACGGTTTCGATAAACCGACCATCAAAAAATTTCGAAACTTGGCTATTAAATAAAACCGGAAAATAACATGACTATTTGATAACACGATGCGTGATGTGATGTTGGCATGGTGCACATTATAGCCCCGAGCTCGTTTTAATTATTTATCGTGTTAGCGTTAACGTGTAATTATTCTTTCAAGGTGTGGTCGTCGAACCACTTATTTGTAATATTTATTTATTCCCGACCTGCGAGTCGTGTATTAAATTGTGATATTTTTCTCAAGACGAAGAATGAGCGAAACGATCATTTGGTTTCTTTTCGGGTGTTGGCATCGGCTTGGAGTCGATGAAGCTCAAGAAGCTAGTGGGAGTTAGTTTAGGGGGCTATTATTTGCACAGTTATCCCTTTATGTTTGGTTTAGTTTATGCATGATTAATTCTATGTGTTTTAGAATTGCATCCATTAACTTTATTTACCGAGCATATCACCTCACATGCAAAGATAAAATTGGAATTTTAATCCTTTTTGTGAGCCCTTAGAACCATCATTGCATTGGATGTAGTTGACGGGTTCAAAGGAAGAATTACATTGGATGTAATTTGAGGCATCATTGCATTTGGAATGTAGTTGATGTGCTCATCGCATCTAGGATGTGCCTAAGTTTCAAACACAACCGGACAAGTAAAAACGGGTCATGTCTGATACCTCACAATTATCAACACCTTACTACCTCCCCATCCTCTATGGGTGTCGTGCGCATTAGCGGAGCATCTATGGGAAAGCGGGGTAGTAGGTTTGAACGACATATGTGGGTGTCGTGCGCATTAGCGGAGCACCTACATAGTGACGGGCCATAGTTGAAAATTGGTGGACCCGACTACGATTCTCAGCCTGAGGTTGAGCTAGGGTAACAGATAGGGTAAGTCGTGTACATAAGTACATACCATAGCCAAGAGTCACATTGGATGTGATTGGATGGAGTCCTACCTACATAGCTCGATTAAGTGGTGAGCACTAGTTCAACTTAATCCAGTGAATCAAGGATATTGGTTTCAGATTCTAAATGTTTAGAATCGATTGTTGGTGTTTAAGCTTGATCTCCATAAAATTTATTCAGTTTACTGATTGAATTTTATCTGTTGTAGATCAAATGGAAAATTCAGCGAACATTAATAGTTTGTCATTAAAAACCATTCTTGACGGGGTCAAACTAAATGGGACAAACTATTTGGACTAGTACAGAATTTTGAGGATAGTCCTCAAATCTGAACGCAAAGAATATGTCCTTGACAAAGCTGTCTCTAAGACCATATCAAAGTTACATGAAGTGTCATTAACTCCTGAGAAGAATATATCAGGGATCTGGGATCCAAGGATATTCTGATGGTCAACAAGGGAATTGAATGTGGCAAGGGCGGGGCCCATGCGCACTTGGCGGGAAAGATGAGACACCTAAGAATGTTTGCTTCTACTGCCAACAGCCTTGTCATTGGAACCAGGATTAAAGGAAGTTCACTGCTGATCTGAAAAAGTGCAGTGAGACTGTGCCTTCATCAAATAGCCTGGATGATCTGAAGCACGGCAGTAGGACTGCACCTTCATCAGGAAACCTGGATGATCTAAGGAAGGGCGGTGAGACCGTGCCTTCATCCGGTATTAACTCTATAGAGCTATATCTCTCTACTGTCAAAGATTCATGGGTATTAGATACCAGGACTGAATCTCACACATGCACTAACATATAGTGGCTGAAAGTAGGAGAGGTTTGGAAAGCACGAAGTGGACCTCAGAGTTGTGGCAACTGTTGTAGGATCCATGAGTCTTTCTTTGCCAAGTGGCCTTGTCTTAGTATTGTATAATGTATATTGCATACCTACTTTTAGTAGGAATATTATATTTGTATCTGTGTTTGACAAGGAAGGATATAATGTTAATATTGGAAATGGAGTTTTCAATGTTCTATGCAATGATATGTTTTATACCAGTACTGACTTGGTTGGAGGATAGTGCATATTAGATATGGGTAACAATGCCTCAAGTTCTATATATTACGTTAATACCAAGAGGTCTAAACCCAACAATTTAAACCTAACTCTATTATGGTACTGTCATTTGGGCCGCATAAACAAGAACCGCCTATCAGTACTTCAAAAGTGTGGGCTTTCAGGTCCATTCGAATTCCATTCGATCGATAGGTGCAAGGATTGTTTGATGGGAAAAATTACTAAAGCGCCCTTTATTGATCGCGGTGAAAGGGCGGGTGAATTATTGAGGCTGATACACTCGAATGTGTGTAGACCAATAAGTTCACTTGCAGGAGGGGTTTTAGCTACTTTATCACATTTACAAATGATTACAGTAAATATGGTTATGTCTATTCGGTGAGACATAAGTCCGAAGCTTTTGATAAATCCAAAGAGTTTAAGACTAAAGTAGAAAACCAGCTCGACAAAGGTATTAAGGCACTTCGATTGGATCGAGGTGGAAAATACTTGACCACAGAGTTATTAGATCATCTAAAAGAGAATGGGATCCTTTTGGAATGGACTCCTCTTGTGATACTGTAGTTGAAAGGTGTAGCCAAACGGAGAAATCGGACATTGTTAGACAATGGAGACGATCTCCTGATTTCTTTCTGGGGTTATGCTCTGGAGACGATCGTGTTCATTGTGAATAGGGCTTCAACGAAGGGTGTGGAAGGGACACCATTTTAGAAATGGTACGAGATGATGCCCGCTTTGTCCTTCCTAAAGATTTGTGGTTGCGAGGCTTATGTGAAACATTTGGTTTGGACTAAGCTCGAACCAAGATCTGAGATATGCACCTTCCTGTTGTATCCCAAAGAAACAAGGGGATACTACTTCTACAATCCAAGTGAGAACATGATGTTCGTCGCTTGGGGTGAGGCCTTTATGGAAAAGGAGTTTTGTTTCCAAAGGCGTCATTGGGAGGACTGTGCATCTCTAAGAAATTCAGGATGGTACAAATCTGCCTATACCAATTGACAACCCAGTAGAAAGGGAGCCAGAGATGGTCGTAGAGTAAGAACCAATTCCTGTTACAATTCCGGAAGGTCCAAGGCGATCTGAAAGGATCAGTTGTCCACCTCCAAGATATGGTATCCGGAGGTGACAATGAAGTCATGGTGGATCACGATGATCCAGCCACCTTTCAGGAAGTCGTGGATGGCCTCAACTTCGAGTTATGGCTGGGAGCCATGAGGGATGAAATGCAATCCATGTCGGACAACCGAGTATGGGAACTGGTTGATCCCATCAATGGTGTGAGGACCATCGGATGCAAATGGATCTTCAAGGTGAAGATGGACATGGACGGCAACCCTCTGACCTACAAAGCTCGACTAGTGGCGAAAGGTTATAGGCAGATCCAATGGATTGACTATGAGGAAACCTTCTCCCTAGTGGCTATGGTCAAAATCGATCCAAATTCTTCTTGACATAACTGCGTATCATAATTACGAGATATAGAAAGTGGATGTCAAAACCGCTTTCCTAAATGGAAATTTGACTGAGTACGTTTGTATGTCTCAGCTCAAAGGTTTTGACGATCCGAATAATAAGGGAAAGATTTATAAGTTGTTCAAATCCATTTATGGATTGAAACGAACTTCTCGGAGTTGGATCCTTCGTTTTGATGAAGCTGTAATTGGATTTGGCTTAATCAAGAACGAGGATGAATCTTGCGTTTATAAGAAGGCTAGTGGGAGCAAGATTATCTTTCTGGTTCTCATTGAAAACGACATCCCAACCTTGCACGAGACTAAAGCTTGGTTGAGGAAGTGTTTTTCAATAAAGGACTTAGGCGATGCTTCTTATATCTTAGGGGTTAAGATATGTAGAGATCGCACCAAGAGGGTCTTGGATTTAAGTTAGGGAACCTATGTGAACAAGGCATTGAGTAGGTTCTTAATGCTCGATTCAAAGAAAGGACGTTTACCCACTAGTCATGGCATGCATCTCAGCAAGACTCGGTGTCCTAAGACACCTGATGAGCTAAAAGGATGATGAGAATCCTATGCACCTGGGGGCAGGATCGATCATATATGCCATGACATGTATGAGACTGGACGTCTCGTAAGCCTTATGTTGTACCAGTAGACATCAGTCTAACCTAGGGGAAAGATGATGTTGAACTAGTCGTCGAAGGATGAGTAGACGCTAGTTTTCCAAGACCAATCCAGATGACTTTAGAAGTCAATCAGGATATGTGTTTACGCTGAATGGCAGAGCTTTAGCTGGGAGAGCGTAAAGCCAGATACCATTGCCAAATCTACGACAGAGACCAAGTACATGGATGTTGTAGAGGCAGCTAAGGAGGCTATGTGGATTTCGAAATTCACGGCAGGGTTAGGTGAAATTAAAAACTCATCCAGCCCGGTGAATCCATTTTGCGACAACACAAGGGCCATTGTGCAAGCTAAAAGCCCGGATCGCATAACAAATCCAAACATGTACTATGGCGTATCCACCTCATTAGAGAAATACTGAACTGAGGTGAAGTGAAGATAACCTATATTGCAAAAGATGGTAACATAGCCAACCCTTTGACTAAGGCAGTGTCGCTGCCTAAACATGTTAGACATGTAAAGTCGATGGGGGACATATTGGAGGTTAGATTGGAACTAGGGCAAGTGGGAGATAGTTAGTCTTAGTGCCCGTAGTTCAATCCTAAATGTCCAAATGTATATATCATCGTTAGCAATAAAATTAAAGTGGATTTATATTACGTATGTGTTGGAGTAATATATTGATGTGTGCTCTAATCTATGCCCACCGTGCGAATAGAACCATAGATCAGGGATTCTGGAGTCTGATCATAAATATCATGTGGGACATGATATTGGACAACCCGACATGAATATGTGTCATAGATCAACTCATGAACATATTCATTGCCGTAGCTTGTCATGTATCCTTAGACAAAGGAGTCTTTGTGATCGCTATGCAGTAAACAACTGAGTTTGACCTGAGCCTAACGTTGTCCGTAACAGGGCTTCCATAACGGCCATGATTGGCTTGGGGATAGAATGCATGAGTGACACGAAAGACGGCTAAGGGATTTATCCCTCATACTGAGGTATGGGAAAGATATCGGTTCTCGGCCGCTTGATCGATAGTGACTGAAAGAATAGCATGGCCATGCACATGATACTGGGTATCATATATTCAATCATCTTACATATCAAGGAACAGTGATTGAGAATAATAAGGATGACGGCTCTATGCCTTATCTCAATCAGGATATCGGAGATAAAATGATAATGACAGGGACGACGGAAAGGTTAGAATCGACAGGGTCGATTCGTTATGCAGTGTCAGGCAATACCAAAGTCTCGTTAGTTGCCACTTAAATAGGATCAAGTAAAATGGGATTTTACGTTGATCTATTGACATGCATAAACCTAAGGGTCAGCCTTAGCGCGCTCCCAGCCATCTCTGAAGGTGTTTAAGGTCAGAACAAAACAAAGCCCCCAACAGTGCTCCTTAGCTTCAGTTCAACAACTTGAGAGCTACTTCAAATATGATGAGGACAAGAAACATCCCCAAGTATGGTAAGATTAAAAATCAGAGGGATCGGTTCTGTGATGTGTGTGGGTTGTGTTTTTTAAGGAAAATCTCAAATTTCTATGCGGGACGGAACTCTGGTTGTGAGGGACGGAACTCTGGTTGATACGCCTTGCTCTTCTCTGAAACCACAGGTTGTTCCTTCCGGATTCAGGGCAGATGCTTCGGCCTCCAAGGAGGGTACATGTACTGTTGTTCGACGGGAAGACAAATTGATCGATCTGGCAGTGGGTGACAATGTTACTAGTAACGATGTTCAGACGCACACTGAAGTTCCAAAGGAGGTTGTGGCTTCATCCAACAAGGTTGTAGGTACGAAAGTGTTTGTGTATAATTTACCGTTTACTGCAAATGACAATTGGATTCGCAATACCTTTGGAGGTTTTGGTGACTTGAAGTCTGCAATCATTCTTAAACGGCCAAACAAAAAGGATGCTATTTTGGGTTTGTTGATTTCAATGAGCCAAGTTCCGTGCAGAAGGCTACCGAGGCGTTCAACGGATTCATGTTCAATGGATTCAAGATGATGGTTGCTTTGGCTAGACCAGAACGGGAGCCTTTTCTGGTAAAAGGTTCAAGCACTCTCGACTCTGTTTTGCAGTGTCTGATACATTTCAGCCGACAGGAGAAGGGAGAAGCGGTGGCAGATACAAGGGTAGAGAGTTCCCAGAGGAGCTTGGTGGTGCTTACTCCGGCGGACGTTGATCGGAGATCGCGTTCAGAGCTATCACCGGAACCTGTACGATTGGAGTTTGCAGATTTCCTGCGCTGGTTTTTTCGTGATGCGTTTTCCTTTTCGAATGTTTGTTTCGATTCTGAGTCTCCTGTTTTGTTAGGATTGCCTACAAATCAGGATTGCGATCAGTTAAGAGATTGTGACAGTGAGAATCGTGAGTTTCATGATTCTCAATAAACTCTGCAAGAAGATTGCGTTTTTGTGTTAGTGAGCTCCAACAGTGAGGCCCAATCAGCAGATATGGGCTGCTCCAATAGTACGTCCCAATCTGTAGATATGGGCTGCTCCAAAGCAATTTGTTTGTTCAGCCCTTTTGCGGACGAGACTTTGGAGGGTCGTTCAGCTTCGGAAGCTTCTGTTGAAGTCAGGGTAGAGGAGGAGAAGAAGGCCAGTCCGTGGAAGGATGTCCTCCTTAAACCTCTTCAGAGTCGGCCTTCTATGTTTACGGTTGTTACACGTTCGAGAGCCCGTTCTTTGACTCGGGAACGTGCCATTAAGGCAGCGCCTCTGGTTTCGACCTTGTGGAAAGCGTCTCATAAGGCACGACAAAAGTCAGTTCATTAGTTGGTTTGTTTTTTTTTGGGTTAAGGATTGTCCTTATAGTTCCCCCTTAGCAAAACTCCTTTGTAAGCGTGTTACGGGTCTTTTGAACTCTTTTCTCTGATTCCGCTTGAAACAGGGCATTCCGGCTCCTTTTCTTTGGATCCGGTCTTATTTAATAATATTTTCGAGCTGATCAAAAAATAAAAATAAACCTAAGGGTCACACCGAAGGATGAAACTCATTGACATATTTATGGAGAATGGCCAAAAGGGAGTTGTCTCGGGACATGATTAAAACTGGGTTTTGGGTCATGTGCCCGTAAGTGAATAGAACATTACGGATCGAGACAAGGCTTGGAGTCTTGGGAATGATCACGTCGGATAATGTTGTACATTTCAGGTATGGAAGGCTTGGAGGCGATGAGCTCATCACGGGACCTCATTAGGAATGGCCACGGGCCATGTTCCAAGAGGCCCATGCAACCAAGGCCCATGGAACTAATTAATCAAGTCTTGATTAATTAGTACTAAGTAAGCAAGACAAGGATTAAGGTGTTGGTGATTCACCACCTAACCCCATCTTTTCTAGCCATACTTTGTCCTATTTACACCTTAGTTACTTGACACCATACTTGTCTCATGCCTTTAGTTGGACAAGTATGGGGTATATTATGTTTAAGTCATCTTTTTTCAACATAACAAAGATTGTAAGAATCGCCCTGGTCGATCCCGGTCGAACCGGTGAATTTTGGCGAAAGTTGAGTTTTTGCCAGAAAAGTCAACCGATGACTCCAGGAGTCATTCGGGACCTTTCCGGGACCCAAAAAGCTTAGCCGTCATTACGGTTAGCTTAGTTGGGTCGTTTCATTTCAAACGACTGCAATTGTGGAAAAGTCAATCCGGGGTCACTTTCGGTCGAACCTCGAGTCTTAGTGAATTAATTAATTGTTTGCTGAGATATTTTGGTAGAGGTAGTCCCCACATGGACACATGTCCATAGTGGCTTGGGTGAGAAGAAACAAGGGGGGAAAAGACCCTTATACCCTTAAAATTGGTCTTGAGAGACTTTTAGGCAAACGGGGCAAAATGGGTATGTAGGCCGACGGTGTGGTCTCACGTATGCGCGGTCCCCCGGGGAGTGGTTCCGGTATGATACCTACATTGAGGGTGTCACGCCCTAAATCCGGTATTGACCGGACCCGAGACGTGACTTAGTGAAGTTAAATAAAACGGTAAAATGAAATAATATAAAACAACGGGAGTTCAAAACCCTGAGTCACAGCTCAGTTAAATATAATAGTTCAAGAATGAAAGTACGTCTCTACTAGACAAAAAAAGACCTCGGGCCTCCGCTAGGTCCCAGCTCTGCGTAACCCTCTAGTCCAAAGTATAACTATCACCTGTAGAAAACACGGTAAGGGGTGAGCTTGACGCTCAGTAGGGAAAGCCTCGAAAACCACCTCAAACAGATTTACCAAAAAGCTATTCCACAAGTTTAAGTCACATTAAAAGTTTGGTATAACGATGCGACACTTAAGACAAATTAAAAGCCAAAACTCCTTTAAACCTGACGCTCAACGGTGCAACCATACCAACTTCAACTCAATCACCCAACATTAAACTAGGCACGCAACAGAGAGAACAATCCCAGTAAGACACCCAAGTACGTTTCCGAACTAACTTTTAACGATTAAAAAGGGAAGAAGACAACGAGAACAAGTAACCCAAATTAAACAACATTCACATTACCCGACCATAGACTGTCCCAAAATTTCACATCCAAAGCCCCTTCACAACCGACTTATGGACAACCACAAATATGACACGTTAACTTAAACAGAAGCTACACACATGAATAAACCGTCAAACAATCAAATCGAGTCATTCGCGGTCACACGCAACTCATAACAAAGAGACACCCATAGTCACAAACACGGCAACACTCGTTTAATCCAAACATTAACAAAACACACAACTCGTAATCCAATGCACGGTCTCGGGAGCAACCCGCTCGGCCCGGCGCAGCCGCACACAACTTCCCCTTAACACACAGTCAGGAGAGGCGGTCGACCTCATCGCGGAACCCATCTCTTCGCGTAACACATCGCGTAACACAACGTTTTACCGTCACACAGTCTCTTCGCGCAACACATCGCGGACACAATGTTTTACCGACACACAGTCTCTTCGCGTAACACATCGCGGACATAACGTTTTACCGACACACAGTCTCTTCGCGCAACACATCGCGGACATATCGTTTTACCGACACACAGTCTCTTCGCGCAACCCATCGCGGACACAGTTTTTTACCGACACACAGAAGGCAGGGAAAATCGTCTTTCTCGGGTAACCACAGTAACACAGTCAGAAACACAATCACACTCACAGGTAACCACAGTACTACGACCACAATCACGATCACACTCACACATGGCACACTTGCCCAAAACATAGCAACACATGCTTCACCGAATGTCACATATCATATTTCTCAATCTACCAAACGTAGCAACACATGCGTCACCAAATATCACATACCATGTCACGTCGGTCTATCACTCACCCGACCATATCACAGACAATGATTCACATCATACAATCACGTCACACTTGCCCACGCATAACGACATGTTACACCGAATAATTTGCTTTGACCCTTAATTACACTCACAACTGTTCCACACTTACCATCACTTATAAACACCACACTCCACGTGGTAACCCCACCTCGTTTAACCGGTATTCGTTCCCCAACATTCCCAATCAACAGATCAACGAAACAGGAAAATAACCACTCAAGTCATTAACATATATCAGTAGTTCAATTCTACTCGTTTTCATGTTCGTTATTTATTAACCGTTCAAGCATCAAGGAGCACATAACAGATACATTCAACACACAAGTCCTACGGGCGCGACATGGCCCGATTCTGCCAGCACGACAATTCCCAAGAGGATAATCGTAAAAGTTCACAGTTCAATCGTCTACGCTAGTTGATCTCATCCTACATGCATACTAGTTATTTACCGGTTATTAGGTTTCCCTATATGCATTCTAGTACGATCGAAAGAAAGCGGGTTCGAGGAAATCCCTACCTCTTGAAGAACCAACAGCTGTGTCTCCTAGCTGCTGACTTCCTGGCCAACAACGGTCTTCTCCGCGCTCGGGGTAAAGGCCTGGTTTAACACAAAAGGGACGGTATCAGTCCCGGTCTAACCCGTAACAGTTCTCCAATTTAATAATTAAGTCCAAAGTTCGATGTCCAAAAGTCTGTTAAGTTGTCCGACAAGTCCAGGTTTTTAACTGATTTCAAATCAATTTATTAATTAATTAATTTAATAAATCTGGTCTGACCCGGCCCGACCCGAGTCCGACCCGAATCCGAGTCCGAACCCAGTCCAGAACCCGAACCCGGTTCGGACCCAAGCCTTACCCAGACCGACCCGGACCCAGCCCCAGACCCGACCTAGACCCTGCTCCGACCCAGGTCTGGACCCGAGTCCAGACCCGGTTCAGGAATCTAGGCCTGACCCGAGGTCTGGTCCGGCCCAAAGTCTACCCTAGACCCAAGGCCTGAACCCGATCTGTCTCGAGGCCCAACCGGCCCATCTCAGCCTGGCCCGCAACGAGTCGAGGACGAGAAGAGCTAGGGTTTCGAAGCTCGCCGATGGCGGCGGCGATTGGGAACTCGGAGAAGAGGGCCACCTCGGTTTCAAGTGCTGTTGGTGACGGTTTGGACGTCGACGGAGGAGAAAACGAAATCAAGGCTGAGTTGAGCACTCCGGCGTGGGATTAGAGCTGACACGAGGAGTTCCGACCAACGAGGTGTTTTAGGCGCGCATAATTTTGGTGGAGAAGGTCGTCGAGGGAGGCGGCGGCAACAAAAATCGAGAGGGAGGGCGTCAGACCTGGTGGATCTAGGCTAGTTCCTCGCGATGGTTTGCTCGGAGGGAGATCTCGCGCGGGCGAGTTTCAGAGGAGGGAGGTGGTCGGGGAAGATGAAGAAGAGAGTGCTGGAAGTTGGAGCTCTGGTGTCGTGGGTGTGGCAGAGAAATGAGACGGAGTTGAGGAAGGTATGGGGAAGCGTGCACAGAATGAGCGAGAGGAAGGGAAGGCTAGGGTTAGCCACGTGTGCACTTGGGCCGGCTCGAAGTCGTGTGCACGGATTGGGCCTGATCCATTGATCGGCCCAAATCCGAGTTAGGCTGGCCCATACTTAAAACAACTCCTCTCTCTTCTTCTTTTTTAAATCTTTTCTTTTCTCTCCTTTTTTTTAACACGATTCAAAAAATAAACTCGTCTATCAACCCGCGACGTTCTGACGAAGAATTTAAGGCGGTAAATTCCTCGGTCTTTACAGAGGGGGTATGCCGGTGTAGGGTATCTAGGCCGACGGTTTGTGATCCGGTATGATGTGTCGTGACTATGCCCCGACGGATTTCTGGGAAGACATCTAGGCCGAGGTTGTGTGTTCCGGTATGATGTATTGTGACTGTGCCCCGATTCGGTTCCGGGAAGATATATAGGCCGATGTTGTGTGTTCTGGTACGATATGATATAGTCGGGTTGTGGACAGCCGGCGGAGATCGGGACTGCGATACGGGACGTGTGATTGTTTTACTGTGTATTGTATGCTTGATGATTGAATAAGTGATGTGAGTACAGTGTGATAGTGGCCGTGTAAGTATGTTTGTGAGTGTGGTTATAGTCATGTGACTGAGGATCGTGGTTATGAGGTTCCGTGTTGTCATTAGTTTTGTTCTTTGCTAGTATGCCCTAATTGGACGGTTAGTCGTGGTGACGAGCGGGCACTCATCACCTTAACTAGTTTTTCCTACTGAGTGAAAGCTCACCCCTCTACTTTATTGTTCTACAGGTTTTGAGCGGGATGTGGTCTAGCGGGATTCTCGGTGCTTGGGAGCTAGCGAGGGTCTTAGGCTAGCATGGTCTAGAGACGTATTGTTTATTTGTCACTAAACTTATTTATTATTTGGGTTTTTTGAGCTGTTGACTCGTGTTATTACTTGGATCTTTTAAACTATCATTGGAGACTCTTTTTGGTTTTAAAGTTATTGTCATTATGTATTGTTTTTAGTTCACGTCTCGAGTCCGGTCAAAAACCGGATTTGGGGAGTGACAATTTGGTATCAGAGCCTGGTTTTTCAAAAACTTCGGACCGTACGTCAGTTAGGTGGGTAGAGTAAGGGCGCTAGGTTTCCGTGTGTCGGTTACGAAAATCGGAGATGTTCTATGCGTAGAACCGAGACGAAGCGAGTCTCGGGTTAGTGAAATGTCCGGTCTAGGTACCGTGTGCTTGTAGTGAGCCAGTTTGGTTGGTGTCATTGATTGTGTTAATGATTTCTGAGTGTCGGCGTGGCCGGGTGGTAAGAGTGATATTATCGAGACCCGAGGTGTGTAGTTGCGTTGGCTTGCTGTATACTTTGATTGGTTTAAATGACTTGTGCAGGTTATGATTTGAATGTCCCGCATAAGCGGATGGTTAGTGAAATTTACGAACGGGTCATGCCCAATTTTCTGCAGAAACTGAAGTGTATGTACCATCACGATTCGACTATAGGGGCCATTGTAGCCAGGACATGATGGGGGGGATGTCAAGTGGTTACAACATAGTTCGGGGATGCCTGAATTAGGTCGTAACGACACGATGTCGACATGAATGTTATAGTAGAAAGAGGACGTGTTAAGAACTTGAATCTAAGTGATGTTCGTCTAATGTGGAATTGTTGTGTGGTATAATTTATGGATTGTGTGACTCGTGTATGAAATTGTTGAAATGTGTGTTTGACTTATGTGACGCACTAGTATGCGGACTTCTCTGGTTGTGTGAAATTGTATGACTATACTACACTAAGTATACTATTAGTTCGAGTGTGATTTGTGAACCGTGTGTGAACGCTAGTTATTTAAGCGTGTCGCTTATGCGAATTTAAGAAACTGAACATGTGTGTTATCCACGCAACGGATACATGACATGACGCCTTCTTACGTTCCACGAGGCACCAGGAGCCGGCCAGCTAGGGGCCGAGGGCAGCCACCTGCCATTGAGTCGGCATGGGCAACGAGTGCCCAAGGTGCACCCGCTGAGGGGCATGATAGAGCTGAGACTGCACCATCGGGACTCCCGCCCAGAGTTCCGCTTGTCACCGAGCCGACCCAGGCGGCAGCTCTGGAGGAGTTGACTCGCACAGTTCAGGGTCTAGCGGCGATCATCGCCTAGAGGGAGGCTATGGCCCCGGCACCGGAGGTTGTGCCTACTGCCACTATAGCCGCCACCGAGAAACCTAGTCAGTTCGACAGCTACACAGCTCAGGCGCTGCGAGACTTCTGCAGGTTGGGCACACCTGTCTTTTCCGGGGAGCCAGACCCCGAGGCAGCCGAGAGATGGCTGGAGCGGATGACCCAAAACTTGGATACTTCGGGGATACTGGAGGGTGGCATGAGAGTATCCTTTGCGGCGTTCCAGCTGGAGGGAGATGCATACCATTGGTGGCAGCGCGAGCAGGCGCGAGTGGGGGATGACTTTTTGTTGTTTGGACAGCGATTCGTGGAGCAATACTTCCCGCAGTCATTATTGGATGACAGGCACCAGCAGTTCCTGGAACTGCGTCAGGAGGGTATGAAAGTCTCTGAGTACGAGGCGAGGTTCACCTCCTTGTCCCGATTTGCCGAGGAGATGGTACAGACTGAGGCTCACCGCTGCAGACGGTTTGATGGAGTCCTTCGCCCTGCGATTGCGGATCGGGTCGTCGTTATGAGGACCCAGGTATACTCGGACCTGGTGGATCAGGCACTGGCAGTGGAGCGACGCTTGCGTGAGACAGCTAGAGTTCCGGAGAGTAGGCCGAGACCGAGCGGCTTCTTGAGGCCGTTTGAGGCCCGTGATCCGAGGAGACAGAGGACTTCAGGATCGTTCCAGTCCCAGACACAACTGAGAGGGACGCGACAGGTCGGATCAGTGGCGTCCGTAGGACCTGCCCCGATAGAACGGGCGTGTTTTCGGTGCGACCAGTAGAGTCACATGGCCCGAGACTGTCCGAGTGGCAGCGGACCAGCAGATCGTCCAGCGGGCATACCTGAGGGGAGGCAGAGTGTCGGGCCGCCGCTATGCCACTAGTGCGGACGACCTGGACACTTCGCTGCTAGGTGCCCCGATCGGTTTGGGGAGATATCGGCCCCGCGACCACAACAGTCGCAAACTGGGCAGTCACCGCAGTTCCAGCAGCGTCAGGCTCAGGCGCAGAGAGCTCCGCGGCCTGCAGCGAGCGCGCCAGCACCAAGGCAGAGAGCTGCATAGCAGGTGGCACTTCCACCACCCCGAGAGGCGGACCTCAGGCACCGCAGGGCAGGGTGTACGCGGTCACCGACTCTCGAGCTGAGGGATGTCACTCCGGCCATGAGGCTACTCAGGGTACGTTCTTGCTTTACAATTCATGGGCATCTTTCTTATTTGATACGGGAGCATCACATTCTTTCATCTCCTCTACTCTCCCTGGTATGTTGGGGTTGAGGGTAGAGTCTTTGAGTCGACCTTTATGTCTTGACACCCCTGTTACGGAAGAGGTAGTTTTGAGTACCGTATGTCGTGCATGTGAGATTAGAGTGAATGATTGCCCTTTTTATGTGATTTTCTTGTGTTGGACATGACGGCATTCGACGTGATCTTGGGAATGGACTGGATGACGAGGTACCGGGCGACACGATCGTCACTTGCGTCTTGGGCAGTAGGAGCGGAGTTCTCCTGTGAACATTGACCGTGAGAGATGAGGCGGAGACCGTGCAGAGTAGAGAGCTGCCACGAGTGGTATGTGAGTTCCCGGAGGAGTTGTCAGGATTACCGTCGAAGCGAGAGGTGGAGTTTAGGATCGACTTGATCCCGGGTACGGTGCCGATATCTACGGCCCCGTATCGGTTTGCACCAGCCGAGTTGGTCGAGCCGAAGCGAAAACTCGAGAAACTTCGGGAGAAGGGATTTATCCGACCGAGTGCTTCACCGTGGGGAGCACCTGCCCTCTTCGTGAAGAAGAATGGTGGAGCACTGAGGATGTGCATCGATTAACGGAAGTTGAACCGGGTCACGGTGAAGAACCGTTACCCGATGCCGATGATCGATGACTTATTCGATCAGCTGAGAGGAGCGAAGTGCTTCTCGAAGATTGATCTACGATTCAGGTATTATCAGTTGAGGGTTCGGGAGGAGGATGTGGCGAAGACCGCATTTCGAACTCGGTATGGGCACTACGAGTTCCTTGTGATGTCGTTCGGGCTGACGAACGCGCGTAGCGTTCATGGATCTGATGAACGGGATCTTCCGACCGTACTTGGACCAGTTCGTCGCGGTGTTCGTAGATGGTATTCTGATTTATTCGCCGAGTGAGGAGGCGCACATGGAGCATCTAAGGACAGTTTTGACATTGTTGCGCACTCACCAGCTGTACGGCAACATGGAGAACTGCGAGTTTTGGCTCGCCTAGGTGAAGTTCCTCGGGCATGTTGTGTCCCGAGAGGGTATACTAGTCGATCCAGCGAAGATCGACACGGTCTCGAAGTGGGCACGGCCCAAGAGTGTCTTCGAGATCCGCATCTTCCTAGGCTTGGCAGGATACTATCGACGGTTCGTTCAAAACTTCTCACGATTGGCCGCGCCGATGACTGCCCTGACACGCAAGGGAGCCGAGTTTGTGTGGACTGATGAGTGTGAGCACTCCTTTACCGAGCTGAAGGCTCGTCTGACTACCGTACCCGTATTGATAGTGCCGGAGCGGGGGATCGGATATGATGTGTATTAGGATGCGTCCGGTAAGGGACTAGGTGTGTGCTGATGCAGTCCGGGAAGGTAGTTGCTTATGACTCCAGACAGTTGAAGACACATGAGCGCAACTACCTGACCCACGACTTAGAGTTGGTAGCATTCATCTTCGCGCTAAAGAGCTGGCGACACTACCTGTAAAGAGAGTGATTCCGGGTGTTCTCGGATCACAACAATCTCAAGTACATCTTCTCCTAGCGAGACTTGAACATGCGCCAGAGGCGGTGGGTGGAGCTACTTGAGGAGTATGACTTCGAGCTACTGTATCATCCGTGTAAGGCAAACGCCGTCGCCGATGCCCTGAGTAGGAAGTCGACTCACTGCCTCGCCGGGATATCAGTCCGAGAGTGAGACATGATGGAGGAGTTGAGCACGTTTAGACTCGAGCTTGATGAGATCACCAATGGCGTGACCATGTGTTCGCTGGTAGCTCAGCCCACACTAGTTGCTCGTGTGCTGGAGGCACAGGCTGAGGATGCCGAGGCGGCAGAGATTCGGGAGAGGATTAGCAGCGGTGCTGACACCGAGGCTGGGAGCAGGGTACTGACCTGGGTCTACGATACTGAGGAGGGCTGTTTGTGTCACGCGGTTGTAGAGACGCGGTGTTGAGAGAGTCTCATCACTCCCGTCTTGTTGTGCACCCGGGTGGCACCAAGATGTATCGGGATATCAGACGGTAGTTCTAGTGGAGCGGGATGTGAAGAGCAATTGCTGATTTCATCTCGAGATGCGTCACCTGTCAGTAGGTAAAGGTCGAGCATCAGCGTCCCGCCGGTTTATTGCAGCCATTGCCGATTGCGCAGTGGAAGTGGGAGAACGTCACGATGGACTTCGTGTGTGGCTTACCGAGGTCTCAAAGAGGGCACGACGCACTTTGGGTAGTGGTCGACCGACTGACCAAGTCGGCACACTTCTTAGCCATGAGGATGACTGATACGGTTGACACTCTGAGCCGTCTGTACGTTCGGGAAATTATCCGTCTTCAGAGGGTTCCAGTATCGGTTGTGTCCGACAGGGATCCTCGATTCACCTCCAAGTTTTGGGAGAGCTTGCAGAGAGCATTGGGGACTGAGGTCTTGCTCAGTACAACGTATCACCCACAGACAGACGGTCAGTTAGAGCGCACGATTCAGATCTTAGAGGATATGTTGCGGGCATGTGTGTTGGATTTCCGTGGGTCATAGGAGGACCACTTACCATTTGCCGAGTTCGCCTACAACAATAGCTTCCAGGCCAGTATTGGGATGGCACCGTTTGAGGCGTTGTATGGTAGGCCGTGTCGTTCGCCCGTGTGTTGGGCAGAGGTGGGAGACAGGATTTTACTTGGTCCATATCTTTTCCGGGAGATGACCGAGAAGGTCGCGCTGATTAGGGAGCGGTTGAGGACCGCGCAGAGTCGACAGAAGAGTTACGCTGACAGACGGTGCCGACCTCTCGAGTTTACAGTTGGTGATCACACATTTCTTAGGGTAAGCCCGAAGAAGGGGCTAGTGCTGTTCAACCGCGGAGGAGGCAAGTTGGCCCCACAGTTTATCAAACCTTTTGAGGTTTTGGGCAGAGTTGGAGATGTTGCTTACCGCCTTGCATTGCCACCGCAGCTTGGGAACCTTCATATAGTCTTCCACGTTTCCCAACTGCGAAAGTACACTACGGACCCCTCCCACGTTATTGAGTGGACGGACATCAAGGTAGCTGAGGATGTTTCGTATGAGGAGCAGCCAGTCAGGATTCTGGATACGCGAGAACAGGTCTTGCGTGGCAAGACTATCCCACTGGTACGGGTGCAGTGGCGACACCACGGAGCAGAGTCGACCTGGGAGCGCGAGGATGAGTTTCGTGCGAAGTACCCCAGCGAGTTCGACCCTTGAGGTACGTCCGTTTCAAATTTCAGGGACGAAATTCTTTTAAGGGGGTAGATTGTAAGAACCGCCCTCGGTCGATCCCGGTCGAACTGGTGAATTTATGCGAAAGTTGACTTTTTGCCGGAAAAGTCAACCGATGACTCCGGGAGTCATTCTGGATCTTTCCGGGACGCAAAAAGCTTATCCGTCGTTACGGTTAGCTTAGTTGGGTCGTTTCCTTTCAAACGGCTATAATTGTGGAAAAGTCAACCCGGGGTCATTTTCGGTCAAACCTCGAGTCTTAGTGAATTAATTAATTGTTTGCGAGATATTTTGGTATAGGTGGTCCCCACATGGACACATGTCCATAGTGGCTTGGATGAGAAGAAAAAATGGGGAAAAGACTATTATACCCTTGAAATTGGTCTTGAGAGACTTTTAGGCAAATGGGACAAAAGGGGTATTTCTCACTTCGGTTTAAAGCAACAATAGGTGACCATTTCAGCCCATTTCATCAAGGTGGCCGAAATTTAGAGAGAGAGAGAGCAAAGGAGGAGCTTTCATGGAAGCTTGAAGAAGAAGCAAGGAAAAAGGAGGAGGCTTTTTGCTCATTTCTACCTCAAATTATCTCCCAAACTTCATTTTCTTCATCCCCTTTCCACCCTTAAGGTAAATCATCTATCTATTTTCGTTTTGGTTCAATTCCACTTAGTGTGTTTGCTAGAAGAAGCTTGAAACTAGTTGAGTTTCCATGGATGATGAACTTTTAAGGTTGAAGTAGATGATAGATGCTTAAAACTAGGTTTAGATGATGAAATCAATTGGATTTGTGGAGTTTTGATGAAGACCCATGATGGGTATTGAGGTATTGACGTTTATGGAGCAGTTTTGGAGGTTTGGAAATGTTAAAAATGGAGGTTTTGAGGTTTATTTTCGTGAAATCGGAGCTGGAAGAAGAAGAAATACGAAGCTGTCCAGACCCATCACGGATCCGTGACGGGGACTGTGACGGAGGACGTCACGACTCCGTGAGGGAGACCGTGACGGCGCCAGTCACGGCTCCGTGAGGAGAACCGTGACGGTGCAGACCCCGGGTCTGTGACCCGAACCGTGACAGACCAGAATTGAGCTTTTGAGCTAGTTTTGTTGGAATTCGAGTAATTGGGACGGTTACCTGTAACGGAGCCCTTTTGGGGTTAATTGGGAATATATTACTATTTAAACCAATAGTGAATCACTCTTGATTCTTGTATTAAATTTGTGATGCTAGAATTTGGACCCGAGCTCGGCGGAGGAGACTTTTGGACATCGTGAAGTGACTAAGCGTTTGGAAAGCGATCGAGGTAGGGAAAGTATCGAATACCGGTTTAATTACGGAAAGTTACTAGTATGCATATAGGTTGCGAACAAATGATACAAAATGATAGAATTGCATGTAGGATGAGAGGAACGAGTGAAATGAGGGATAGCTTACGAGCCATGTCGAGCCGTAAGTTTGGGAATTGTCGTGCTGTAGAAATGCACGTGGGCCATGTCTAGCCCTTAGGTTTGTGTGTTGATTGTGATGACATGATCTATGATTGTGACGCATGATGTGTGGTTTATCCGTCGTTAGATTGAGAATCACGATATGGTATGCTCTTGTGATATGTTGGTATGTTATGACAAGTGTGATATGATTGGTATGATGTGAACCAATGCTTGTGATGTGATCGGGTGATTGATAGACCGATGTGATGTGTTGTTGTAAGTTGGCTCGGTTGGTATACCGTGGTTGAACTATGGCATTGTGATGCGTGAGACTTTCTTGATGCATGTTCCAAGAGGAGTTGTATTCCGGTATGGTACCTACACCGAGGGGGGTACGCCGTCGTATGGTGGTATATAGGCCGACGGTGTGGTCTCACGTATGCGCGGTCTCCCGTGGAGTGGTTCCTGTATGATACCTACATCGAGGGGGTATTCTGGTGTAGGGTATCTAGGCAGACGGTTTGTGATCCGGTATGATGTGTCGTGACTGTGCCCTGACGAATTTCCGGAAAGACATCTAGGTCGAGGATGTGTGTTCTGGTATGATGTATTGTGACTCTGCCCCGATGCGGTTCCGGGAAGATATCTAGGCCGATGTTGTGTGTTCCGGTACGATATGATAGAGTCGGGTTGTGGACAACCGGCGGAGTTCGGGGACTACGGTACGGGACGTGTGATTGTTTTACTGTGTTATGTATGCTTGATGATTGAATAAGTGATGTGAGTACAGTGTGATAATGGCCGTGTAAGTATGTTTGTGAGTGTGGTTATAGTCATGTGACTGAGGATTGTGGTTATGAGGTTCCGTGTTGTCATTAGTGTTGTGCTTTGCTAGTATGCCCTAATTGGACGGTTAGTCGTGGTGACGAGCGGACACTCGTCACCTTAACTAATTTTTCCTACTGAGCGGAAGCTCACCCCTCTACTTTATTGTTCTACAGGTTTTAAGCGGGATGTGGTCTAGCGGGATTCTCGGTGTTTGGGAGCTAGCGAGGGTCTTAGGCTAGCATGGTCTAGAGACGTATTGTTTATTTGTCACTAAACTTATTTATTATTTGGTTTTGTCGAGCTGTTGACTCGTGTTATTACTTGGATCTTTTAAACTATCATTGGAGACTCTTTTTGGTTTTAAAGTTACTGTTATTATTTTTTGTTTTTAGTTCACGTCTCGAGTCCGGTCAAAACCGGATTTAGGGCGTGACAAAGACAAGACAAGAATAGGAAACACAACTTCTCTCCCCATTCCCTTGCAATTTCGTGTTTGACAAGCTCCCACCTCCTTTTTTGTGTTCTTGAGTCCTCAAAGAGAAGAACTACGTGGCTTTGATTCCCATGTGGATGCGTAGGCGTCTTGGAGACTCAAGCCAATGATTCGTTAACCGGTGTTCTTGTTTTGGTAAGAAATAGTGCTGAATTTTTCTCTTATGAATCCATTCTTTGTTAGTTGTTTCATGGTTTTAATCGTCTCTTTGTTTTCATTGATTTTCCGCTGCGAGTTGGTTCATCTCCAACCCTACCTCGAGACCCAACATGGAGTGTCGCGCCATCAACCGAACCCTAACCCGTCTCCCCGGGATCACCACGACCTTGCTCTGGTGGCTGGGTTAAAGGGGACACAACGTGGAGTTGCGCGTCCGGTGGTTGCCCCCATCGTTTCGTGCAGGCGGGGATGTTTCAGGACGTGACGGAAACCTCGGCATTCTCCTCGGTCACATTGTTGAAAACATGGTTTCAACGGTTAGTTTCCGACCGCTATGGGGTGAGAAGGAGCACGGTAGAGGTCTCCTCCATGTTCGTCCGGCGTGGCTGGGCACGAAGGTGGAGACGAGTTTGGATACCTTCTAGCGGAGCCGGCCATGTCGTTGCTGGTGGGGATGGTGGCTCTCCACTCCTGCGCTCCAATGCTGCACGAGGGTCTCGCCCTCGCGTCAAACGCCCGGATGGGATGCAGCTGCGGTCCTTCGGAGGGGCTAGTAGAGTTGGTGATGATTTGGGTTGGGGGCAGGCACCGGAGGCCCCAACCCTGGTGACAATGGACCCGATACCTAAGGCTCAGTCATCTCGAGGGATAGGGACCGGGGTAACAATGGACCCGGTACCTAACCCAGATAGGGATGGCAAAAAAACCCGACCCCGAAGGGGACCCGGTGTCCCCGACCCGATCGGGGCGTGATCGGGGCGGTTTTTTTTCTCATTCGGGGCGGGGAAAACCCGGTCAACGGGGATTTTGACCGGGGTCGGGGCGGGGCGGGGTTGGTACTCCCCGACCCAAACCCGCCCCGGTATGTTAGTATAGTAAAAAATATGAATTGTAACAAAAAACCTTCGTAGCCTAGCGGTAGAACTCTCTCTTGGCCTTGCATAGCCCCAGGTTTGAATCATGTCATTGCAATTTTTTTTCATATTTGTTTAAATGTTTCAACATAAAATAATAGGACTTTGTGAGGTTCGAAACAAATACACGGGAACCAAAGTGAAATGTAGCATGATACCACTGAGCTACATGTCATATTATGTACTGCTTATTTCTTTCATTATATACATATGATTTTTACCAAATACATAAAAAAGAGTTCCTGATCCCACATCACCCAAATTACAATTGGTAAGGTTCTTCTCTATATATTGGACTCATTTGTTTACAGTTAATTAAAACTTGTTTACTGCAATTATTTTGGCTATAAACGAGTGCAATATTTTAATCAAGAAAACTTAGTTGATTTAAAATGTTGCTTTGTTACAAGTACATAAATTTTGGTTTGTGTTTCAATTCTGATTTTTTTTGTTGTGAAACTACCTTGTTTCTATCTGGGCGGGGCGGGTTTCCCCGACCCGATCGGGGTGAAGGCAGGACTGGGCGAGACCGGGGATGGGGCGGGGATGGGGCCTGGATTTCAATATTGGGGCGGGGTCGGGTATCACTAAACCCGCCCCAAACCCGCCCCGTTGCCATCCCTAAACCCGGATCCCCGATCCCTCACCTAAGATGTCGGCCTAGGGCCCGCGATAAACCTCCCTGGGTGGTCCTACGCAAGAGCCCGACTTTTGTACATGGGAACATCCGGCGAGGGGCTGGTGGAGATCAGCCCTCTGTTGATTCGATTGTTAACTTGCGATCGCAGGAGTGGGGTGAAAGTGGAGGTGGTGGCTGCGACCACCTCGTAGCGCGTGTTGTGCAGACCTAAACGCCAAGGGTTAAGGGGAGCGCAACTGCTGATGGATGGGGAGGGTTGGTGCTTGCGTCTGGCTGGCACTACAACTCACAAGTAGGGAAGATGCCCCGTTGGAAGGAATGAGGTATCAGCGGAGCGTTAGGGACTGACCTTGGGAGGGGTCCCTAGAAGATGCATTGCCTCCCACCACCACTACTACTGTCGAGGTCCCTCAGGATCTTCGGTACTCCGTTCCCCCTCCCCACCTTCTTTCTTCGCCCATGGGGCGTCACAATACCGTCCATGACGGTTCTAGTACTAAAAAGGTCAGTGAACCACTGTTCGCTTATACTGATCTTTCATGATCAAGGAGCATGTTCCTCGAGGCATTTCTACTAGATCTTTCTTGGTGGCGAGGGGTTTCCCGATTCCCGTGGGTCTTTGGTTGTGCCCTATGTGTGGTAGACACAACGAGGACACCTCTCACCATCTTATTACTTGCGGATGGGCTTGGTAGGTGTAGTCCTTGGTTCTTCAGTGGTGGGGGGTCTCCTCAGCTCTCCCTTCTTCTCCTGCTCTGTTCATCTCGTCATGGCCTTCTATTTGTGGGGTGCGCCGTCTGCGCAAATTTTGGTCTCGTCTTACCCTTTTGGGATTGTGGTTCCTTTGGTTAGCTCAAAATGCTAGTGTTTTTCAAGGAGCTCTGATCCCTGATCCGTATATCATTTTTCGGAGAATTCAGTTTGGGGCACTCATGTTGCTTCAAGCAGATCGACGAGCCCCGTCTCCTAGCCCCTGGATGGTGTCGCCGACTCTTGCTCTCTCTCCGCCTACTTGAGCTCCTCCTTTCCGTTCTCTTTTGGCCTTTTTTGGGTCTTGTAAACTTTGCTTGAATCCTTTTGTTGGTTTGGTGGTTTGTGGTTTCCTTCCCGGAACCCACATCACCTGTAAAGACCGTCTCAGTTAAAAGGATTAAAATATTAATTTTATCGACTTGAAACGTCGTGGTTGGAAATCGGGCTGAAAAATTGGAACGAGTGCGAAATAAAAAGAAAATAAAAAAAGAAGAAGAAGAGAAAAGGACTTGGGCCAGATGGGCTTAGGCCTAGTCAGTAGACCGAGCCCAAGCCCGCACGCGCAACCCAGGTCCACGAGCAACGAAGCCCAAGCCCAACCCTAATCTACTGTTCCTCTGTCGTCTTCACGCGTCTTCGCACGAAACCGAGACAAACCAGCGCTGTTTCCTCTCCCTTCTCGAACGATCCTCTGTCTTCCTCTCTCTCCCTTCCTTCTCTTGCACCAGCCTCACCTTCACCGTATCCTTCGCCCCTGTTCACGAATCGAGCCCCGCCGTCAACTAAGAAAGGAATGGACGTCGAGAACCCCTCTCCCGTTCGTCTTCCCGAGCTCGAACAACGTCGACGACAGAGGAAACGACGCGGTCCGTGACCTCCCTCTCGCCTTTCTTCTTCTCTGACCTTACACCGACAAAAAACCCACCGTGCGAAGCTCGATTGGGCGAGCTTCGCTGGAGCAATGACGCCGAGAGCTCCCTCGCCGGAAAAATCCCTCGTGCGCGTCAGATTTGAGACGGGAGAAGAGGATGGGTCGCGCTCAGGGCACCCACGTCACGGTCACGGCGTCGCCGGAGCCCTGACGCCCTTCTCCGCCCTCGTTTCTCCTCCCCCGAGCTCGCCTGACACCATCGCCGTCACTGGAGCAATGTAAAACCCTACTCTTTCAAAAGGGTAACATTTTGGAAAATCGAAACCTTGAGGTAGGAAATTGCAACGAAGGTGTTGAAAAGAAGAAAAACAAAAAAAGGATAAGAGGGATTTGGACTGACTGGGCCGGTCAGGGATGGACTGGGCCAGACTACGCGAAGTTTGGGCCCAACTCGCGTACACTGAAACCCTAGCCCACTCAGCTTCCTTCTTCACGCGTTCTGGCACGCGAACCGAGGCAAACAGCGTTGCGTTCCTCTCTCCTTCGATTCTCTCTCTCGCGACTCTCCTGCTCCAGATCCAAACCCATGCCACTCTTGCACCAGAAATCCTCGCCGTGCTATTCCCCTTCGAATCCAACCACCCCACACCCATCACGTGCTGAATCGATACACCACGCCCCAACCTTTTCACCATTCGTCGTCGTGAACCCGAGTCTTGCCGGAGAACACTTTGGTTCGAGGTTCCCGAGCTCGACTTCGCACGGTTCGTGCACTTTGAGCCTCCTTCCTCTTCTCCTGACTTCTCATTGACCGAAATCATACCTTCCCGAGCTCGATTCGAGCTGCCCTGGTCGGAACCCTCGCCGGTGACCTAGGAAGCTCAAGATCTGAGCCAGGGAGATGATTAGGTCGTGTTCGAGCACCCACGGCACAGCCACGGTGGCGCCAGGGACCCAGCGCTCGTCGCAACCCTCGCTTGGCCCTCTCAGACATCCCTTGATGCCGTAGACGGTGGCTGGAGATCACTGGCACCGCCGGCGCTGAAATCAGCTCAGACGAGCCAGCACGAGTTGGGCCAGGTCCTGGTAGATGAACTGGTTGGTCGAGCTTGGGCCGGTTGGTCTTGGGCCAACTATCTACGACCTGGGCCAGGCCCAGAGCAGAATCAGTTCAGGACTTTGGACGGGTCTGACCGGGTGAGGCTGGATCCGGGTTCGAACCGGGTCGGGCTTGGATCCGGTCGGATCCGGGTCAACCCAGAATTAAGAAGAATCTTTTTTAAAAACAGGTCAATCAGCTGGTTAATTAATTTAATTTGGACAAATCAGGACCTTTGGACAATTACCGGTATTGATTGGACGTTTTATTTGTCAAATCTAGACGGGACTTCGCCCGAGAGCAAAGACCTTGGAACCGAGCTAGAAGAACGAAGATCACGCCGGAACCCGTGTGAAGAACGGAGTAGTGACTACCGAGCTTGACAACAGAGTATTAGAGGAAGACCTCAAGGTAGGGAAAGTCCTAACTCCTCGAGTATTTCAATACTAGTATGCCTATTAGGTTAATAAAATCGGAAAGGTCCTAGACTTGCATATAGGATGCGAATAACTAGAATAAATGTATTTCACTTACTAATAAATGGACGTGTCTAGTAAGCATGCTTAGGATGAGAACCACTAGTGTAACTCGCTTTCGATACTTGGGAATTGATTTACTGGTAGAGAGGTCGTGATGAGCCTTCGGATTAGTTGTTGTGTTAGGTTCACATGCTTGGTTGCCTAATTTTGGATAAGTTAAGAGTCTAATACAACTAGATAATTCGATTGACCAATATGAATGATTGACTGCTTAATTATGTGTGTGATTGAATGCTTGAATGCTTGAATGACTGAATGATTGAATAGGGGATCGAGTATGACTGGTTGTGCCAAGCGGTACGATCAGATGATCGATGGACCGATGGATCGTGGTTGGTAAGTAACTGGTAAGTGTAAGATTATGATTGATTCTGGTGGTGTGTTGTGATAGAATTGTGATTCGTTAAGCGTTGGTTGTCCTTGATTGTTTGAGTGTGTTACCCACTTGTGAATACTTGAGCTAGCTTGTATATCGGTATGGCACCCACGCTGCGGGTGGGGTAGTGCCTATAAGGTACCCACACCAAAGGGGAATGTTGGTGTGGGGTAGTACCTAAGATGATAACTTGGTATCCGATATGGTACCGACATCGAAGGAAGTGCCGGTGTGGGGTAGTATCATAATCGGTATGCGGTATGGTACCTACACCGAAGGAAGTGCCGGTGTGGGGTAGTATCATAGCCGGTGGATTGGACCCTCAGGGGCATTGATTATTGGACCCTCCGGGGCATTGGTTACTGGACTCGGTGGAGCTTTTGGATGATTTACTTTGTGAGGATTAGTTATTGGTTGATTCACCCAAGTGTATGCGTCCTACGGGAGCATTACCTTGGTTCCCCATGACATATGGTCCTTTGGAGACGTTTCCGAGAATCCCAATGATATGCGTCCTCCTAGGGATGTTTCCGGCATTCTCGACGTTATACGTCTTTGCGACGTTATGCGTCTCCTCTGGACCGAGAGAAAATCCGATATGACACAGAGAGTATTGTGAATCGGAGGATGGCGACTACATGTCCCACGACATTATTCTACTTGTCCCGATGACATATGGTCCTTTGGATACGTTTCCGAGAATCCCGATGATATGCGTCCTCCTAGGGATGTTTCCGGCATTCTCGACGTTATACGTCTTTGCGACGTTATGCGTCTCCTCTGGACCTAGGGAAAATTCGACATGACACTACGAGTATTGTGGATCAGAGGGTAGCGACTTCATGTCCCACAGAATTACTTGAACGTTCGATCTTCTATTGAGTCTTTAAGAAATGCATTGATTCTCTTATTTTCCTACAATCATTAGTGACTCTTTAAAATTGTTAAACATTCGGTTTTCCTCCGTATTTCATCATCGGTTTGGTTTCTCGTTTTATTAAGATTTGAATGAACTTGTGAACTCCTGTTTATTAAACTAAAAGGGTGACCTGGTTATGCATTTTTCCTACTGAGCGTAAGCTCACCCCTCCTGTCTTTGTGGTGTTTCAGGTGTTAAGCGGGAGCAGTATTAGCCGGACTCTCGGAGCTTGGGAGCTTGAGGGTTTAGCTAGTTTTAGAGACGTGTACTCTTTTATGTTGGAGATTTTATTTTACCGTTTGAGCTGTGACTCTTTACATTTTGAATGATTTGTATCATTTGGAAACTTTATTTTATTTCATCATTTTTGGTTTTACTGTAAATATTTAGTCACGTCTCGAGTCTGGGAAAAACCGGATTTGGGGCGTGACAATTTGGTATCAGAGCCTGGTTTCATTTGAAACAGGTTTCTTGGTGAACGTGTTTTCAAACCTCGGATCGACGTCAATTAGGTGGGTAGAGTTAGGAAGTATAAGTCGTGACACTCAGTGACGCAATTTGGAAACATTGATGCGGAGAGTTGGAACGACGCGAGTCGTGAATTGCTTCAATGTTGTTTAAGTTGAATCTTTTACACTACAATGATTGCATCGCTAGATTGGTATCCTCTCCCTAGTGATCGGTGAAGCCGAACGATCGATATCGGAATTGGATTAACGGGCAATGATCGACCCGCTATGCATTCGTTGTAAAGTAGGCCAATTGTTGGTGGTGTTGCCATTTTGGTGGATCGTTTCTAAAATTATCAAGTTGAAGTATGGTCTTATTCAATTGTTGACTTGTTTAAGTGACCACTATTTGGAGCACGAGAACTCCATGTATTGATTTTATTGAGAATTTTGGAGGGGCACGAGAACCCCGTATACCGATTGTGTTGAGAATTTTGGTGGGGCACGAGAACCCCGTGGTATTAGGGAGCACGAGCACTCCGCATACCGATGGTATTGAGAATTTTTGGGAGCACGAGAAATCCGTGGTATTTGGGAGCACGAGAACTCCGCATACCGGTTGTATTGAGAATTTTGGGGAGCACGAGAACTCCATTTTTTTATTGTGTTGTGTACTTTGAAGAGCGTGAGAACTCTGTGTATTGATTGTGTTGCGTACTTTGAAGAGCATGAGAACTCTGTGTATTGATTGTGTTGTGTACTTGGCCGAGCATGAGAACTCCGCGTACTAATTATCTTATGAAATTGATTGGTAAATGTCCCGCATAAGCGGAGGGTTAGTGGAAAATACGAATAGGTCATGCCGAAATTTCTGTAGAACCGATATGTTTGCACTATCACGGGTTGACTTAGGGGCGCCACTGTAGTCGAGCGTGATGGTTGGATGTCAAGTTGTTACAACGAGATTCGGGGACGCCTGAATCGGGTTGTAACGACGCGAGATCGACATGAAAGTTTGAATAAAAGTTAAGAAGTCGAGAACCTGTGGAAAGGAAAGAAATGCTAAGTTTTGATGAAATTGATCTTGTTATGATGGTAGGCCCCACGTATTGGAAGGATACCCGATTGAGGGGTGGGCATGTTGCCTTATGCCTTGTGTGCATTACTTGAAACTATTCCTCCTGTAGGAGTTGATTGATTGATTGGTTGATTGAACTGTTGTTTGATGTTATGAGACGCACAAGGTGCAAAATTCTTTGTCTTTATAAATATTATATGACTATACGACTTACTATTGATCCAAGTGGGATCCATATGAGACGCACGAGAACGTCATGATATGATAAATCGAACTGATTGGGTTAAACTGAGATATGAACCTATATGTTCTAAATGCAGTGAGTTTACGAGATGTCACGTGTTTATATCCCAAGGGGTACCAGGAGCCGCCCAGTTGTGGGGCAGAGCCAGACACCAGCTGTTGGTCTGGCAGGGGCAGCGAGCGCCCAGGGTGTTGCTTCCACAGAGCACCAGAGTTTTGAGGATAGACCGGTATGGTAACCATCTAGAGTTCCTCCAGTCGCAGAGCCGACTCAATCGGCCCCTATCGTTGAGGTGGTTCGCGCAGTGTTAGCAGCGCTCAACATGAGACTACAGCACCAGCACAGGAGTCTGTGCCTACTACCGACGCAGTCACTACCGAGATGCCAGGCCAGGTGGACAGTTACACGGCCCAGGCACTCAGAGATTTTCATAAGTTGAGTACACCAATCTATTGCGAGAATTTAGACCCCGGGGCAGTTGTAGTATGGTTGGAGCGGATTACCCACAACCTTAATGCTTTTAGAGTATTCTGATATTCGTTGGAGAATATTTTCCGCGACCTCCCAGCTGAGGGAGAAGCACGATACTGGTGGCAACTTGTGCAGACCAGGGTTGGAAATGGCTTTCAGCCGTTCAGCGGACTATCCTTGGGACAGTATTTCCCTCGATCTGTTCGAGATGACCAACACAAGCAGTTTTTGGATCTGCGGTAGAAAGGGATGACCGTCTATGAGTATTAAGCGAGGTTCACGTCCCTGTCTCGCTTCGCAACCGAGATGGTCCCGACCGAGGAGAGCCGGCGTAGGCGTTTTGAGAAAGGACTCAGTTCGTCTATCACGGATTGAATCATTGCATTCAGATCCGAGGACTATTCTGTACTAGTGGAACAAACACTAGCAGTAGAGAGACATTTTTTGGAGACCGCCAAGGCACGGAAGACCAGGCCGAGGCCGATTGGCCTCTTGAGGCCGTTAGAGAGTCGCGATCCTAGGAGGCAGAGGACCTCGGGATTTTTTCAGCCACAGACCCAGTCTGGTGAGACACGACGGGTTGGAGCAGTAGCGTCTGTTGACTCTGTCCCGGTGGCATAGTTTTGTCCTTCGTGTAGACCTTTGGAACATATGGGCCGAGACTGCATGTTGAGTGTTGGATCTACGAACCGTTCCACAGGTCGATCTACGAGAGACGATAAGAGAACATGCTGCCATAGCAGCAAATTCTTCCACCCCCCCCCCCATCGAGAGGAGGACCTCCGATGCGGCAGGGCCGAGCGTACATGATTACCGGGCCCCGAGTTGAGAACTTGATACCGATCTTGAGATCGCTTAGAGTACTTGTTACCATCTTACATTTTGGATTTCGTGTCTGCTGACACTCAAGCATTACACCGGGTTGTATTGGTTCGTGATTACTTATTGTTCGAACGAGTTTAAGACTATTAAGCCCACCGGTGTTTTAACACACCGACCAGAGGTGTGGTAGTACCGACTAGTGTCAGTGGGAGTTGAAAAGTGGAGTAACAGACTTGGCCATATTGAAGGTTCTTTTTCATTCTCCGATGGTGCAGATCGAATTTTAAGAACCAACTGTTGAAACAGCAAGCGCTCATCGAGTGCTATCAGCAGCGAATGCCGAGCAGTGAAAGGCTGCAGCCCTGACCAGTAAACGGTCCGACCGTTCACAGGAGATGACCGAGCTACGATAAGATCAGAGTAGCGCAGCAGAAGCGTGGTGGGCCCATACCCACAAGAGTTGTAATCTACAGCTTCTTCTACCCCCGCTACAAGGTTTAAGTTATAAGATTCGAATTGTCGATACGATTTGTTTCAAATCCCGGTTAACGAGTGAAAAGTTGCACGATTGTGTGCCGTACGTGAGAGACTAGAATAGGTGTGTTTTTTACGTTCTTTCCAGAAGGACTAATCGGTTTACCGCTAGTTCACACGGAACAAACGGATAACACTGAGAGTCAATCCGACGACTTTCCCAGCGGAGAAGAATGCGGAAAACGTGAGCTGAGTACCAAGGCAGATCTCCATCAGCAAGAGAAGAACGAACGCTAATGTCCCGCGAGGAATAAGCATGACCATGAGGTTACGCCCTAGAAGAGAGAGCACCCCACGTTGAAATCCAGCTACAGATAGCCAAGGCGACTACCACAAGCTTCCAGGCCAGTAACAAGATGGCACCGAACGAGGAATTGTATGGTAGGTCGGATTTTGTGCCATGCATGGGCACTGGAAAAGTTAAGAGCTAACTGTTGTTGGTTTTGAATTGTCGAGTAACGAATGAAGGAACCGCGCTGGTTTCTGAACTGTTCAAATTATCGAGATCTTAGTACGTGTTGATTACTCCTTAAGGGGTGACTTGGGTGGACTTGACTATAAGTTGTTTTGATTGATAGCTCGTGAACGGATGTCAACGGTATAAGGAATACCGCCGGTTGGGATAACCTTTGACCATCGATCTTGGATCGTGTTTCGCGGTCAAGTGTAATTATCGTACATTTATTTTGGTGTCTTGAAGGACGCCTATTTTCGACCAAGTGCCAGTAAGAGGTTCTATCGGTCCAGGTTGTTGTACGTCGTTCGTCCGACTAGATGTCGGCAGAGTTTATGGTGGTACTGAACCATGAACAGGTTTTGAGAACCATTGTCTCGTTGATATGTTGATTTAGGTGAGATGACTTGTGAGCTGATTTGATCAGGGGTTGAGAACTGGTATCGATGTCAAGAGAAATATCGTGAGTTGGATGATCTTCTCGTTTGATCACAGTTAAGTGTTAATGGTTTACCGCGAGTTAGGTTTGTGATGCTTAATGTGTGACTGACCCGTATCAGGTTGAGAACGTTGATAAGGTTTACCCGGTATGACATGCTACCACCTTGGACAAGTGTGCCATGCTTGGTATGACAAGAGCTTTTGATTAAGTTGTGTTCTGAGGCACGCCGCCTTTTTTACTATAAGCCGGTACATTGTACCATTTACTAGATTGGGGTACGTCTACCTTTCCACGAGATGTGATGAACGAGCGTTTGTTCCAAACCCCGCAGTGGTTATGAGAACCTTTGATTGGATGATTACATTCGTGTGTTACTTGCTCGTCTTGTGTGTGTTAGGTCGTGACAAGACCTTATTGGCGTTCCAGTGTGAACTATTCGGGAGATTCCGATATAGAGTATTCCAGTACGATGTCTATAACGACGGAAGGTTCCGGTATAGGATATCTAGGCCGATGTGTCTGCGACAGTACGACGTCTATACCGAAGTGGGATTCCGGTATAGGATGTTTATACCGCCACCTGGTATTCCATAGCGATTTGAGTGTTATTTGACATGTTGTATACACTTGGTGGTTCTTGAGTTGTGGTCCGTGACGCCCTAAGAATTAACTCAGAAAAAGGGCGCGGCAAGCGCACCGGTCGTCAAGTAGTATTTCGGTTCAAGTCCGGTTATCGTACCCAAGGAGCAATAAAACAGTCGCTCGATTTAAAATCCGTTAGTTAATCTGTTTCTGAAAAGATTTGGTTTTGGTTTTGAAAATTAATTGAAAAATTGAAATGCCAAGAAAAATAAATGATGATCAAGTAAAAGACAAAATATCAGTTTGTTGTGAAATTCAGAGGAAGAGGTTATCTAGGGCTTTAACGGGGTCACAATATGACTATTGACTCGTAGGGGTTTGTGTTTACATGTGCAAATAAGGTAAGTCTAAAGGTAACGGAAGTTCTCTCAACTGGTCCTAAACATCTTTCGATCGAATTAGGTCCCTAATATAATCTGACCACCTAGTTATTTCTAATCTGGGTGTAGTGAGACATACAGCATTACGATTCATGAACTCCTCTAACTTTTGGTTTATACGCCTATAGTTGTTACACTCGTGTTAACCTAACTTTATTAGAGACTAGATTTAAACCCGAGTTACATAATCCTTAGTCCTTTTAGTCACTCTCAGCTTTCGATTATTGAGTGCTAAAACCTAATCAACTATCAAGTGATCAATTTGATGAAGCATTAATTCCAAATTATGTAAACATTTTCTTAAACACAAATTGCACAATATAACTACAAACCCATTGAATCAATTACTTATATTGCTTCCCCTAGCCCTAGATCGATGGAAATTTAGTTCATGGAGAAGAAGGAAGAACACAAAGATGAAAAAGAACAAGAGATAAACATAATTGAAAGGTAAAGTTGATACAAAATACCAATTCAATGATGAAACTTCAATAGTTTTGCTTCAATCCTTGTTCCTAAGCACTTCTCTCTCACCAAATCTCAAACCCTAACTCTCAATCTCTCTAAAATAATGCCCAATACCAGTTCTCCCTTTTCTTATGGTTGCTCTTCTATATATAGGACTTCAAGACCTCTTTCCCTACTCCAAATAGGAATTGAAATAGGTAAATTTGGCTTTTGAATGAGGAAATTTCCTATTTTAATGCCAAAAACGGAGCTGGGAGAAGGCCTGACGCATGTGGCCCGGAATGGGCCCAAAAACGGGCCGGAATGTGGCCCGGAACGTGCTGGAAATCGGCCCGGAATGAGACTCGAAATGGGCCGATTACCGGACCGGAATGAGGCACGGAACGGGCATCTTCCCGTATCAGAACAGTGACGGTCCCTTGACGAAAGTTGTAGATATTTGAATTCTCTTCGATTTGATATATTATTTGAAGCAATTCGGAGTTCGTATCAGGGATTTATGCTCTTCGCAAGATCAGCCAGCTTCCAAAACTCCTAAAACCGGGTTTTCCTCTATTTTTGCCATTTTTCGATCAAAGCACCTACAAAACACAACGAGAGACAAAGTACAAGTAACGAGAGAAAAGTGCACCAAATTGTACAACCCCGGGACTAAAAAGCTCAATAATGTGGGCTAAAAACATCCAAAACCTTATGCCTACATCAACACCCCACACTTGAACTTTTCTCGCCCCGAGAAAACTAAACTAAGAAAGCAATTTAAAGATATGTCCCGGTTAAACCCCGAGGTTCACCTCGATAGGAGGAGTCCGGGCCTCCTTTATTCAAAACAATGAAAAGTAAAGATGCACGTGCAATGCATGAATCTAAATCTAATGCATTCCTACGACACACTATATGATGCATGCAAAAGGGCACTAGAGTAGGTGATTTGCCAAGAACGAGTGCAATAATGATCAAAAGAGTTTTCTCAGAGTTGTCACATGATACAAATCTTTACACACATCAAACAAACATATAGACCGAAGAATACAGTTTAAGCATGATGCTACTCACATTCAAGAATAACTCTTTCCATTTAAACTGGCATTTCCTCATTTACTCTAACCATTTGTTTTCTCTTTTCCCTATACACGGAGTTTAGAAGTTCATATGCTATCATGTTAGACCCATCTCCACTAATTGTAAGGAATCATAAGTAATTAAGAATCAGAAAGGTCTTTAATTAAGCTTGTAATGTAAGGTTAGACAAAAGGTAGGGAAGGAACATGAAAAGAAGCTCAAATAGATATCTCAAGACAAGAGTGCTTCATTCTCACATCACTATATATCACACATCCCAAACCCCGTTTGTACACCATTCACCATTTGCCATCTCTAATACCTTTTTTTTTTCTTTTATTGAATAGCTAAGTGTAGCACTAATTTGCTCATTCATTTTTTTTCTTAGCTACCACACTTATACCACCATTATTCAACCCATCTCGCATTACCCCACACTTGTCTTTTTCACTAGGGATATGAAATTGTTATTGTTCCATCTTTTTCTGTTTTTTTTTTCTTTTTGGGGTAACGCTATAATAATTTCTCTCAATACAACCCAATAGCATATAATTACTTTTTTTTTCTTTCGCTTACTCAACATCCTAAATAATAACCCCTCTCAATGAAGCACCTAAGCCAAGAGATATGGGTTCAAACAATAACGAGGATATAAAAAGAAACGAAAGGCACATAGGATCATAATGTTCGGGTTAGAAACGATAGGCTAAAGCTCAAATGGGGTGACTAAGAGATATAATTATGCAAAGGTAGGCAATTTTGGCTCAAACGGTCCATAGATGGCCTAAAATCATTTTCTCAAATAACCATGTTCCTTATCCTTATTTCGCCTCGAATGGGTCATACATGTAGTTCTAGACTCAGTTTACCACGCATAGAAATCAAAGAAATTCAACACTAGTTCTAGCAAACACTCAAAATGAAAGTGGAAGAGCTACTCTTAATGCATGTGCTTTCACTACTCATTTGATTCATTCAATATCCATATATAACTTTGATTTATGCAAGGAAATAAGTATATTCAACAGTCCAATCACTAAATCCTTAAGATCATACACTACATACTCAACAAATCACCAGAAAATATTTTTTTTGATTTTTTTCAAAATTTTCAATTTTTTTGTATTTTTCAAAAATTTATAACATGAAATGATGCATGAGAACAAAAACAAAAACAAAATGCAAGACATACCCCACCCCACACTTTAAAACTAAGCATTGTCCCCAATGCGACTCAATCCTACACATGCTCCTAGTCACATAACTAATAACCCCACACTTATAATCAACAAACACAATTCACGAAATCCTATATACATGTTCTATCAGCATGGAAATTCGGGCGCTCAGCGCCCACCAGATAGCATAAAGGAAATACAATAGCGGTATACAATAAAAAATAGGAAGGGAAGAGATACTGCCCCTCGAAGAACCGCTATGCGAACTGCATTGACTGTGGGAATCCTCGTGCATGAGTGGATGGAGAGCTACTTCGCCCAAGTGAGTTCATAAGAACTCGGCGCCAATAAATACAACTATAATTCGCACGCTTCCATCTTGTATCACCAACTTGCACAAATAGTCAGAAAATAAGAGCAAGACATAACATATACAAAACAAAGAGGGGTAGGGATATTGGGTTGCCTCCCAACAAGCGCATTTGTTTAACGTCATTAGCTCGACGTGTAGGAGGCTCAATCAGGAGGCCTCCCAAAAGTCTCATACTTCCATTGTGTCCTCCTCTTCAAGTATGGATGTGAAGGTGGGAGAAGGAACACAATGTAGCACAAGAGCCTTTTCCTTAAGTTTTGTAAGAGCTCCAAACTCAAGGCCAATTTCATCAAGCTAGCCTTAACAGAATAATTATGCTCAAACTCATCTTGGCATAACTTGGGTGGGACATGAATCTCATGAATTGGAAAATGCACCTGCCAACAAGGGTCAATAGCATCTACCAAAATAGAATAATAGCTCACAAACGGGGGATGAGTACTAGCAAATATATCACAAAACTTATGCTTTATATCAAAAACCCTATGCTCAATATTAAATTTGAAAATTAATGGGATGGGTTGAACATGTAGAGTTTATTTGCTAGAATCCAAAAATGAATCTCCCACTCCGAAGGAAATTTCGACATTATGTTCGATGTCTACCAAAATAAAATCAATGGGAGATTCAAGTATAACCCCTCTCTTGAGAACATCTTCCATAGTACCCCTTGGATATCTAATAGATTTATCAGCCAACTCTATGGATACTATGGAAGGATTCGGTTCAACACGAGTTTGTGAACTATTTTCTACAATTATACAATCATTATTTACATCTAAAGAATTCAATGCATCAAAAATATATGGAGAAGACATAGATAATATACGAGAGGGATTAGAATTTGATACCTCACATTCCGCACTTACCTCTAAACTCATGATTGAATCACAAGTTTCTTGCTTTGTTGTGTCACATAAGTGTTTGGGATGATCATCCTCAATGTGAGTTGCTTGATCGTGTAGAGCTCTATAATTCATCAAAAATTCCATCAGCAACTCCTCCCTATATTCCCTATCCACAAGTGGGTTAAGCACAACACGGATAAGTTCTGACTTCTCGTTATTAGACGATTGTGGTTCAACTTGATATCCTTGATCAAAAGCGGAAGCGTCCACCCATAATTGACTATAGGGAATTGCTTGGACATAACCCTCACAATCATAGATAACATGACCGTTAGCTCCACACAAACCACAATACACATTATTATCATACCAATTCTCCATAAAATTTATATTGCAATGAATTAACTGAAAATATATATATATATGAAAAAATGAAACAGTCTCAACACAAATTAAAAATATAAGTGTTGCTTTAGTTGCTCCCCAGCAACGGCGCCATTAACTTGACGCCCTGAGAATTAACTCACAAAAAGGGCGCGGCAAGCGCACCGGTCGTCAAGTAGTATTTCGGTTCAAGTCCGGTTATCGTACCCAAGGAGCAATAAAACAGTCGCTCGATTTAAAATCCGTTAGTTAATCTGTTTCTGAAAAGATTTGGTTTTGGTTTTGAAAATTAATTGAAAAATTGAAATGCCAAGAAAAATAAATGATGATCAAGTAAAAGACAAAATATCAGTTTGTTGTGAAATTCAGAGGAAGAGGTTATCTAGGGCTTTAACGGGGTCACAATATGACTATTGACTCGTAGGGGTTTGTGTTTACATGTGCAAATAAGGTAAGTCTAAAGGTAACGGAAGTTCTCTCAACTGGTCCTAAACATCTTTCGATCGAATTAGGTCCCTAATATAATCTGACCACCTAGTTATTTCTAATCTGGGTGTAGTGAGACATACAGCATTACGATTCATGAACTCCTCTAACTTTCGGTTTATACGCCTATAGTTGTTACACTCGTGTTAACCTAACTTTATTAGAGACTAGATTTAAACCCGAGTTACATAATCCTTAGTCCTTTTAGTCACTCTCAGCTTTCGATTATTGAGTGCTAAAACCTAATCAACTATCAAGTGATCAATTTGATGAAGCATTAATTCCAAATTATGTAAACATTTTCTTAAACACAAATTGCACAATATAACTACAAACCCATTGAATCAATTACTTATATTGCTTCCCCTAGCCCTAGATCGATGGAAATTTAGTTCATGGAGAAGAAGGAAGAACACAAAGATGAAAAAGAACAAGAGATAAACATAATTGAAAGGTAAAGTTGATACAAAATACCAATTCAATGATGAAACTTCAATAGTTTTGCTTCAATCCTTGTTCCTAAGCACTTCTCTCTCACCAAATCTCAAACCCTAACTCTCAATCTCTCTAAAATAATGCCCAATACCAGTTCTCCCTTTTCTTATGGTTGCTCTTCTATATATAGGACTTCAAGACCTCTTTCCCTACTCCAAATAGGAATTGAAATAGGTAAATTTGGCTTTTGAATGAGGAAATTTCCTATTTTAATGCCAAAAACGGAGCTGGGAGAAGGCCTGACGCATGTGGCCCGGAATGGGCCCAAAAACGGGCCGGAATGTGGCCCGGAACGTGCTGGAAATCGGCCCGGAATGAGACTCGAAATGGGCCGATTACCGGACCGGAATGAGGCACGGAACGGGCCTCTTCCCGTATCAGAACAGTGACGGTCCCTTGACGAAAGTTGTAGATATTTGAATTCTCTTCGATTTGATATATTATTTGAAGCAATTCGGAGTTCGTATCAGGGATTTATGCCCTTCGCAAGATCAGCCAGCTTCCAAAACTCCTAAAACCGGGTTTTCCTCTATTTTTGCCATTTTTCGATCAAAGCACCTACAAAACACAACGAGAGACAAAGTACAAGTAACGAGAGAAAAGTGCACCAAATTGTACAACCCCGGGACTAAAAAGCTCAATAATGTGGGCTAAAAACATCCAAAACCTTATGCCTACATCAACACCCCACACTTGAACTTTTCTCGCCCCGAGAAAACTAAACTAAGAAAGCAATTTAAAGATATGTCCCGGTTAAACCCCGAGGTTCACCTCGATAGGAGGAGTCCGGGCCTCCTTTATTCAAAACAATGAAAAGTAAAGATGCACGTGCAATGCATGAATCTAAATCTAATGCATTCCTACGACACACTATATGATGCATGCAAAAGGGCACTAGAGTAGGTGATTTGCCAAGAACGAGTGCAATAATGATCAAAGGAGTTTTCTCAGAGTTGTCACATGCTACAAATCTTTACACACATCAAACAAACATATAGACCGAAGAATACAGTTTAAGCATGATGCTACTCACATTCAAGAATAACTCTTTCCATTTAAACTGGCATTTCCTCATTTACTCTAACCATTTGTTTTCTCTTTTCCCTATACACGGAGTTTAGAAGTTCATATGCTATCATGTTAGACCCATCTCCACTAATTGTAAGGAATCATAAGTAATTAAGAATCAGAAAGGTCTTTAATTAAGCTTGTAATGTAAGGTTAGACAAAAGGTAGGGAAGGAACATGAAAAGAAGCTCAAATAGATATCTCAAGACAAGAGTGCTTCATTCTCACATCACTATATATCACACATCCCAAACCCCGTTTGTACACCATTCACCATTTGCCATCTCTAATACCTTTTTTTTTTCTTTTATTGAATAGCTAAGTGTAGCACTAATTTGCTCATTCATTTTTTTTCTTAGCTACCACACTTATACCACCATTATTCAACCCATCTCGCATTACCCCACACTTGTCTTTTTCACTAGGGATATGAAATTGTTATTGTTCCATCTTTTTCTGTTTTTTTTTTCTTTTTGGGGTAACGCTATAATAATTTCTCTCAATACAACCCAATAGCATATAATTACTTTTTTTTTCTTTCGCTTACTCAACATCCTAAATAATAACCCCTCTCAATGAAGCACCTAAGCCAAGAGATATGGGTTCAAACAATAACGAGGATATAAAAAGAAACGAAAGGCACATAGGATCATAATGTTCGGGTTAGAAACGATAGGCTAAAGCTCAAATGGGGTGACTAAGAGATATAATTATGCAAAGGTAGGCAATTTTGGCTCAAACGGTCCATAGATGGCCTAAAATCATTTTCTCAAATAACCATGTTCCTTATCCTTATTTCGCCTCGAATGGGTCATACATGTAGTTCTAGACTCAGTTTACCACGCATAGAAATCAAAGAAATTCAACACTAGTTCTAGCAAACACTCAAAATGAAAGTGGAAGAGCTACTCTTAATGCATGTGCTTTCACTACTCATTTGATTCATTCAATATCCATATATAACTTTGATTTATGCAAGGAAATAAGTATATTCAACAGTCCAATCACTAAATCCTTAAGATCATACACTACATACTCAACAAATCACCAGAAAATATTTTTTTTGATTTTTTTCAAAATTTTCAATTTTTTTGTATTTTTCAAAAATTTATAACATGAAATGATGCATGAGAACAAAAACAAAAACAAAATGCAAGACATACCCCACCCCACACTTTAAAACTAAGCATTGTCCCCAATGCGACTCAATCCTACACATGCTCCTAGTCACATAACTAATAACCCCACACTTATAATCAACAAACACAATTCACGAAATCCTATATACATGTTCTATCAGCATGGAAATTCGGGCGCTCAGCGCCCACCAGATAGCATAAAGGAAATACAATAGCGGTATACAATAAAAAATAGGAAGGGAAGAGATACTGCCCCTCGAAGAACCGCTATGCGAACTGCATTGACTGTGGGAATCCTCGTGCATGAGTGGATGGAGAGCTACTTCGCCCAAGTGAGTTCATAAGAACTCGGCGCCAATAAATACAACTATAATTCGCACGCTTCCATCTTGTATCACCAACTTGCACAAATAGTCAGAAAATAAGAGCAAGACATAACATATACAAAACAAAGAGGGGTAGGGATATTGGGTTGCCTCCCAACAAGCGCATTTGTTTAACGTCATTAGCTCGACGTGTAGGAGGCTCAATCAGGAGGCCTCCCAAAAGTCTCATACTTCCATTGTGTCCTCCTCTTCAAGTATGGATGTGAAGGTGGGAGAAGGAACACAATGTAGCACAAGAGCCTTTTCCTTAAGTTTTGTAAGAGCTCCAAACTCAAGGCCAATTTCATCAAGCTAGCCTTAACAGAATAATTATGCTCAAACTCATCTTGGCATAACTTGGGTGGGACATGAATCTCATGAATTGGAAAATGCACCTGCCAACAAGGGTCAATAGCATCTACCAAAATAGAATAATAGCTCACAAACGGGGGATGAGTACTAGCAAATATATCACAAAACTTATGCTTTATATCAAAAACCCTATGCTCAATATTAAATTTGAAAATTAATGGGATGGGTTGAACATGTAGAGTTTATTTGCTAGAATCCAAAAATGAATCTCCCACTCCGAAGGAAATTTCGACATTATGTTCGATGTCTACCAAAATAAAATCAATGGGAGATTCAAGTATAACCCCTCTCTTGAGAACATCTTCCATAGTACCCCTTGGATATCTAATAGATTTATCAGCCAACTCTATGGATACTATGGAAGGATTCGGTTCAACACGAGTTTGTGAACTATTTTCTACAATTATACAATCATTATTTACATCTAAAGAATTCAATGCATCAAAAATATATGGAGAAGACATAGATAATATACGAGAGGGATTAGAATTTGATACCTCACATTCCGCACTTACCTCTAAACTCATGATTGAATCACAAGTTTCTTGCTTTGTTGTGTCACATAAGTGTTTGGGATGATCATCCTCAATGTGAGTTGCTTGATCGTGTAGAGCTCTATAATTCATCAAAAATTCCATCAGCAACTCCTCCCTATATTCCCTATCCACAAGTGGGTTAAGCACAACACGGATAAGTTCTGACTTCTCGTTATTAGACGATTGTGGTTCAACTTGATATCCTTGATCAAAAGCGGAAGCGTCCACCCATAATTGACTATAGGGAATTGCTTGGACATAACCCTCACAATCATAGATAACATGACCGTTAGCTCCACACAAACCACAATACACATTATTATCATACCAATTCTCCATAAAATTTATATTGCAATGAATTAACTGAAAATATATATATATATGAAAAAATGAAACAGTCTCAACACAAATTAAAAATATAAGTGTTGCTTTAGTTGCTCCCCAGCAACGGCGCCATTAACTTGACGCCCTGAGAATTAACTCACAAAAAGGGCGCGGCAAGCGCACCGGTCGTCAAGTAGTATTTCGGTTCAAGTCCGGTTATCGTACCCAAGGAGCAATAAAACAGTCGCTCGATTTAAAATCCGTTAGTTAATCTGTTTCTGAAAAGATTTGGTTTTGGTTTTGAAAATTAATTGAAAAATTGAAATGCCAAGAAAAATAAATGATGATCAAGTAAAAGACAAAATATCAGTTTGTTGTGAAATTCAGAGGAAGAGGTTATCTAGGGCTTTAACGGGGTCACAATATGACTATTGACTCGTAGGGGTTTGTGTTTACATGTGCAAATAAGGTAAGTCTAAAGGTAACGGAAGTTCTCTCAACTGGTCCTAAACATCTTTCGATCGAATTAGGTCCCTAATATAATCTGACCACCTAGTTATTTCTAATCTGGGTGTAGTGAGACATACAGCATTACGATTCATGAACTCCTCTAACTTTCGGTTTATACGCCTATAGTTGTTACACTCGTGTTAACCTAACTTTATTAGAGACTAGATTTAAACCCGAGTTACATAATCCTTAGTCCTTTTAGTCACTCTCAGCTTTCGATTATTGAGTGCTAAAACCTAATCAACTATCAAGTGATCAATTTGATGAAGCATTAATTCCAAATTATGTAAACATTTTCTTAAACACAAATTGCACAATATAACTATAAACCCATTGAATCAATTACTCATATTGCTTCCCCTAGCCCTAGATCGATGGAAATTTAGTTCATGGAGAAGAAGGAAGAACACAAAGATGAAAAAGAACAAGAGATAAACATAATTGAAAGGTAAAGTTGATACAAAATACCAATTCAATGATGAAACTTCAATAGTTTTGCTTCAATCCTTGTTCCTAAGCACTTCTCTCTCACCAAATCTCAAACCCTAACTCTCAATCTCTCTAAAATAATGTCCAATACCAGTTCTCCCTTTTCTTATGGTTGCTCTTCTATATATAGGACTTCAAGACCTCTTTCCCTACTCCAATTAGGAATTGGAATATGTAAATTTGGCTTTTGAATGAGGAAATTTCCTATTTTTATGCCAAAAACGGAGCTGGGAGAAGGCCTGACGCGTGTGGCCCGGAGCATGGCCCGGAATGGGCCCAAAAACGGGCCGGAATGTGGCCCGGAACGTGCTGGAAATCGGCCCGGAATGGGCCGATTACCGGATCGGAATGAGGCACGGAACGGGCCTCTTCCCGTATCAGAACAGTGACGGTCCTTTGACGAAAGTTGTAGATCTTTGAATTCTCTTCGATTTGATATATTATTTGAAGCAATTCGGAGTTCGTATCAGGGATTTATGCCCTTCGCAAGATCAGCCAGCTTCCAAAACTCCTAAACCCGGGTTTTCCTCTATTTTTGCCCTTTTTCGATCAAAGCACCTACAAAACACAACGAGAGACAAAGTACAAGTAACGAGAGAAAAGTGCACCAAATTGTACAACCCCGGGACTAAAAAGCTCAATAATGTGGGCTAAAAACATCCAAAACCGATCCATTTTATGCCTACATCAGTCCGTTTTGTTGCATGTTGAAATCGTGAACTGTTGAGAAAGACAGTTTTTCACCGCCAAGTATGGCTTTTGAGTAACTAGCGTGATCTAGTAAATCACGAGTAAGTGAAGGTCGCGTAAATGCGGAAACGGTTAAAGACCGAGTAGAGCCGACAGAAAAGTTACACAGATGACAGGCGCAGGCCTATTGAGTTTCATTACGCGATCAGATATTTCTGAGAGTGAGCCTAAGAGGGGCCTTAGCGGATCGACAGCGACGGAGGCAAGTTTGCCCCGCAAATTATCGTACATTTCGAGTTTTTCTGGCAGAACTAGAGTTGTTATCTAGTAGCTTCCATGTTCATAACTACGTAAGTGCCCTATGGATCCCTCGCTGGTGAGTCTTAAACGAACATTCCCTAAGATAGGGACAAGAGGAGCGCGTTCACTTTAAATTTCGAGGACGAAATTCTTTTAAGGGGGGTAGACTGTAAAACCCCACTCTTTCAAAAGGGTAACATTTTGGAAAATCGAAACCTTGAGGTAGGAAATTGCAACGAAGGTGTTGAAAAGAAGAAAAACAAAAAAAAAAGGGATAAGAGGGATTTCGACTGACTGGGCCGGTCAGGGATGGACTAGGCCAGATTGTGCGAAGTTTGGGCCCAACTCGCGTACATTTAAACCCTAGCCCACTCAACTTCCTTCTTCACGCGTTCTGGCACGCGAACCGAAGCAGACAGCGCCGCGTTCCTCTCTCCTGCTCCAGATCCAAACCCATGCCACTCTCGCACCAGAAATCCTCGCCGTGCTATTCCCCTTCTAATCCAATCACGCCACACCCATCGCGTGCTGAATCGATACACCACGCCCCAACCTTTTCTCCATTCGTCGTCATGAACCCGAGTCTCGCCGGAGAACACTTTGGTTCGAGGTTCCCGAGCTCCACTTCGCACGGTTCGTGCACTTCGAGCCTCTTTTCTCTTCTCCTGACTTCTCCCTGACCGAAATCATACCTTCCCGAGCTCAATTCGAGCTGCCCTGGTCGGAACCCTCGCCGGTGACCTAGCAAGCTCCAGATCTGAGCCGGGGACAGGATTAGGTCGTGTTCGAGTACCCACGGCACAGCCACGATGGCGCCAGGGACCCAGCGCTCGTCGCAACCCTCTCTTGGCCCTCTCAGACGTCCCTTGATGCCGTATACGGTGGCCGGAGAGCACTGGCACCGCCGGCGCTGAAATCAGCTCAAACGAGCCAGCACGAGTTGGGCCAGGTCCTGGTAGATGGACTGGTTGGTCGGGCTTGGGCCGGTTGGTCTTGGGCCAACTATCTATGACCTGGGCCAGGCCCAGAACTGAATCAGTTCAGGACTTTGGACGGGTCTGACCGGGTCAGGCTGGATCCGGGTTCGGATCCGGGTTCGAACAGGGTCTGGATCCGGTTCAAGCTTGGATCCGGGTCGGATCCGGGTCAACCCAGAATTAAGAAGAATCTTTTTAAAAACAGGTCAATCAGCTGGTTAATTAATTTAATTTGGACAAATCAGGACCTTTGGACAATTACCGGTATTGATTGGACGTTTTATTTGTCAAATCTAGACGGGACTTCGCCCGAGAGCAAAGACCTTGGAACCGAGCTAGAAGAACGAAGATCACGCCGGAACCCGTGTGAAGAATGGAGTAGTGACTACCGAGCTTGACAACAGAGTATTAGAGGAAGACCTCAAGGTAGGGAAAGTCCTAACTCCTCGAGTATTTCAATACTAGTATGCCTATTAGGTTAATAAAATCGGAAAGGTCCTAGACTTGCATATAGGATGCGAATAACTAGAATAAATGTATTTCACTTACTAATAAATGGACGTGTCTAGTAAGCATGCTTAGGATGAGAACCACTAGTGTAACTCGCTTTCGATACTTGGGAATTGATTTACTGGTAGAGAGGTCGTGATGAGCCTTCGGATTAGTTGTTGTGTTAGGTTCACATGCTTGGTTGCCTAATTTTGGATAAGTTAAGAGTCTAATACAACTAGATAATTCGATTGACCAATATGAATGATTGACTGCTTAATTATGTGTGTGATTGAATGCTTGAATGCTTGAATGACTGAATGATTGAATGGGGGATCGAGTATGACTGGTTGTGCCAAGCGGTACGATCAGGTGATCGATGGACCGATGGATCGTGGTTGGTAAGGAACTGGTAAGTGTAAGATTATGATTGATTCTGGTGGTGTGTTGTGATAGAATTGTGATTCGTTAAGCGTTGGTTGCCCTTGATTGTTTGAGTGTGTTACCCACTTGTGAATACTTGAGCTAGCTTGTATATCGGTATGGCACGCACGCTGCGGGTGGGGTAGTGCCTATAAGGTACCCACACCAAAGGGGAATGTTGGTGTGGGGTAGTACCTAAGATGATAACTTGGTATCCGATATGGTACCGACATCGAAGGAAGTGCCGGTGTGGGGTAGTATCATAATCGGTATGCGGTATGGTACCTACACCGAAGGAAGTGCCGGTGTGGGGTAGTATCATAGCCGGTGGATTGGACCCTCAGGGGCATTGATTATTGGACCCTCCGGGGCATTGATTATTGGACCCTCAGGGGCATTGATTATTGGACCCTCCGGGGCATTGGTTACTGGACTCGGTGGAGCTTTTGGATGATTTACTTTGTGAGGATTAGTTATTGGTTGATTCACCCAAGTGTATGCGTCCTACGGGAGCATTACCTTGGTTCCCCATGACATATGGTCCTTTGGAGACGTTTCCGAGAATCCCAATGATATGCGTCCTCCTAGGGATGTTTCCGGCATTCTCGACGTTATACGTCTTTGCGACGTTATGCGTCTCCTCTGGACCGAGGGAAAATCCGATATGACACAGAGAGTATTGTGAATCGGAGGGTGGCGACTACATGTCCCACGGCATTATTCTACTTGTCCCGATGACATATGTTCCTTTGGATACGTTTCCGAGAATCCCAATGATATGCGTCCTCCTAGGGATGTTTCCGGCATTCTCGGCGTTATACGTCTTTGCGACGTTATGCGTCTCCTCTGGACTTAGGGAACATCCGACATGACACTACGAGTATTGTGGATCGGAGGGTGGGGACTTCATGTCTCACGGCAGTACTTGAACGTTAGATCTTCTATTGAGTCTTTAAGAAATGCATTGATTCTCTTATTTTTCCTACAATCATTATTGACTCTTTAAAATTGTTAAACATTCGGTTTGCCTCCGTATTTCATCATCGGTTTGGTTTCTCGTTTTATTAAAATTTTAATGAACTTGTGAACTCCTGTTTATTAAACTAAAAGGGTGACTTGGTTATGCATTTTCCCTACTGAGCGTAAGCTCACCCCTCCTGTCTTTGTGGTGTTTCAGGTGTTAAGCGGGAGCAGTATTAGCCGGACTCTCGGAGATTGGGAGCTTGAGGGTTTAGCTAGTTTTAGAGACGTGTACTCTTTTATGTTGGAGATTTTATTTTACCGTTTGAGCTGTGACTCTTTACATTTTGAAGGATTTATATCATTTGAAAACTTTATTTTATTTCATCATTTTTGGTTTTACTGTAAATATTTAGTCACGTCTCGAGTCTGGGCAAAACCGGATTTGGGGCGTGACAACTCAATTGGTGATAGCATCACTCAAGGAAATGCTATAAAAGGTGAGGTCTTGGGTTCAAGTCTCACCAACAACCTAGGTTGGTATTTGTCTGTGGACAGTACACCAGAGGGGTTGGGGTGTATTAGGCTGCAAACCTAACATCGCCGCGCGTGGGGCCCGGGTCTGGCATGGCGGGATGTTACAAGCAAACCCTAGCTTCGCCGGAGTTGTCCTCAGCTCAAACCGAGCCACGGGATTGGGCCAAGACTTGAGCTTTGGGCCAGGCCTACGTCCGGACTTAGTTCTGGACTCGGACCTGGATCGGGTTTGACTCGGGTCTGGACCGGGTCTGGGTCGGGTCTGGAGCTGGGTCTGGGTTCTGGACCGGGTCGAATTCGGGTCTGGTTCTCGGATCCGGGTCGGGCAGTTTAATAATTTATGTAATTCATTTAATTAATCTAAAACGGATAATTAAAGGACTAAATGGACAAATCAGAGGACTTTTAGACTATACCGGGACTGATTGGACATTTTACATGTTGAACCCAGACTTGGACTTCGGCCGTGAAGACCGGAGGTAGGCCCGGACGTCAACAGCTAGGAGACGTAGCTGTTGGTTCTTCTTGAGGTAGGGAAAAGTACTAAACTCATCTGGTAATTTAAATAACGCTAATAGTATGCCTATAGGATAATAATAACCGGAAAGGTCCTAGTTTCATATAGGATGTGATTCACTAGTTAATCGCTTTCAATATCTTGGGAAATTGTCGTGCTGGTAGAATGGCCATGTCGGGCCTTAGGACTTGCTTGTTGATTGTTTTCACTGATGATTGTTCGCCCTTAAAGCATATGCATGCTCCGTTCTTAAGTTAAGATAAGAGTCAAACTAGGTTAATTGAACCGTGATGATTGTGATATGAACGGTTGTTCCGTGCTATGATTGATTGATTGAATGAACGTTTGATTGTGAATTGGTTGTGCCTTTGGATATGATCGGGTGAGTGATAGACCGATGATACGTGGTTGGTAAGTTATGCCGGTAAGCTTGGTTGATAGTGTGAGTTTGTTGTGTTGTGCCCTGTCGGGAATTGGGTGCCTTTGTTGTTTACTTGTCGAGGGTGTTTCTGAGCTGATATCCGACCGAGGGGGTAAGCCAGTCCGATACGTTTACATTGTTGTTTCACCCCGATGCTACGTGTTCCGGAAAGACCTAGACCGAGAGACATTCCAGTATGGTGTATTATTGTCTTATCCGATGCTACGTGATCCGGAAAGACTGGTTCCAACCCGATGTTACGTGTTTCGGGAAGACCTAGACCGAGAGACATTCCGGTTTGGTATATTATTGTTTTATCCGATGCTACGTGTTCCGGAAAGACTGGTTCCACCCCGATGCTACGTGTCCCGGGAAGACCGAGGCCGGTGGATGCTTCGGCACGGTATTTTTATTGTCTCATTCCGATGCTACGTATTCCGGAGAGACTCACTTTATCCCGATGATCTATGGTCCTTTGGGGACATTTCAGGGACTTCCAAGAACGTGCGTTCCTAGGGAACTTTTCCGGAAATCCTGATGATAGTGTTCCTCCGGACCGGGGGGCATTCTGACATGATGTACCAGTCAGTGTACGGATCAGAGTCGTGGAATTCGATGTTTAATATTTCAGTATTTGTGTGCTTCTTTAATTAACCCCCTTAATAAATCTGTTTTCTTTCCATTGATGTCCTTGAGTGTTATCTTCTCTAAAGTATTACATTCGTTATTTTCCGTTGATTTCCTTGAGTATTACTTTCCTTAAAGCATTGGAATTTTTATTGATCTATATTTAAAGCACCTTTTGATTAATCGTTCTAATTATAAACTTTGCATACTTATACTAATTGGTTTTATGTTTTTTTTGGATAAGCGCTAAATTTTTATTGAAGGTCGATCTCCAAGGAGGAGAAAGCCAAAAAAGGCAACCACGATTACAAAAGAACTCCAAAGGAGAAACAGGGAAAAATCCCTTAACAAAAAACTAGGCCAAAACAAGACATATTCTTCCTCATACCACTCGTTTTCCGAGCTCGGATTACAGGGATCCTTCCGGTTGGGAGATCGGTTCTTGGATCTGGTAGTGTGAGTACGAGGTACCAAATTGGATCGAGGCTGTCCCTTACGAGCCTTAATCGCGAGGGCTTCATCCAAACTGATGTCAAAAGATATCAGATGGTCTATCACTTTTTGGGACACATTCTGAATGGGTAGGAGCTTCACACCAAAAACCTTGTCGGTAACGTAGTCCAAAAAATGAGTAGGAACCCGACTCAGACGTTTCGGAGGTTTGAGGAGAGCATCCTTCCATGGACCAGACTGATCCCCAGAAGAATCACCCTGCTTTCCTCCTACATACACGTCGGACTCAGCTTCCTTCTGATCTACCATCGCTACGGGATGAGGTGATACCAACGACTACAGCCCATCACTAACCATGCCTTGGGCCTGCTCCACTCCAAAACCCAGCGCAGACCCATAACATGGATCAGACTGAGTTGAGCCAGGCCCACACATTGGCCCAATCGAACCTAGATCAACAGATGCAACTACTTCCCCACGTTCCGCACACAACTATGCATCTTCTTCGCGCAGATCGCGATGAACAGCAACCACGTCAGACACGGCATGATCTCCGGAGCGATCTGATACTGGAGAATCGGGAGAATCACCGGAAATCAAATTCTGAGAGGAGATCTCGTGGATCACGGACACAACGCGATCTCCGGTGCGATCCGATACCGGAGAATCAGAAGAAACGACGACCTGAACGGCCTGCGTCTCCTCCGATCGTCCGTCATCCATCGTCGGAGGTCGCTCTTTGACCGTCATCAAAGCAGGTTTCAGAGCAATGGTCGCCCGAGATGGAGAAGGTCCATCGATAAACATGCTCTGTTTTCGGGTATCGAAAACCGAGCCTGAAAACTGATTTCCCAAGCCCAATTCCAGCGACGATTCCAGTCGACGACGAGCGATAGCGACAAAAAGTATATAACCATTTATCTTAAAACCATTTAGACCCTCGATCGCCTGCGCCGCAGCTCCCTTGAACTCGAATCGAATGAACCCGAAAAAACGACCTTTAAGATTTGGGCGTTTTGGGACAGAAATAGCAACGATCTTATCAAACGGGCTGAATACATTACGAGTCCACTCTTCTGATGAGTTAAACAGAAGATTACTCACAAAAACCTCATCCTCTTGCTCCACCATCCCTGCAAGAGACCAACGCCTCGTAACCTTGACCTTCTTTTCCTGTAATGTACCAACATCCACCTTTTGTTGGATCTCCACGCCAGCAACCAAATCAGGTGGTACACCCTCAACCACCGTAGCCTTCGATGAAACCACAACAGGGCCTGTCTTTGTCTCGTCATCTTCCCTCACACTCTTGGTCGAAGCTTGGCGCACCCTGCAAACCTTCGCATGGACAGCCTTTTTCCTCTTCTGCGTAGTATGCTGAATATTAATCCTTGACAAGGATTGACAGTAAGCATCAAAACTTGATGTCAATACCGAACAGAATTTGGAGAAGGAGAGTGGCTTGAGAGAAAGCATGTGACCTACTTTATTATTGGTTTTATGTTTTAACTGGGGTTTCTTTTGCTTTACTGCTTTTTCCTACTGAGCGTAAGCTCACCCTTTTCGTGTTTACTGTTGTTTTACAGGTTTTTCTTGCTGAGTAGGTTGTAGGACGTCTCAGGGCTCGGGAGCTCACTGAGTGTTCGGATGTTATTATGTTAGAGACGTACCTTCAATGTTGTTCAAGACTATGTCACATTTGTTTCAATTTTGAACTTGTTTATGAGGATTACTTGGAGTTTTACGTTATTAAAGTTCATCTATTTATTGTTATTTATCTTTATTTTAACTTACGTCTCGAGTCCGGTCAAAACCGGATTTGAGGCGTGACATCACCTTTTAATGCATTATTTGTTTTCCGATAAAAAAAGGTACAATCGTTCATAATGATTAATAAAAATTGTAATTTGTCGTTGAAAAAAAGATTATTTGCACAATCGTCCGGACAACCCCGCCCAGCTCTGTACGGTTTGGCGGAGAAACATATCACTTTAAGTTCCTCTCCATTTTGGGGACGGGCAGGGGTATGGTTTTTGACACATGTTAAGCCTCTTATGGTTCCGTTTGTTCAGCTGCTTTTACAAAGATGCCGACTTGTCAGGGGTTTCCGTTCCATTGATAGGCTTCGCTAACATTCTAGTTTCTTTCTGACAAGTTAACTCCACTATTTTTCTGTACAACGCTGTACATTATATGATAATAATAGCTAAGAAACTATGTATGACACGTTAGCTAAAAGAGATAAAGCATGGATAATCATATTTCTGTCAAAGGCTTGGTGCAAATTTGTTTCATACTTCATAAAAACTCATGACCAAGCTGGTAAGCCTATCTAGTGGAAACAATGGTAGCATCACACAGGCATGGGCCACTCCCTAAATACAGTTAAAGGACACAAGGGACCCTTTACTAATCTGCATGTTAATGCATGGTTTAAAAACATTTAATCCTATTTTCTGGTTGGCAGTTCCATTTCCATTTTTGAAGAAAAGACAGCAGAACCAGATTGGGGTTTATGCTCTTTCAGATCCAGTCTTGTGGGTGGTGATGATCCATATGGTTGGATTATTTTTTGCATGCCTTTTGTGGGCCTCTCTTGTTGTTTCTGCTGATTGAGTATGACTAATGATAAACTCATCTGAAAAAAGCAATAATCACCATCACCATAGGATTTTATAAACCTTCTTTATTTCTTGTACACTAGTTTAAACATGGTAGATCACACCTAATAGCACAGCTTGCAATTCTAGTTGTTTCCGGAGCCTTACACACTAATCTCTACTGTACAATGGATGTAGCTTGACCTCCTAAAGCTTAATTGGGTTTTTCTTTATTTTATGGCTTCTCATTTTTCCTCTTTGTTCCTGTCTTTTGTTGCCTCATCTTCATGGGTTTGTGGCCAATGGTTCAGGATGATCACCTAACCAAGAAGCCGTTTTGTTCAATTTGCTGCTAACAGGAAGACACGTGCACTCTGATGGTTTTGCAAAGTGCCCTGTCTGAATGTGGGTCAAGGTGGAAAATTAAGTGCAGTACAGTACCCACATGGATTGTCTTAATGTACCATAGAAATCTTATAGGTTAGTATTTTTGAGAAATGATGAATCACTTGAGCAAGAAACATATATGAAGTATTGTTATATGTTCTTATCATCAAATGACTTAAAGTCCTATGTTGAATGGATGTTAATGGTAATACTTGACAATATCTTTTAGGTTGGATTTTGGATGGATAGACCTTTACACAGTATAAGAGCTTGGTTTAACTCATCTATTTCTCTAAATGTCGTTCTAACTTGGGTCAAAACTCTTATGGTCTACGTGTTAATTATAATATTCAATTTAGAGATACCCTAAAGCTTTACATCGAACAAATATAAATTAAAACACCAGACTATTGTTTTTTACAAGCTCGAAAATTTATTAAGAAAAAAACATATTCTAAGAAGGAATGAGCTATTTCATGGGATTTCTAATAAAAAGAGCTAAAAAGACAAAGCATTTTCCTAAAACAAACATACAAGATTGCTACTATCCAACTTTCCTCTTGGCTACCGAAGCACAAACTTGAGTCCACGCATCAGTCCCAAGAGAAGATACTACAACTCCAGATTGAATCTTTGATTGAATCTTTGACCTTGTAAAATGATGATGATTGAGACTATTCAAAGAGCCTGAATGCTTTTTCAGAGGATAACTCTTACAACTAGGCTTAAGGACAACATCCTTCCAAGGACTGCTCTGCTCCGGTAATTAAACGACAACTCCGAAAACACCAGGATCAGCTCCCAACTCCTTGGAGTCTGTTTGGGTCGGATCTGCACGGTTTGGGTCGGACCTACATGGGTTGCTTGACCCGCAAGAAACCCGTCCAACCCATTTTGATCGTGAACTTCAACCGAATGGCCCAGCGTCTGATCCTCACTAATCTCCACACGATCTGATTCAAAAATCATGCTAGGATTGTCACCACAATCCACGGGAAGATCATAATCCACAACATTCGAATATGGACGGAGATCTCCCTTCTTCGCCAGAACCAAGTCCAGTAATCACGTCGTCGGAGAATGACATAGACGCCGGAACATGCTCGAACAACAGGGGAACTCTTTTTCCATCTTGTTCTATCGCAACAAAACGAGACGTGCTCTATTCTGCGACTATCTTGACAACGAGAACGACGATGGTGTCGTGATGGGGGTGGAGGTTATCTGTCACGCCCCAAATCCGGTTTTGACCGGACTCGAGACGTGACCTGAGTTAATAATAGAAAAGTGATAAATAATTGACAAAACCTTTAAATAACAAGTAATCTTCCTCAAATCAACATAAGTAAATAGTTCGAAAATCTCAAACGTGAGGCAAAACTCGACATAAAGTGCAAGATAAATAGTGTTTAGTACAAACGACCAACACAACTCTAGAACAATCCCCAAGACGTCCAGAAGCTCCCGAGCCTCGAACTCACTAGACATCAGGTACGCTTGTAAAAACAGTCAGAAAACCAAAAGGGTGAGCTTACGCTCAGTTGGAAAAATCGTAACAGCTCAACCTTTAGATCAATGATAAAACTGTTTAAACAAGATAGCGTAAATAACGATTTAAATACTATTAACAATGAAACACTAGTACCCAGAATAAATAAGAATAGTACCGCATTCTCAAGGATAACAGTAATTTAAAAGATTCTATGAAAAATACTTAAAATGAATCATAACCACTAAAAATGGGAGCAAATAATATCACACCAACCACTTGCTTTCTCAAGCTTCCGATCCACAGATAGATTCTAGTGTCACATCAGTTCCCATATTCAGATCCACCAGAGTACCCATATCATATCATATTTTCCCTCGATCCAGAGGAAGCACATACATCGGGGCACCGGAAACCATCCTTAAAGGGACGCTCATCATCGGAATTCTCGGAAATGCCTCCAAAGGACCATATGTCATGGGGAACCAAGGTAATGCTCTCGCAGGACGCATACACTTGGGTGAAACCATCAGTAACCAATTCCCCGCAGGGTAAACCATCCAATTGCCCGCAGGGTCCAATATTCAGTGCCCCCAGGCTCCAATAACCAATGCCCCGCAGAGTCCAATATCCAATCTTTATCCCGCAGGATCTGCCAACACCAACGACCATAACACCACCGGATTACCCCCCCCCCCCCCCGGTGTAAGTACCATACTGAACAACCAATCATCTTAAGAATAAGAATAAGGGAAACACACACTAACACATCGACCAACCAACACTCATCAAATCACACTTTCACCACAACACACCAAAGACATCCATTTAATCCTTACCTGTCACGATCCATCGGTCCATCGATCACCTGATCGTGCCCCCCTTTGGCACAATCAGTCATATCGATCATTCAATCATTCAACATTCAATCAATCATGCAAACATTCAATCAACCAAACATGTAAACATTAAATCAATCAAGCATAAAATTTAACTAGTTTCATTAGACTCTTGATTATCCTAATATCTAGCAACAAGCATGTGAACCTAACACAACAACCAATCCGAGGGCTCATCACGGCCTCTCTACCAGTAAATCAATTCCCAAGTATTGAAAGCGAGTTACACTAGTTACTCTCATCCTAAGCATGCATTCAAGACACATCCGGTTATTAGTAATTGAAAGACGATTATTCTAGTTATTCGCATCCTATATGCAATTCTAGGACCTTTCCGATTTTATTAACCTAATAGGCATACTAGTATTGAAATACTCGAGTAGTTAGGACTTTCCCTACCTTGCGGTCTTCCTCTAAAAACTCTGCTGTAAAGCCGATTAGTCGCTCCTCTGTTCTTCACACGGGTTCCGGAGTGATCTCCGACTCTCTAGCTCGGGTCCAAGGCCTTTCCTTCTCTTGAGCTCGGCTCACGGTCTTGGACCATAACAATACCAAAATTAGTAACCCAACGGAGTGTTCCTCAACCCAAGATTTACAGAATAAACCTCAAACAATGGAAACAAGGTCAAAGAACTGATCTAGAAATCGAAATGGGCTAAAAGGAAGGGTTTTTGGATCTGGAGGTCTGATCTGGAATGCCATCCAGACCGTGTGACTGGCCGTGCCGGAACCTGGCACAGACCTTATCACAGTCCGGCTTGGGAACCAGCACGGACCGCGTCACAGACCGGCCCGGAGTCTGACACGGACCGTGTGAGGTACCGTGACGGACTCTCGTCCGTCCCGTGCCGCATACCGTGTCGGTACCAGGCCCGTTCCGTACGGCCTCCCGTGCCGGCACATGGCTCGGTCCGGGTCACGTTCCGCGCCAGGCCTGACCAGATCCTGCCCCTTTCTTCTCGAACTCGAGTTTCATGAAAATCAGATCAAAAACCACATTTCCAAGTGCTTCTAACTCCAAAATGTTCATCCAAAGTTTCCAAACAACAACACCCACAATGGGTTCATCAAAACTTCAACCAATAACACAATCCAAGCAACCTACTTCACTACTTCTTCTCCAAGCAACAACCCAAACACTAGTTCTTCAACTTCAAGCCAAAAACCCACAAAAACCCAAATTGGAGAGTAGATGAAATGAAGAGTTGAGAGCATCCATACCTCTAGGATGGTGATATGAAGAAGATGGAAGGAAAATGGAAGCAAAAGGACCAAGAACAAGCTCCAAGATGCAAGCTTTCTTCCCTTTCTTCTTCCTCAAGAAATGAGCTCTTCTCCTCCTCTCCTTGTGATTTTCGGCTGCAACAATAAGGAATAAGCTGATTTGTGTGCTCATGTTGCTTTAAATGACCTATTTTGTCCAATTATCAAAAAGCCCTTAAGGTCCTATCCCTTTAAAGGTAAGATGGGAGGGTATAAGAGTCAATTGAAGCTCATTTTTCATCCTCCAAGCCAAACATGACAAGTGTCATGTGGGGTCACTTTCATTTAATTAATTTCCAGCTTCCCAAGATTTTATCGGAAATTAACCGATATAAAGTCCAAGTTTGACCGAAATTTGACCTAACCAATATTACAGTCAAACTGAAGGAAATGACCCAACTAAGCTAACCGTGATGACGGCTAAGCTTTTTGGGCCCCGGAAAGGTCCCGAATGGCTTCCTGAGCCATCGGTTGACTTTTCCGGCCAAAAGTCAAACTTGTCTAGAATTTACCGATTCGATCGGGATCGACCGGGAGCGGTTCTTACATTATCCATGAGTACCAGATCCTCGTTAAATTTCAGGACGACTTTGATGAGGTGCGGGCTGCCAAACAGTCCCGCCAGGAACCAGAGTCACCATGGAGCTCGGGGGTAGAAGTCTGGTGGTCTACCCCTCACAACCCAGGACCAGGCCCGCTGCTCTTGGATTGGGGGAGCGAGTTTTCGTAAAGGAGTTCTGTTTGTTTCTATTTAGTTCATGTTTTGCATTATTTTGGACGTTTTTTAGCTTGTTATTTTGTTTTCGATTATTTTAATTTCCAGCACAAGGTAGAACGTATGGATAGTAATCGTTATCTAGGATGCAAACTAGATTATTTCTTCGAATTTATGAGCGTCGGATATCCTACGTAAGACGCAGACTTATACTGTTCTCAGGACTCTTTAGTTATATTTATAAAGTCTCACGCACATTAATAATATAGTTCTTCGTTTACCCTTAAAAAAAACTTAAGTATCCTCGCTGATCTCTATCGTGTAGGATAAGAATGGGTTTGCTTTATTTCAATCCTAAATTCCTTCTCCAACCATCTCCCAATCAAATCATCCCATTGATACTTCCCCAGCCGATTCTAATTCTCTTCCATTCCCTTGTCTCAAATATTCTGATGCTAATAAGTAGAAATCAATACCTAAATCTCACTATCGTGGGGAACAAAGGTTCATATTTGTTGAGGAAGCTTTCACATCTACCATCCATCAATCAAATCTCCCAAGAAAAATTGCAATGGCTTATAGCTTGACACCAAACCCAACCCATGGGGAAAAAGTTTTCTTAATAATTGGAACTGACCCAGAGATTAAATTAATTACTATCACTATTCAACTGCAGAGCATGTGTCATCCCAGTTTCAATTAAATGCTATTTTTATTTTATATAAATGTTAATAGAAATTAAATAAAAGGGCATAGAGAAAGGGTCAGCATAAGATGCTCTCTGATGGTTGCAGAAAGGGGGCAAGGGAGGTGCACCTCAATCAGCATAACAATGCCAAAACTAGAAGATTCCAATGTAAACACAAACCAATAAATGCTGGACTTGTCTTGTCAATCTCACCCCCTTTTATCGTATTTTCCATGTCAATTTAGACAACAAAATAAGCAACTGTAAATATAACCGAAGTAACAGAATCAGACAGCCCAAGAAACAAAATTCTGAGAGATTATAATTAATTATTCACAATAACACACCATTTTTTCATAAACAAAAAGTTCCTAGTTTGGAATCAGAATCAGAATCAGAGAGAAAATCTGGTTTTATTTGGTCTGATTGCATCTTTCTTCTCCATCCATGGATTTTCCTTTTCTGCTCTGATCAGATTCTGAGACACTCTTTAGTCTTTAATGTCTTCTTTGGAATCAGAAACTCAAGCCTCCATTGGAACTGCCTTTTTCTCTGTTACTTTTTTTCACATTTCTTCTTGGGGCTTGTTCTTAAGTTTCCATTTTATCCACTGCCCCCATTCTCTACCAAACTGGGAAAAAAAATTAAACCAAGTCAATAAAGAATAAATGGTAAATAAAAATGTGTTTTTTTTATAAATATGAGTTGCTTACTGTTTTTATATAATCTTCCTGTAGGGCGGCTTCTTGAAGGTTAAATTAATTGAAGGATTAATTACGCATATATACACTAATATTTTCGTTGAACCCAGATGGATCCAGAAACTTTTGTCCCTGCTCCTCCACATCCCATAATAGATTAGCATTATCCTGAAAATGATGTGCCTGTCAAAGTTAGACAATGGCTACTTAAACTCAATATTATAATACTAACCACTGATTATTAGGATAATACTAGATTTTCTTCATAATAGTACCTCAGAGAAGGTAATGGGCCTCTGGCTCTGTTGCTGGTGTAAAATGGAAGCACAAGTGTCCACAAGAGAGTAGCTATTGTTGTTTGGTGCAGTGGTTGGAGTGGATGTGGTGGCTAGCTGTTGTGTATCAGCAAAAACTGTGGCCTGGTTTGGGCTGCATTGTGATGTCTGAAAATATAACCTCTGAATATCTCATGCAGAGACAATGATCTCATCAGCTTCCATATGATTATCTTGGTAAGGGAAAAATATAATGGTTTTGATTCTACTGATTTGTACCTCTGAAGGCCTGAAGATGAATGAATCATGGTTCATGTCAAAGTCATAGAGCATGGGGTTCTCAGAGGAAAGCTGCATTGAGAGGAACTGTGGTGAAAAAAAAGATCCAAACACACATGATTAGTATTGGTTAGATTATGTTAAGATTAACTCTAATGTTGGTAGTGGTGATCACCTCTAGTTGGTTTTGTAGGGACTGGACATAATTGATTATTTCATCTAGCATGAGGGCCTTCCCAGTTACCTGTTTTTGAACCAAAGCACATGAATGTTGTCAGAAAACTCAAAAGAGAAAGAAAGAGAAAAGCAGAGGCAGGCTCTAATGTACACTTTTAGAGGGACAAGTAATTAAGTAATGTGCGTGTGTAACATAGGCTCACCTTGTCACACCCAGGAACAAGCTTTTGTAAAGTCCTCATCCTCTCACTGATCTTCTCTCTTCTCACCTGCAAGTAATGTATATGGCAATGAAATGATAATCAATCTTGTGAATGAAAGGACAGTTTATATGTTTGATGAGTACCCTTTCTGCAAGGCTGTGGCTATCTGTTGCTTCACCTCTTCTTGCTCTAACATGAATGTATCCACTTGGTGCTTCTTGTTCTGCTTTTTTCTTGCCTGCTTTAGGTTTCTGCACTCTAATGCATTGCTTCTGTTTCTTCCCTTTCTCTTCTCTACCATCCTGCTATGATCAAATCAACCCAAATATATATATAAACAAAGGTTTGAGCTTTTGGAAATTCAAGCACAACCCATTTGCAGAAAGGTTCAAGTTCTAGTGTGTGTCACCTTGGATTGAGCACAAGACCCATTTCTGGTCTTCCTCTTCCTGTGGGTGGGAGTGATGAATTTCTGGGTGACCTGTTCACCACTCTCGAGCTTGTCCACCACTGTGGAGGTCTCAGAGTTCTGTTGTTTGGTCACTGAGGGCTCGTTATTATCACTCATCAGAGCCACCTTGGAGCTGTGGTCAACAGTGTCCTCAACAATTGGAGAGTTGTAAAATTGGGAGAAAATTGGGAGCATGTTTGTCCCATGATCCTCCATGAAACCAGGTATGATCATGGGATGGTTCTGCAAGTAGACCGAGTCTAGGAGAAAAGGGTTCATGTTATGGTCTTGGTAAGCTGAAAAGGCTGCCATCTGAGAGGGCTCAAAAGGTTGAACAATATGAAAGGTCTCTGAAAAAAATGAAGACTTTGAAAGAAGTTAAGCTCTCAGAGTGAAGAGAAGTGGGTCTATTACAAACCCAAGAGCTTGCCTTTTATAATGATCAGGAACTTGTTGCCATGCAAAAGTCTCTTTACAAATATTTGACTGGTCTCATTTAATAATTACGACCATGTAATAAAACAAAAAAAATGATTAAAATAATAATAGGAAAGAAGATTAAAAAGAAAGCTGAGCTCAAAAGAAAGGTGCAAAAATTGAAGATCTGAAAGGTTAGATCTCTGTACTTACCTCTCTAGCTAATGATATCAGTTACAAAAAAAATAAATTAATAGCTTAAAATTTATATATTCAAAATAAGTGCAAATATCATTTTTATTGTATCAATAAGTTGTTTATAATATATATAAGGTCATTACCAAAAACAAACAACATTTTATCATGTAAACTCAATTAGTTATTTGATCATAAAATCAGACGATCCGAATTTGAGAGGTGTTGTGGCTATTTTGTTAGGGCATCCACAGTCATACATCCGGTTGCTGGCGGGGAGGTGATAGATGGGAAGAATAAAAAATTATTTTTTGTTGGCTTATAGTCATCCTTCCCAGCCAGTACCCTATAATGTTAACCCTTTTTTGTTTGCTTAGTTACCCCTTTTATTCACATTTTTGCTCCCAGCCGGCGGTGAGAAGAGGCGAGGAGCTCCCAGCCAGCACTCCCCGCCGACGATTGCTCCCCGCCAGTGCCTCCCCGCCAGCTCTCCGCCCACGACTGTGGATGCCCTTAATAACGTGACCTTTTCGCACCCTTTTGACCGCATTATTGTGCATGTTGACCACACATGTGACGTATAAAAGGTATCAACACTCGTATATGTAAGGTACTAACATTTTTTTTGTAAGACCCGCTCCCGGTCGAACCGATGACTCTAGAAGTCACTCGGGACTTTTCCGGAACCCAAACGAATTAGCCATCATCACGGTTGGCTTAAGGGGAGAAATTCCTTTCGTTTGAGTATAATGTTGGAGAAAGTCAATTTTGGTCAAAACGAGACTTTTTATCGACTAAAAGCATTATTTTATTGTGCTGGAAGTTATTTTGGAAAAAGTAAATAACCTTTGGACACTTGTCCCCTTTTGGTTGAAAGAGAGAAAAAGGAGTAGTCATAGACCCTCTTACCCTCCCAAAAGCTTCTACAAGGAATTCTAGCTCAAGGGCTTTTGGTCATTTGATACATCTAGGTATTATATGAGATTGGAAAAGCAAATTCAACTCATTCTTTTGGGTGTAGCCGAAAATTGGAGTAGGAGCAAGAGAGAAGAGCTCCCATGGAGCTTTGAAGAAGAATCAAGGAAGAAGAGGCCAGTTGAAGCCTTCCTTTAGCCATCCCTCCTCAAAATCTCTACCATCTTCTTCATCTCCATCTTCTAGAGGTAATGGAACTCTCTAATCCTCATTTCTCTTCATCTCTTTTCATGGGTTTTGGGTGAAAATTGCTAGATGTTGTTGGGTTTGAGTAGAAATGGTGGGAGATGTTGTTGATGAGAAGCCTTGTTGGGTTTTTGTTGAGAAATCATTAGTTTGTTGGAGCTTTTGAGTTGGGTTTGAGTTGATGAATCATTGCAAACTTGTTTGTGTGTTGATTCCTACCATGGGTAGAGGAGTATTGAAGGATTTGGACAGCTTTGGGAGTTGGAAGGGGTAAAATTTGGGGTTTGAAGGTGGTTTTTCGGAGAAAAGGAGCTGGAAGTTGAAGAAGGGCGAAACTGCACTGGTGCGCCACGGATCCGTGAAGGATCCCGTGACGGGCGACGTCACGGCACCGTGAGGGAGTCCGTGACGGCACTCGTCACGGCTCCGTGATGGTAACCGTGATGGTTGGCCTCACGGATCCGTGACCAGGTTCGTGGCAGACCAGGGTGAGGGTTTCTTGAGGGTTTTGCACCTTGGTTGATCTTGGTTTTGAGCTGAACTTTGGAAGGGCTTTAGGGGTCTTTCTTGTTGTTTAAGTGGAGTCTAATTAACGTTTCTTTGTGTCCAAGACTTTGGGGATCGAGCTAGAGGAGCAAAGATCACGCCGGACCCGAGTGAAGAACGGAGGGGTGATCACCGGGCTTCATCAAAGTGTTGAGAGGAAGACTTTGAGGTAGGGAAAGCCTTAACCTCTCGTTTATGATGCTTAGTATGCATGTTGGGCTAATAAAATTGGAAAGGTCTTAGAAATGCCTATAGGATGCGAATAACTAGAATAATTGTCTTTCAATTTCTAATAACCGGAAGTGTCTAGTGGTGAATGAATAGGATGCCAATCACTAGTGTAACTCGCTTTCAATACTTGGGAATCGTTTGTCTGGTAGAGTGGCCTTGGCAAAGCCCTCGGATTAGTTGCGTGTTAGGATCACATGCTTGATTGTTTGGTTGCTTAGTGGATAGGCTAAAGAGTCTAATGGAACTAGTTGAATTGCATATCTGAATGCTTGATTGAAGGTTTCCATGTTTGGTTGATTGAACTCATTTTGGACTGTTGACTGTATTTGGATGATTGCTTGTTTTCCTTAAATGATTGCTTGGAGCATCGAGTATGACTGGTTGTACCGAGCGGTGCAATCAGGTGATCGATGCCCCGCTGGGTCGAGACTGGTAAGTGAACGGTAAGTTGTGATTGTGTGATTCGTGTGCTGTGTGTTGTGGTGAAACGGTGATGTGTGAGCTACGTGTGACAGTGAATTGGTGGTTGTCGGGATTGGATCGCTTCGTGTTTCGGTTGAGTACTTCACTAAATTATTATATGATTATTGTTGATACGGTATGGTACTTACACCGTTGAGGAGTCCGGTGTAGGATGAAATAGTGATTATTGCTGATATGGTTTGGGTGACTACACCATTGAGGAGTCCGGTGTAGGATGTTATAGTGAGTACTTGTTGAGTTGCCCAAGTGTATACCCCCTATGGGAGTAATACCTTGGTTCCCGAGGACATAAAATCCTTTGGAGACGTTTCTGAGAATCCCGATGATAAGCGCCCCGAAGGGTTGTTTCCGGTCGCCTCAATGTTATGCGTCTCCTCTGGATTTGAGGGAAAATCCGAGAGGACACATCATATGTGGATCGGAGGGTGGAGACTTCATGTGCCACGGCATTGAACTGGTTTACCTATTATCCGTGTTTGTTAAGATCTATCTTGTTGACTTTGCTGTTGACTTTATTGAGTTTAAGGTCCACCTTGTTATGTGTTTTCTCTACTGAGCGCAAGCTCACCCTTGTGAGTTTACTGTTGTGTTCACAGGTTTGATTGAGGAGTAGAGGCTCGGGAGCTTCTCGGTGTGGGTGTCTATAGCGACTTCGTTTATTCTATTTTCGTTTGGAACAGATTTTGTAGAGGATTATTATTACACCCCTGGAGGGTTATTTATGTTTTAAACTAAACTTTGTGGATTTGAGTTGCTTATTGGAGTTTTCAGGAACTTTTTTGTTGAATTGTTACCTCTTAAATCACCTATTCCTAGTCACGCCTTGGGTCCGGACAAGAACCGAATTTGGGGCGTGACAATTTGGTATCAGAGCCTGGTTTCATTTGAAACAGGTGTTTTATGAACTGATTTTCAAACCTCGGACCGAAGTCAATTAGGTGGGTAGAGTTAGGGATTCTGAGTCGTGAGCCGCTTTAATGGTTATCCTAAATGGAACCGTACGCTACAATTTTTGCATTATTTGATTGGTATCCTCTCCCTAGTGATCGGTGAAGCCGAATGGTTGAGATCGGAATTGGATTAACGGTCAACGATCGACCCGCTATGCATTCATGGTAGAGTGAGCCAACGGTTGGTGGTGTTGCCATTTGGTGGATTACTTCGAAAATTTTCAAGTTGTAGTTGGGTCTTGTTCAAGTGTTGGCTTGTGGTTGACCGCTTTTCTGGAGCATGAGTGCTCCATGTGTGCTTGTATTGATGTGTTGAGTGGGGTCGTCGAACCCGTATCTTACCTTTGATGTTTCGGGGTGGCCATGGGAGCCGTACTATTATTTGTGGTTGGGTGGCCATGAGGGCCCGTGTACTAAGGTTGGTGTCTTTGACTGGCCTACGAGTGAGAGTCTCGGGAGGTTGCGAGCATTCCTTGGCTGGCCTACGCGGCTGCGAGCATTCCCTGGCTGGCCTACGCGGTTGCGAGCATTCCTTGACTGGCCTACGCGGTTGCGAGCATTTGTTGGCTGGCTTACGAGTTAGAGTCTCAGTAAGTTGTGAGCGTGTATTATTATTGAGCTTTTGGGTCGCGAGAACCCCGTATGCCGTGTGTGGCGAGTTTGGGGCACGAGCACCCCGTAGTGTTTGGGAGCATGAGAACTCTGTGGATGTTTTTCTTGTGTTTTTGTGTTGGTACTTGTCCCGCTTAAGCGGAGGGTTAAAGGAAAATACGAGTGGGTCATGCCGAATTTTCGGTAGAACTAAAATAGTTTCACCATTACTGGTTGACTCAGGGGCGCCACTGTAGTTGAACATGATGGTTCGATTGTCAAGTTGTTACAATGAGGTTCGGGGACGCCTGAATCAAGTTGTAACAACATGAGATCGACATGAAAAGTTTTGGATAAAAAGTTAAGAAATGGGAATCTAGGAAGGGTTAAGGGTGATTGTGGAATTGAATTGTGTTAAGTGCTAAACCCCTCTTTGTGAAAGGATACCCGAGTAAGGGGTATGCCTGTTGGTTTGTGCCTTGTGTGGTGTGCTTGAGTTGGAACCCTCCTGTGGGAGCTAGTGGCTGTTTGCTAAATCGCTGGTTGTTGTTGTGAGACGCATAGAAATGTGAACTTGTGTGCTATATTATATGACTATATATATACTAGTGTGAGGGGCGTATCTGTGGGTGACTTGTGTGACGCGTGTGATCGTCCTTGTAACGTGTGAGAACCGTTGTTGAACTAAGTACTGAACATGTGCGTTATCCGTGCAGGTGGATAGGCGACATGGCTCGTACGTATGTTCCGAGAGGTACCCGGAGCCGCCCAGCTGGGGGCCCGAGTCAGACACCTGCCGCTGAGCAGGAGAGAGCAGCTGACGCCCAGGATACTGCTTCCACAGAGCATCAGAGTTTTGAGGGTGGACCAACAGGGTCGCCACCCAGGACATCTCCAGTCGCAGAGTCGACTCAGGCGACCCCTCTCGAGGAGGTGGTTCGCGTTGTGCTAGCAGCCTTGATTGCGCAGCAAGGGACTACAGCACCGGCACCAGAGACCGTGCATGTTGCTTCAGCAGATTTTGGGGAGAGGCCAGGCCAGCTTGATAGTCTCACGGCCCAGGCACTCAGAGAGTTTCGTAGACTTGGTACGCCGACCTACTCCGGGGGAGCGGACCCCGAGGCAGCTTCGGGCTGGTTGGAGCGGGTTACCCGCAACCTCGATACCTCTGGAGTATCGGAGGGGCGCTTGAGAGTGTCGTTCGCCACTTTTCAGCTTGAGGGAGAGGTCTACTACTGGTGGCAGTCAGTGTAGGGCAGGATCGGCAGCGATTTTCAGTTATTCAGCAGGCTGTTCTTGGAACAGTACTTCCCTCGCTCCATTCGGGATGACAGACGCCAGCAGTTTCTGGATCTACGCCAGGGAGGTTTGAGCGTTTTGGAGTATGCGGTGAGGTTCACTTCTCTGGCCCGCTTCGCGCCGGAGTTGGTCTGGACCGCGGACGACCGTTGCAGGAGTTTGAGAACGACCTGACTCCGTCGATAGCCGAACGGGTCATCGCCTTCAGGACCGCAGAGTACTCCACACTCTTGGATCAGGCCTTGGCCATGGAGAGACACTTCAGAGAGACTATCAGGGTGCGAGAGACTAGGCCTAGGCCGAGTGGCTTTGTGCAGCCGTCTGACCGTCGAGACCGACGCAGACAGAGAGTTGCAGGACACTTTCAGCCTCAGTTTCAGCAGGCTGGCATGCGCCGAGCAGGGACCGTAGCGTCAGTCGGACCCGCCCCGGTGGCACAGCTGTGTCCTCGGTGTGGACAGCAGGGTCATCTGGCACGAGACTACCCGAGGGGCAATGGACCTGTAGAGCGTCATGATGATCGCCCCCTGGGGACTAGAGACCGACAGCAGATTGAGCCGAGGGGTTGTTTTCAGTGTGGCAGCCCTGACCATTTCGTGCGGGCGTGTCCTGAGCCGGTACAGCAGGGGGGGGCAGAGGGGATGCTATCAGTGTGGTCGATCTGATCATTTCATTCAGGCGTGCCCTGAGCTAGCTGGTAGAGCGCCTGCACCGAGGCCCCAGCAGACTCAGACTCGCCATGCACCACCTGGCAGACCACGTCAGGCACCGCAGCAGAGAGCTCCACGTCAGGCGGCGGGAGCAGCAGGACAGAGGCACCAGCCGAGAGCTGGCCAGCAGGTGGCACTTCCCCCACCATCGAGAGGAGGACCACCGGCACAGCAGGGTCGAGTCTTTGCAGTTACTGATTCCAGGATTGAGAGGTCGTACGCTGGCCATGAGGCCACTCAGGGTATGTGTTTACTTTATAATGCGTGGACTTCATTTTTATTTGATACGGGAGCTTCCCATTCGTTCATATCTTCGTCTATTGCTTCTTCCTTGGGTTTGCGGGTGGAGACTTTGAGTCAACCCCTTTGTTTGGAGACCCCAGCTACGGGTGAGGTGGTGTTGAGCACCGTTTATAGGGACTGTGCGATTAGGGTGGCAGATTGCCCCTTTCTTGGTGACTTACTTGTTCTTGATATGAACGCTTTTGACGTGATTCTTGGTATGGACTGGCTCGCGAGGTATCGAGCGACGATCGACTGATATCGACGTCAGGTGACAGTGAGGTCAGGTGATAGGGCGATCATGTGTGTTTTGGGTAGCAAGAGCGGAGTTCTCCTATCCGCCTTGACTACGGGATCTGAGACAGGGATCGTGTAGAGCAGCAGAGAGCTACCGAGGGTAGTGCATGAGTTCCCGTAGGTCTTCCCGGAGGAACTATCAGGCTTGCCACCAGCGCGAGAGGTGGAGTTCAGGATCGATCTGATCCCGGGTACGGCGCCGATCTCGATGACGCCGTATCGGTTTGCGCCAGCCGAGTTGGTCGAGCTAAAGCGACAACTCGAGGAACTGCAGCAGAAGGGTTTCATCCGCCCGAGCGTATCTCCGTGGGGAGCGCCCGCCCTTTTCGTGAAGAAGAAGGGTGGAGCCTTGAGGATGTGCATCGATTACAGGAAGTTGAACCGGGTGACAGTGAAGAACCGCTACCCGATGCCGAGGATTGATGATTTATTCGACCAGCTGAGGGGAGCAAAGTACTTCTCGAAGATCGATCTTCGATCGGGGTACTACCAGCTGAGAGTCCGAGCTGAGGACGTAGAGAAGACAGCGTTCCGAACTCGTTATGGACACTTCGAGTTTCTGGTGATGCCGTTTGGTTTGACGAACGCGCCGGTCGCCTTTATGGACTTGATGAATGCCATCTTCAGACCTTATCTAGACCAGTTTGTAGTAGTCTTTGTCGATGACATCTTGATCTACTCGCCCAGTGAGGAGGCGCATGAGGAGCACCTGAGGACCGTTTTGACACTTCTACGTACTCACCAGTTTTACGGCAATCTGGAGAAGTGCGAATTTTGGCTCACAGAGGTGAAGTTCCTCGGGCACGTGGTATCTCGGGAGGGCATCTTGGTCGACCCAGCCAAGGTTGAGGCAGTGTCGAAGTGGGCCAGACCCAGCAATGTATTTGAGATTCGGAGTTTTCTCGGGTTGGCAGGTTATTACCGGCGCTTCGTTCAGGATTTCTCCCGCCTTGCAGCACCTATGATAGCTTTGACCCGCAAGGGAATGGAGTACCGTTGGACGGATGAGTGTGAGCGCTCTTTTCGCGAGCTGAAGGCTCGATTGACTACCGCTCCAGTGTTGATTGTTCCAGAGCGGGGAGTAGGCCATGACGTGTATTGTGACGCCTCAGGCGAAGGGCTAGGTTGTGTTCTAATGCAGAGTGGAAATGTGGTTGCTTACGGCTCGAGGCAGTTGAAGGTGTATGAGCGCAACTACCCGACCCATGATCTTGAGCTAGCAGCGGTGGTATTTGCGCTGAAGAGCTGGAGACACTATCTGTACGGTGAGCAGTTCAGGGTGTTTTCAGACCACAAGAGCCTCAAGTATATCTTCTCGCAGCGTGATCTGAACATGCGCCAAAGGCGATGGATGGAGTTACTTGAGGAGTACGACTTCGAGCTGCTCTATCATCCGGGCAAGGCGAACGTGGTCGCCGATGCTTTGAGCAGGAAGTCGAGTCACTGCATTGCCAGCATGGCAGTCCGAGAGTGGGACATGCTGGAGCAGTTGAGCCTATTCAGACTGGAGTTGGAGGAGGTCACTGAGGGTATGGCCTTGGGTGCCTTAGTGGCTCAACCCACGCTTTTTGCTCGAGTGTTAGAGGCACAGACCGAGGACGCCGAGACAGCATGGATTCGTGAGAGATTGATTGACGGTGTCAAGCTCGAGGGTTGGGAGATGGGCACCGATCAAGGTATCCGCTTTAGAGGACGGCTGTTTGTGCCCAGTGGGTGCAGAGACACCGTATTGCGTGAGTGCCACCACTCCCGTCTGGTTGTGCACCCCGGTGGCAACAAGATGTATAGAGACATGTGACGACAGTTTTGGTGGAGTGGGATACGTGGGGTAGTTGCAGATTTCGTTTCCCGATGCCTCACCTGCCAACAGGTGAAGGCCGAGCACATGCGTCCCGCAGGCTTGCTGCAGCCTTTACCGATCTCCGAGTGGAAGTGGGAGCATGTGACTATGGATTTTGTGTGTGGGTTTCCCAGGTCGTCGAAGGGGCACGACGCTGTTTGGGTGGTGGTTGATCGACTGACCAAGTCGGCACACTTTCTGGGTATGAGGATGACTGATTCTGTGGACATGTTGGGTCGTTTGTATGTCAGGGAGATTGTTCGTCTACACGGAGTACCAGTGTCAGTGGTATCGGATAGAGACCCTCGTTTCACATCCAGGTTCTGGAAGAGTCTACAGAAGGCTTTGGGCACTGAGGTACTGTTGAGTACCGCTTACCATCCTGAGACAGATGGGCAGTCAGAGCGCACCATTCAGATTCTAGAGGACATGCTTCGAGCATGTGTGCTTGACTTTCAGAGATCATGGGAGGATTATTTGCCTTTGGCAGAGTTTGCCTACAACAACAGTTATCAGTCCAGCATTGGTATGACACCATTTGAGGCTTTGTATGACAGACCTTATAGATCGCCGGTATGTTGGGCTGAGGTTGGGGACCGGAGCTTACTTGGACCAGACATGGTAAGAGAGACGATCGAAAAGGTCGCTGTGATTAGAGAGCGGTTGAAGACCGCGCAGAGTCGGCAGAAGAGCTACGCAGACAGACGTCGCAGACCGCTTGAGTTCATGGTCGGGGAGCACGTGTTTCAGAGGGTGAGCCAAAAGAAGGGTCTAGTGCGGTTTAGACGCAGTGGAGGCAAGCTAGCACCACGTTTTATTGGACCATTTGAGGTCTTAGAGAAGATTGGAGCTGTAGCTTATCGTTTGGCCTTGCCACCGCAGCTTGGGAACGTGCATAACGTTTTCCATGTGTCCCAACTGCGGAAGTACATGGCAGACCCTTCGCACATCATTGAGTGGTCAGACATCGAGGTAGCAGATGATGTCACCTATGAGGAGCAGCCCGTCGAGATTTTGGGTACTAAGGAGAAGGTCCTGCGGAACAAGACGATTCCGTTGGTACTAGTACAATGGGGACATCAGGGAGCCGGATCCACTTGGGAGCGTGAGGATGAGATCCGCGTGAAGTATCCTCACCTGTTCGGCATTGAGGTAACTTGTTTTTAAATTTCGAGGACGAAATTTCTTTAAGGGGGGTAGATTGTAAGACCCGCTCCCGGTCGAACCGATGACTCTAGAAGTCACTCGGGACTTTTTCGGAACCCAAACGAATTAGTCATCATCACGGTTGGCTTAAGGGGAGAAATTCCTTTCGTTTGAGTATAATGTTGGAGAAAGTCAATTTTGGTCAAAACGAGACTTTTTATCGACTAAAAGCATTATTTTATTGTGCTGGAAGTTATTTTGGAAAAAGTAAATAACCTTTGGACACTTGTCCCCTTTTGGTTGAAAGAGAGAAAAAGGAGTAGTCATAGACCCTCTTACCCTCCCAAAAGCTTCTACAAGGAATTCTAACTCAAGAGCTTTTGGTCATTTGATACATCTAGGTATTATATGAGATTGGAAAAGCAAATTCAACTCATTCTTTTGGGTGTAGCCGAAAATTGGAGTAGGAGCAAGAGAGAAGAGCTCCCATGGAGCTTTGAAGAAGAATCAAGGAAGAAGAGGCCACTTGAAGCCTTCCTTTAGCCATCCCTCCTCAAAATCTCTACCATCTTCTTCATCTCCATCTTCTAGAGGTAATGGAACTCTCTAATCCTCATTTCTCTTCATCTCTTTTCATGGGTTTTGGGTGAAAATTGCTACATGTTGTTGGGTTTGAGTAGAAATGGTGGGAGATGTTGTTTGATGAGAAGCCTTGTTGGGTTTTTGTTGAGAAATCATTAGTTTGTTGGAGCTTTTGAGTTGGGTTTGAGTTGATGAATCATTGGAAACTTGTTTGTGTGTTGATTCCTACCATGTGTAGAGGAGTATTGAAGGATTTGGACAGCTTTGGGAGTTGGAAGGGGTAAAATTTGGGGTTTGAAGGTGGTGTTTCGGAGAAAAGGAGCTGGAGGTTGAAGAAGGGCGAAACTGCCCTGGTGCGCCACGGATCTGTGACGGATCCCGTGACGGGCGACGTCACGGCACCGTGAGGGAGTCCGTGACGGCACTCGTCACGGCTCCGTGATGGTAACCGTGATGGTTGGCCTCACGGATCCGTGACCAGGTTCGTGGCAAACCAGGGTGAGGGTTTCTTGAGGGTTTTGCACCTTGGTTGATCTTGGTTTTGAGCTGAACTTTGGAAGGGCTTTGGGGGTCTTTCTTGCTGTTTAAGTGGAGTCTAATTAACGTTTCTTTGTGTCCAAGACTTTGGGGATCGAGCTAGAGGAGCAAAGATCACGCCGGACCCGAGTGAAGAACGGAGGGGTGATCACCGAGTTTCATAAAAGTGTTGAGAGGAAGACCTTGAGGTAGGGAAAGCCTTAACCTCTCGTTTATGATGCTTAGTATGCATGTTATGCTAATAAAATTGGAAAGGTCTTAGAAATGACTATAGGATGCGAATAACTAGAATAATTGTCTTTCGATTTCTAATAACCGGAAGTGTCTAGTGGTGAATGAATAGGATGCCAATCACTAGTGTAACTCGCTTTCAATACTTGGGAATCGTTTGTCTGGTAGAGTGGCCTTGGCAAAGCCCTCGGATTAGTTGCGTGTTAGGATCACATGCTTGATTGTTTGGTTGCTTAGTGGATAGGCTAAAGAGTCTAATGGAACTAGTTGAATTGCATATCTGAATGCTTGATTGAAGGTTTCCATATTTGGTTGATTGAACTCATTTTGGACTGTTGACTGTATTTGGATGATTGCTTGTTTTCCTTAAATGATTGCTTGGAGCATCGAGTATGACTGGTTGTACCGAGCGGTGCAATCAGGTGATCGATGCCCCGCTGGGTCGAGACTGGTAAGTGAACGGTAAGTTGTGATTGTGTGATTCGTGTGCTGTGTGTTGTGGTGAAACGGTGATGTGTGAGCTACGTGTGACAGTGAATTGGTGGTTGTCGGGATTGGATCGCTTCGTGTTTCGGTTGAGTACTTCACTAAATTATTATATGATTATTGTTGATACGGTATGGTACTTACACCGTTGAGGAGTCCGGTGTAGGATGAAATAGTGATTATTGCTGATATGGTTTGGGTGACTACACCATTGAGGAGTCCGGTGTAGGATGTTATAGTGAGTACTTGTTGAGTTGCCCAAGTGTATACCCCCTATGGGAGTAATACCTTGGTTCCCGAGGACATAAAATCCTTTGGAGACGTTTCTGAGAATCCCGATGATAAGCGCCCCGAAGGGTTGTTTCCGGTCGCCTCAATGTTATGCGTCTCCTCTGGATTTGAGGGAAAATCCGAGAGGACACATCATATGTGGATCGGAGGGTGGAGACTTCATGTGCCACGGCATTGAACTGGTTTACCTATTATCCGTGTTTGTTAAGATCTATCTTGTTGACTTTGCTGTTGACTTTATTGAGTTTAAGGTCCACCTTGTTATGTGTTTTCTCTACTGAGCGCAAGCTCACCCTTGTGAGTTTACTGTTGTGTTCACAGGTTTGATTGAGGAGTAGAGGCTCGGGAGCTTCTCGGTGTGGGTGTCTATAGCGACTTCGTTTATTCTATTTTCGTTTGGAACAGATTTTGTAGAGGATTATTATTACACCCCTGGAGGGTTATTTATGTTTTAAACTAAACTTTGTGGATTTGAGTTGCTTATTGGAGTTTTCAGGAACTTTTTTGTTGAATTGTTACCTCTTAAATCACCTATTCCTAGTCACGCCTTGGGTCCGGACAAGAACCGGATTTGGAGCGTGACATTTTTGTATGTAAGGAAGCTAATCTTTTGCATGTAAGTATCAATCATTTGTATATAAATATCAGCACCCTTATATATAAAGTACCAATATATTTGATCTATGAATGTGTTTTAATCGTGGTCAATACACACCACATGACGGTCAACCGTGCCACAATAATGGTCAACACGCACTACAATAGTACAAAAAGTCGAATTTCACTGATCTTCTATGTCCATTGTTTAGATCTGACAGCTCACAATGGTTCGTAATTTATACGATAAAGATAGTTTATACTGGATACCATACTTACATATATAATTTGGCATTTTTACGATGTATTTTTTGTGTTGCCCGACCATCGGCCTAGCACGGGATCCGACTAGCAAGTTCCCCACGAGGCGAGTGAATTGCCTACACAGTAACTTGTTATTTTTAGGCTCCAAATGTTGTGCGCCTATTATTCAGCCCATGTCTTTAAGGCCTACATTTAAGCCCACCATGTTATGATGCTACTAAAATGGTTTGTAGGGTTCTTCTTCAATGGTTGAAAAGTGTGGCTGCTCTCAATTTTTTTGATAGAGAGAACTAGGCATAAAGGAGTTTATTGGTTGGTGTTGGTTGAAGCACATATGCTTCTTGGTTAGTGGCGGCAGTGAAAGAGATCAAGACGTGGTTTTTTCCAAGAGGTGTGTTGGAGAAATCAAGAACTAATCTTGATTGTGGTTTGGCTACGGGGAATATCAAGAACCAATTAGAGATCAAGCTGTTGGTAGTTCTTGTTTCTTGGCTCTTCTTGTATGGTTAGCTGTAAAAAAGCAAAGGGAAATATAGATCGAGAATAGTTGGTGGTCTTCTATTTTCTGCATGGATGTGGGAGTAGGAGTAGAGAACAAATTGTTCTCTTTTCTGAAGTGACAGCCAATCCAAGGAGTGTAAGATCATTTGTTGTTTCTTGATATTTTTTCACAATCAATGGTGATTTCTTGAGTCATCTTTTATCGATTAAAAAAGATCGGATTTTTTATTTTCTTTTGTACATTACCGTCTTGTACTGAGGAATAGAGAATAGGGTTGTAATTCTCGGATTATTTCTCGGGTAATACAAGAGCTCGTCGTTGTCCCGTGGATATAGGATTATTGCTGAACCACGTAAAAATCTTGGGTGCTCTGTTTATTTTTCTGCACTTTATTATTGTTCGGTATTTCCGCTTATTAGACATCCGCAATTTTCAACTGGGTCTTGGGATCGGGGGTTGGAAAATCAAGATACTGGTGTTCGCTAGAAATTGAATCGCATCGGTTCATTTCTACGAATCCATAAATTTTTCGAGGTGAATCTTTTATTCGCTTTTCGGATACTTTATTTACTACATAACTCTCATCTAGTCTAATCGATACGCTTTCGCCTGCCTCATTCATTCGTGTGGGGTAATCCACACACCAAATCGTGGATCCGTCCTCCTCAATCATCAAAATTAAACTTCCCCTTATTTTAAAGTAGATGCCCAATTTGTAAGTATAAAATAGGGAAAACTACCAATACCTACCCAAAACCATGCCCATTTAACTGATGTTTATCCTGAAGTTTAAAGTTAACTGATGCATACCCTGAAATTACGACTTGTAACTAAAAACCACTTTTGTCAACTAAAAAGACAAAAATACCCTCAGTGATAATTTTTAAATAATTTTTTTAAATATAAATGAAGTGATTTTTTAAATAAAAATGAAGTCATTTAATAAGTAAATATATATATAACAAAAGTAATTTTTAAATAATTTTTTTAACATAATTATTGAAGTGTAGTTGAGGGTATTTTCGTCATTTTAGCTGGCGGGGGAGTTTTGAGTTACAGTTCGAAAATTAAAGGTATGCATCAGTTAACTTTAAACTTCATGGTAAACATCAGTTAAATGGGCATAGTTTTGGGTAGGTATTAGTAGTTTTCCCTATAAAATAAGTGTCAAGATAACCTGAACAAAAAAATATGTCTTTTAGAAGTTTCTTTAAAGCCAGACACACTGCGCAAGCTCATGCATGAGCCATCAAGATTTCATATTTACTTCTCAATGCAAAGAAAAGATGCATCTCTGCACAACTTCATCTCAGGGAGAACTGAAACAACTTTTGCATCAGTTCTGTTATATGCATTCATTGACAACAACAGCAAATCATAAATTGGACAAACACTTTAAATGTGAATTTTGATAAGCGGAAAAAACACAACACTGTGCTTTTGTCATGAATATAAATCAGAGTTGGACCATTTTTTGTGCAAAAGCACCAATCTACGAAACTACACCTGAGGTGTATGCGGTTTCTGAGTTGTAATTGTATTGACCGTATCTTGGCTTCAGAAGATTGAAGATCAAGAAGGTGCTCTTTTTGTTTATATATATAATTAATATCATTTGTCATGTTGGTCAATCCATATATTAGCTTTAATAAGATGTCGGAGATGGGAGAGAAATTATAATTGACTTAAATAATACTATTACTTAATGTAATGTAAATGAAAATGGCAATATTTATAATTACCAAAAACACACATTAAACATAATATATATTGTTTAGGCAGGATCATACCAATGCCATTGTATAACTTAAATTTAACACCCGTTATTAATGATTTGAGGTATAAAAGAGATGTTGAATTTAATGTAATGTAAATGAAAATGGCAATATTTGGTGTGGAGGTGTTAAATGAAAGCAATCGATTGGTAATGGTAGCAGCAGAAAGGGTTTCGGACATTGTCAGCAAAACTGGAGAATTAAATAGAGAGAGAGAGGGATGAGTCATGATTTTCTTGGTTTTCACTGTCCTTTTTCACGTCTCTATGGCGTAACAATGATGATCTATTTCGTATTCATTACTGTTGTCCTATGAAGTACCTTTCTTTGACTTGAAACTTTATGTTTTTTTATTCTCAACACTAACACTAAATCTGTTGTCTAATCATACTCATTATTCATTAATATGACCTTTATCTTTCATACAGTGAAGTGACGCTGAAACTTATGCTTGACAAAAAGTTTTGTTTAAAAAAAATAAATATTTAAGGGAAAACAGAGAATTGGGATGGAAGGGTTTTAAATTATGCAAGAATGGGAGAGCAGCTCGCGTACATGTCAATAATAAAATATTATTTCTCTTCATCATCCCCTGCTCTGAGCTTCATCTTTTCCCTACTATCCCACATTCTCTATCCTTTCTCAGGTTTCAACTCCGACAACATCTATAATGCCTTGTTCGCAACTACAAATACCGGTAAAATCAAACTACTTATACCCTCTACCTCCCATAAATCCAATTTAGTTGTTGAATCCTTAACCCCACCGACATAAATCACACTAAAACCGCCCACCATCTCCATACAAAACCTCCAGTCGGGTCATATCGGGACCCAAACCCAACATGCAAGAGAATTGAGACTGGGAAATCACATGAGCTCCTATCCGACATCCTCTCTCAGCCACAAAACCACCAATCCGGCATCTTTCCCTAAGCACAACAACTCCACCCGATCATGGATTCAAGTCATGCAAGCTTAGAGGGGGTGTAAGCTAAGCTAACGGAAGTCTCCTTGGGCCCTTCCCAGATAGATGAATTCTATGCAGACAACGACAAGGTGATTGAAGTCCCTGTACATACTGTACCGCCCATTGACGACTCCTGCTACTGCTATACCCTCGCATGAAGACTCCTCACAAAGAAACATGTAAGGGCTCACTCTCTTTGCTCTATCATTGCAAACGTCTGGAATGTGGTCGGGATTACGATCCAACCTTTAACTAAAAAAATCATGGCGTTCTACTTCACCTCTAAGTAGAAGATGGAAGATATTAGAGCAAGAGAATCGTGGTCTTTCTACGGCACAATATTGCTCCTAACGCCACTACCACCAAGAACCCAACCAGAGTCTTTGTATTTTTTTCTCAATTTGAAATTCAGTAAGAGCTTTTGATATCCCGGTAGAAAATAAGACCTCCTAATGTAAGCGTTCACCATCTCAAATCTTTGAAGGGAGGTTGAAATCGGTAGAGTAAAGCCGTTGAGAGCTCCTAGCACTCTCTGGGGATGGGATACTTTCCTCTGGTTACGGGTGGAGTTGGACGGTATAAGACCACTCTATCGCCATCCCATGTTTCAGATAGATGCGGATGCTAAACCGCTCAAAGTTCGGTTAGAGTATGAGAAACTATCATAAATTTTCTATTGGTGCGACCGTATTGGGCATGCAATTAAAAATTGCACTACTATACTCTTGGGGGTGGACCAGTTTACACATAGATACGGGGATTCGCTCCGGGATCCTCCCCCAGTCTAGGCAAAAGGTTTTTCCGCTCGGATTGGAATGTTATGCCTCCTATGGCCCCTACTATGCCCTCTTCGGTCCTTGACATGGCTTAACCATATTTCACTAACCCGTCTTGCCCGATTATTATGACATGTGCACAGGAACGACCGTGACCCCCTCTCTCATTCGTGTATGACTTTAAGATGATGTTGAGCCCCCAATCTTAACTAAAGATCAGTGCCCCCCCCCCCCCCCCCACCCCGAAGGTAATGTTGAAGGATTGGGGATGCGAGAAAGGATCGGTAGTACCTCCCCTATTCCCGCGTACCTTTAAGTCCATAGTCTTGACTAACTAGGAGGTACCTCCGCCTAATGAGGATTGGGCAGACAGGAAGCATAGGGAGGGGGGAAAACACGACCTATAGGGACAAAGGTTCACAAACAGGGCGAGGTATCCCGACCTCAACATGTTCATCATACTCTCTAGCACGAGATCTTAGCTGGTTTCAAGTAAAAGAAGACCCATGTCCCTCCCGACATCAGACCAAACATGAAGCCTCAAACAAGAAAACAAACAAAGAGAGTACCTAGGAGAACGAAGAACCTCAAGACCATGGCCAGGAAAAAGGGGACAAAGAATCTGGAGATTGTAGTTGCCTCAAGGAAGAGGGCCTTCGTTCTCATGGACATTGACCACAATGTGTAGGTGGCCCTATAGGATCTCACTTCCCTAATTTTGTAGACTAATATGTCTATTATGTCTCGTAGATTACTTTAATTTTATAGTCATGTCTATTGGAGTACCTGCCTATCTTTTAAGCGGAGACTTCCGACTTTATCCCTGGTTTGTTTCGGATTCGCCCTCGATGGTGGTTTTGTATCCTATCCTTTTCTATAAAAAAAATTAATAAAAAAATTATTTTTTAAATATCCAATAACAATAGTTAAACCACCCCTTCATAATTCAGGTTAATTATACTTATTATACAATAATCATATTCAAACATCAAAAGCAAAAAACTCTCTCCAAAGAAGGAGAGCTTCTCTTCCTTCTTTCAAAACGCTAATTTTTTTTTGTCGGCGACGGTGGTTCTTTGGCTTTGACCATGAGAGTCACTAATTGTCCATGATATCTTTCTTTACTCTCTTTTTCTACTTTTGTCTTTCTTCCCTCCCACGTTTCCTTTTTTTTCTCCTCCGTTCGATTTGTTCACGACGTCGTCTTCAGCCTTGAAACCTTGTCTATCGCTGCATCCTTCAGATCTGGCCTTTATGGTCCCAGATTTGAACTTCTCGTCTCCACCTCACTCAATTTCGTTACCAATTCTACAATTTCATCAGTAGATCTTGTTGGACAAAAGTGAATTTGGACAAGTGGAAATGGTCAACTTGACGCTGAATTACCTATCGGATCGGCTCATCCTAGAACCATGGAAATATTAGTTTTGTGTTCTAGGAAATGAGACATTTCCAACGAGTTATCATGAGGTCTAAATAGGCAATAGGTGAATGAGAAATTAAAGCTCAAATATCACCCATTGAACTTGATTGTTTTTTTATCGGCGAAGTTTTTTCATCGATTCACCAATTTCCAAAATGAGGAAAAAAGGAAGCTGGAACGAGTGTAGACGAGATACAGTTGTCCTACATAACGGGCAAATCCTTTGCTCCAACATAGAGCTAGGAAATACTGCCCACAACCCAACAACAGCACAACCTACTGTGAAGATAATACAAAGGGTCTCTCAAAATATATTGGGCCGCACTTAAACAAACTGGGCCTAACCTATACTACAAGTAAGCCTAGATACCAAGAAACAAAAAACATGGACAATGAACCACCACACATATGTTCCTCATGATCGCAACCTCAGAATTTGGAACGCCATGTAACAGTCGAAATCGTTGACGGTGATGACGACGAGAAGACCAACTGCCGGCAATCACAGTCCACACTCCGAACCATCATACCCCGCACCGACATAGATCTCCAACTCAAACCCACCACGAATCAACAACACCAAGATGGCCAGCGATTCTGCAATCACCGATGGTCAACACCACAAGAACGGCAATTAGGGCGAGTAAACGCCACCAGAAGAGAACTCTCCGGTAGCGTAACAATGGACACCACAATAAAGATGGAGAGCGAAATGAGTAGATCGGCCACAAACCCTATCATCAACCATCAACCAGGGTCGGCTCACCCATTTGGCGAAATAGGCGGCCGTCTAAGGCTTCCATTCAAATTATGGCCCCATTTTTTTTAACAGTTGGACCTATTTAGAAGCCAAAAAAAATATGTCATGGGAAGTGATTATCATTCCACTTTCCACGCAAATTGTCTTCCCGAATAACGTATCATTTTCCAAAAAAAGGTTTGTTTTAATTATTGTAGACCCCAGTATATTCCTTTATACAGAAGACTTCTCAGTCTCTTGTCTATATAAAAAAGATGTACTCTTTTATACCTATAAAAATAATAGGGAGAGAAAATAAAAATAAAAAACACATAATTGAGATATGGTAAAACATAGCATTGAAATTGTTCTCCTTTTTGCTCAATACCTCTTGTTGCAATTAGTTTTAGGCATTTAATCACATAAATGAAAATTTTACTTTCTAGTATTGTATATCCACGTATATTTGTCTTGTGTAATTGATTGGCTTCATTTTTTTTTCTAAATATATGATTTACAATAAAAAAAAATTGAAACGAGTAACCGGCAATTTCATTAATGCCAATCGGCAATCAAACAGTGTGAGGCGTGACCGCCTCGGGTTCCAGATATTTGTCCAGGCCGACCGTAGCAAGCCCGGCGCTCATGGACCCATAATTTTAGCCCGCACAAATTCGTGGGCAATAACTCAAGACAACCCCCTACCGTCGTTTCAAAATAGCGGGGGGAAACAAACCAAAATACAAAACCAACAGGAACTAACATGTCCCAACAACTAAAGCTGAAATAACAATAAATGACGATAATTGGTGCTGAATATGCAGGCTTCCCGAGACCTCCCAGCATTGGCTGTCCCGGGTCTGTAGGTATAGTCTGAGGCCGACTCCACCCACCACTGCTGGAACTGATCATTCATCCATCGGAGGCCTCTGTGCCTTCGCTCCAACAGCTGTTACCTCCACCACCACGGGCTGATACCAGAGTTGTGGCGGGTCAGTCGGGTCACCCATGTGCTTCTGTACCTCCGGTGGGCAGAAGTACATCGGCCCGATCCTGGTGTTCAGAGAGTCTGCCGGATAGCCCTGTGGATCTGTCTCCTCTTCATTCCTCATAATTGCATTGGGTCCGGGAGGAGCTCGGGTCAACGACCCAGTCGCAAGATAAATGTTAGCCAGGAGGTCAGGCTTTGTGGGCCTGGGTGGCAGGTTGGGTGCTCCATAGGCGCCCCCCTGCAAAGTAGTGGTTAACCCATTTTGGTTAACCTTAGCCATAAAGTCAGACTTTGAACTGCCTGCACTGAACAAATTGGCGCCCATGGTAGTCGCTCTCGATCAGTCCTCCGGGTACAGAGGTGGATCGCTCAGATCCGGTACCGGGGGGATGCAACTGTCCACCTCCGGAGATGGGCCCCATGAGTCGCCAACCCTCGGACCGATAGGGCTGACATACTGTTCCTTCCCGGCCGAGAGAGGATGATGGGTATTCGCAGGGCACTGCAACAGTCGGGGAAGGTTCCCCAAGCCCCGGTAGCCCTCCCTCGGTATGGGCGAGATGCCAGTGTACGATGGCCAAACCTCCAGTACCGCAGCGTCGCCGGCGACCAACACCGTCTCGGGGGGCGAAGGCTGGCCCAACTTGTCCAGCAGATCTGTCAAGGGCAAGCCCGGCTTGTCTTTCAGATCTGTCGTGTGCGCTAGATGCCGAGGGGGAACAGCAACCGGTCCATGCAGCATCGGGAGAGCAACGGCGCAACGCGCCTGGTGTTGGGCGGGAGTCCCAAGAACCCGACGGACCTTTGCATGTGAGGAGATCTGGTCGGGGCCGGCCCTAACCGAGCCGAGGAGATGGGAGAGAGGCAGATCCGACCTCGTCTGATCGGGAATGGTCGATGTTGGAGGCGAGGGGGCCTGTGGCGGCGATGGTGGTCCAAGCGGAGTCGGGCGGTAGCGAAACACGACCGCGGCGTTCGTGCTCGATTGAGAATCCTGACCGGAGGAGTGAGGAAGGGGAGTAGAGGCGGTGGAGCGGCTGGGGGCTGTTGTTCGGCGGTGGCGGGGGAGGGCGACGGCATGGAACCCAGTAGGGTTTTGAGAGAACCTCAAGAGGTTGGGAGAGAGAGCCATTATAGTAACAAGATAATGAATTACTTGGAAGGTTTCTATGATTTACAATAAATAATGTTTTGTAGAGAAATATTATCTTCCCAAGACAATGATTTATTTTTCTTGCCCGTTTTCTTAATCCTATACAACTCTAATATATTTTTTCTCTTCCAAATCACAATGTAATCGATTATAAATTTTAATTTTAGATTCATCTAATTCTTAATCTTTCTCAATAAATTCTTTGGTTTTTAATGTGATTTTATCTAGAATTACAAAAAAAAAATATTCTCAACGGACAAAAAGAAAATGCTCATTTTGCTATAACTATTATATAATTCATAAGATGGTTTAAAAGAGTTTAACTTGTTAAACTCAAAAATATGTTTAAGTAAACAATCTTAACATAAGATTATTAAATTAAACTATTTTACTGTTATTCTTCTTTTTAATTGTAATTTCAAGAGAAAAAAAAACTCAAATTTATATAAAATAAACTATGTTAAAAAGGCCCATTTTTTTGGTTTTTGTTTAAGGCCACAATTTTCAAAGGGTCGGCCTTGCCATCAACCTACACTAGAAGCGATGTCTTTACCAGAGTCAAGGAGAAGAAGGTTTTAGTTGAGAGCACTTCAAAAATTACAACATTTGTCCCACATGGAAAGATTATCAACATTTCCTTGGGTTTATATAGCATGACCTTCCTACCATATTTGAATTGCTTGGATGAAAGGCTCTCTCTCGCACGCAGGCACAAGTGGGGTGCAAATTCAGGGTCCATTCAAGCTGAACAGGCTTGAACTCACGTGCGGATAACGAGTCTTGCAACAGATTTGGGCATGCAGTTAAGGAAATTTCAAAAATTATTTTTGATTTCTGGAATTTATTTATTTCAAAATTATTATTTAATTTCAGAAACTATTTATTTTCAAATTTTTGATATTTTCGAAAATTGTTGTTTCCTAAAAATCGCTCTCAACTGTCTCCCATTTTCCTTATTTAAGCTCAGCTCAAGTCATTACTCAAGACACGAAATTTACCTACAAAATTCCCCTCCTTCTCCAAGACCAGAGTAATCATTTTCTTCTTATTTGGTGCTACTTCTCATACACGGTTTTGAGTTCGTTTACATTGTCATTGTATCCTAGGAGCCTTGCTCAGATGGGGCAATAAAAAGTCTTAAGGAAAACGATTCGCGGGCCTCGCTAAACCAGTTTCCTCTCTGATCATCGCGTGAGGTTACTATATCTATTATACATTACTTTTACTATTTTATTACTTTATGTACTCCGATTTTCATTAAAAATGTTTCCTTCACTTTTTATCTGTTCGTTATTATTTATGGACTAACTCGTCTAACAATCTTAAGACCTTTTTATTTTTGTTAAGTTCCATAGACGAAGAACAAGTTACCATTGCCAGAGGTTTGACTCAAACTTAGTTTGAAAGACAAAAAAAAATCACTCTTTTCTTCTCCTTATTCTGTATACCAGAATAATTCCTATGATCGATCTTGTTTCCTAGAAACATGTAAAGACGATGTTGTTACACCAATATGGGGGTCATTTGATTCGGTTCTAATTTAGAACACGTATGAACATATTAATTTTTCCAACGATTGAAAACCTTTTTAGAGTTTCTTTATGAAACAACGTGAGTAATTTGTTAACCAAATATTGACTATTTGGCCTGTCAAATTTTAGATACCGCTGACAATATAATGAAGAACAATGAATCTGTGATAGTGCATGTGTTGTTGACGCACACTAAAAAAGCAAGAAAGTTTGACTCAAACATTGGTTGTTCATGTGCCTGCCTGTCCTTGTGCCTTGAACTTCAGGACGTGGCAACAAAATATGTTGTCCTAAATGACTGTGTTAAACATGACACACCTATTGATAGAGGATCCTTCCGTGCTTGGAGAACAATGCAACCAAACAATTGGCTCTCGATGCATGGAATCACCTGGATTTCATGTGTCTAAATGTGATAATGAGCGGATTGTCTGAAGCACGCTGTCGTATACAAAACATCTAAGACAGGTAAAGAATTGTTGAATTCTTAGGAAATAAAGTATAAGAGTTCCATTCTAGGACCAAAAGGAGGCGTTGCTAAAAAACCTAAATTTATAAGAAAGTGCTACAATTGCAAAAGGATGGGACATGTAAGAACCACTCCCAGTCAACGCCAGTCAAATCTGCAAAAACAAGAAAATTTAAAAAATTGGACAGACACCTAAATGAACCTAAATTTGACCCCGAGGGTCATATCGGACTTAAGTTGACCCCGATATCGACCAAAGTGAGTTCTGGGAGACTCAGGGCAACTTTCTGATCAATTTGGGAAAGGTTGACTTTTTGCTGGAAAAGTCAACCGAGCGACGTTTTGGTCCGTTCGAGGTCCGTTTTGTTGGGTCTCAAGGTAGGGTTGGAGGTGAACCAACTCGCAGCGGAAAATAAATGAAAACCAAGAGACTATTAAACCATGAAACAACTAACAAAGAATGGATTCACAAGAGAAAAATTCAGCACTATCTCTTACCAAAACAAGAACACCGGTTAGCGAATGATTGGCTTGAGTCTCTAAGACGCCTACGTATCCACATGGGAATCAAAGCCACATAGTTCTTCTCTTTGAGGACCCAAGAACACAAAAATGGAGGTGGAAACTAGCCAAACCCGAAATGGCAATGGAAGTGGAAGAGAAAATGTGTTTCCTATTCTTGTCTTGTGTTTGTTATGTTGAAAAAAGATGACTTAAACTTGACAAAACCCATACTTGTCCAACTAAAGGCATGGGACAAGTATGGTGTCAAGTAAGGTGTAAATAGGACAAAGTATGGCAAGACAAGATTGGGTTAGGTGGTGAATCACCAACACCTTAATCCTTGTCTTGCTTACTTAGTACTAATTAATCAAGACTTGATTAATTAGTTCCATGGGCCTTGGTTGCATGGGCCTTTCATGGGCCTCTTGGAACATGGCCCGTAGCCATTTCCAACGAGGTCCCGTGATTCGCTCATCGCCTCCAAGCCTTCCATACCGGAAATGTCCAACATTATCCGACGCAATCAATCCCAAGACTCCAAGCCTTGTCTCGATCCGTAAAGTCCTATTCACTTACGAGCACATGACCCAAAACCCAGTTTTCGTCATGTCCCGAGAAAAATCCCTTTTGGCCATTCTCCATAAATGTGTCAATGAGTTTCATCCTCCGGTGTGACCCTTAGGTTTATGCATGTCAATAGATCAACGTAAAATACCATTTTACTTGATTCTATTTAAGTGGCAACTAACGAGACTTTAGTATTGCCTGACACTGCATAGCGAATCGACCCTGTCGATTCTAACCTTTCCGTCGTCCCTGTCATTATCCTTTTATCTCCGATATCCTGATTGAGATAAGGCATAGAGCCGTCATCCTTATTATTCTCAATTACTGTTCCTTGATATGTGAGATGACTGAAGATATGATACCCAGTATCATGTGCATGGCCATGCTATTCTTTCAGTCACTCTCGATCAAGCGGCCGAGAACCGATATCTTTCCCATACCTCAGTATGAGGGATAAATCCCTTAGCCGTCTTTCGTGTCACTCATGTAGCCCGTCCCCAAGCCAATCCTGGCCGTTATGGAAGCCCTGTTACGGACAACGTTAGGCTCAGGTCAAACTCAGTTGTTGACTACATAGCGATCACAAAGACTCCTTGGTCTAAGGATACATGACAAGCTATGACACTGAATATGTTCATGACTTAATCTATGGCACAGATTCAGGGTGGGTCGTCCAATATCATGTCCCACATGATATCTATGATCAGACTCCGGAATCCAATTCCAATGACTAACAGAACGTAAGTCATAAAGAGCCATCTTTCATACTAGTCGCTTCTAGAGAAGCTTTGTTGACTAGGGACCCATCGAGTGTGATCTATATCGATCTATGGTTCTATTCGCATGGTGGGCATAGATCAGAGCACACATCGATATATTACTCCAACACATAAGTAATATAAAGCCGCTTTAATTTTATTGCTAACGATGATATATACATTTGGACATTTAGGATTGAACTACGGGCACTAAGACTAACAATCTCCCACTTGCCCTAGTTCCAATCTAAACTCCAATATGTCCCCATCGACTTTACATGTCTAACATGTTCAGGCAGCGACACTGCCTTAGTCAAAGGGTTGGCTATGTTATCATCTATTGCAATATAGGTTATCTTCACTTCACCTCAGTTCAGTATTTCTCTGATGAGGTGGATACGCCGCAGTACATGTTTGGATTTGTTATACGATCTAGGCTTTTAGCTTGCGCAATGGCCCTTGTGTTGTCGCAAGATGGATTCACCGGGCTGGATGGGTTTTAATTACACCCAGCCCTGCCATGAATTTCCAAATCCACATAGCCTCCTTAGCTGCCTCTGCAGCATCCATGTACTTGGCCTCTATCGTAGATTTGACAATGGTATCTTGCTTTACGCTCTCCCAGCTAAAGCTCTGCCATTCAGCGTAAACACATATCCACATTGACTTCTAAAGTCATCTGGATTTGTCTTGGAAAACTAGCGTCTACTCATCCTTCGACGACTAGTTCAGCATCATCTTTCCCTCGGGTTAGAATGATGTCTACTGGTACAACATAAGGCTTACGAGACGTCTGGTCTCATACATGTCATGGCATATATGATCGATCCTGCCCCCAGGCGCATAGGATTCTCATCATCCTTTTCAGCTCATCAGGTGTCTTAGGACACTGAGTCTTGCTGAGATGAATGCCATGACTAGTGGGTAAGAGTCCTTTCTTTGAATCGAGCATTAAGAACCTACTCAATGCCTTGTTCACATAGGTTCCCTGAATTAAATCCAAGACCCTCTTGGTGCGATCTCTACATATCTTAATCCTTAAGATATAAGAAGCATCGCCTAAGTCCTTTATTGAAAATCACTTCCTCAACCAAGCTTTAGTCTCGTGCAAGGTTGGGATGTCGTTTTCAATGAGAACCAGAAAGGTAATCTTGCTCCCACTAGCCTTATAAACACAAGATTCATCCTCGTTCTTGATTAAGCCAAATCCAATTACAGCTTCATCAAAACGAAGGATCCAACTCCGAGAAGTTCGTTTCAATCCATAAATGGATTTCAACAACTTATAAATCTTTCCTTTATTCTTTGGATCGTCAAAACCTTTGGGCCGAGACATACAAACGTACTCAGTCAAATTTCCATTTAGGAAAGCGGTTTTGACATCCACTTGCCATATCTCGTAATTATGATACGCAGTTATGTCAAGAAGAATTTGGATCGATTTTGACCATAGCCACTAAGGAGAAGGTTTCCTCATAGTCAATCCATTGGATCTGCCTATAACCTTTCGCCACCAGTTGAGCTTTGTAGGTCAGAGGGTTGCCGTCCATGTCCATCTTCACCTTGAAGATCCATTTGCATCCGATGGTCCTCACACCATTGATGGGATCAACCGGTTCCCAGACTCGGTTGTCCGACATGGATTGCATTTCCTCCCTCATGGATCCCAGCCATAACTCGGAGTCGGGCCCATCCACGACTTCTTGAAAGGTGGTTGGATCATCGTGATCCACCATGACTTCATTGTCACCTCCGGATACCATATCTTGGAGGTGGAAGATTGATCCTTTCAAATCGCCTTGGACCTTTCGGAATTGTAACAGGAATTGGTTCTTACTCTACGACAATCTCTGGCTCCTTTCTACTGGGTTGTCAATTGGTTTAGACAGATCTGTACCATCCGGAATTTCTTCGAGATGCACAGTCCTCCCAATGACGTCTTTGGAAACAACACTCCTTTTCCATAAAGACCCTACCCCAAGCGACGAACACCATGTTCTCACTGGGATTGTAGAAGTAGTATCCCCATGTTTCTTTGGGATACCACACGAAGGTGCATATCTCAGATCTTGGTTCGAGCTTAGTCAAAACCAAATGTCACGCCCCAATTTCAGTAAACCGAACTCGGGACGCGAACGTTTAAAAATAAGAAAACACTTTGAAACCTCTTCCATTAAAACACTTTACAATACCAGTTTAGTTCAACAAAATAATAATTACAATTTAAAACACGTTCCAACAAGTGGACAAAAGTAGGCATCCGTCACTAGACTCAAAAACAACCCGGACTCCGCTCCTAGCTCCACAAGCTTCGAGAGCTCGCCTAGTCCGTCCTGTGATCAGTAACTGTAGGAAAAGCAGCTAGGGGTGAGCGTTCGCTCACCACCACGGATAACAGACTGACTACGGCATAATTAGCAGACAATGCCGGTAACACCAATAATAAAGTCAACACCGGGGGACACTGTCCCCAACCCAAGAACTTTGACTGATCATACACCCACTGTTACCTTCCTTGACCAACTCAACACTTTGACACGTAAAGTAGACCCGACACAACGATCACGACCTCTCCCAAGGACTCGAAAGAAACGACGCAACACCAAACAAGATCACAAAGGATCGCACACCAAACAAGATCACAAAGGATCGCAAACCAGCTGCTCAGTAACCTCCCTCACTCAGGTCCAGGATCGACCTATCGCAATTCCTCGACACTAAGTCGGATCAGGCTGTCGACCTTTGCAGTTCATCGACACTAAGTCGGATCAGGCTATCGACCTATCACACTCACAACCACCGAACCACACACGCGCGGCCAGGACCCCTTTACTGACGGGCGGGCCCCCTACCCCGTCTGAACGTGCAGACGCGTGTGATCGAGGACCCCCGTTTAATGAAGTGGGCCCACAACCTCAGGTAACCTCAATCACAATCACAAACACAGTTCAACAGACAGCAACAACACAAGTTCAGCACTCCACAGACACTCATGGCCACCCAAGACACCAACCCTAAAACACGGACTCAACAGCCCCACAGGCACTCACGGCCTCCCAAGATACACCAACAGTGACTCACGGGTCAACGACCCCACGGGCACTCGCGGCCACTCAAAACCACCATTAGTAACGACACGAGTTCACAACCCCACGGCACTCACGGCCACCCAAAACACCAAAACGACAACATGGGCTCTCATGGCCATACACGACTCAACAATAGTAACACGGGCTCTCAAGGCCACCCAAAACTCAACAACAATTAACACGGGCTCTCAAGGCCACCCAAACTCAGCAACAATTAACACGGCTCTCAAGGCCACCCAAACTCAACAATAAATAACGCACAACAACCTCCGGCATAAACGATGCCTCCAACAGTCGTAAGACCGCTAGTTTCACAAACAACCTCCGGGCAGGGTCATATGCCTCCAGTACTCCTAATGTCAATAAGTTCGCAATCAACCTCCGGGCATGGTCATATGCCTCCAGTAATTCAATTATCGCTAAGTTCTCTGTTTCCTACGACACTACTAAGTGTCACATGCTTTTCTCTTAAACGCTACAATCCCGTATCATGCAATTCTAATAATTTAATAATTCTACTCAACCCACGACACCCCGGTGTCACATGCAATTCCACTGTTAACTTTCCCTAATCAGGGCCGAGATCCGGCTACTTTTCCCTACCTCAACCAAAGAGCACCCGCTACGTTTCCTAGCTGCTGACGTTCTGGCTCGCTACCTCCGGGCTTCACCTCGATCGAAGTCGGACGCTAAAGATAACACGAAAGCCATAATTAGAGTCGGTTCCCAGGTTAATTTAAAGGTCACGATTAACCCAGTTGAAAACCGACAGTTGTCCTTTAAACTCGAGCGGGATAAAAGCGGGGTCACGGCGAATCGGGTTTGAGTACCCGAGCACCGCAACCGGTGCATGCGAGGCACGATCCCAATGCACGAGGTCCGATTCAGCGGTCCGCTTTTGTTCCTTTTTAAACCCAATTAGCAGTCCATTTTACCCAGAGTTCCAGAGTCGTTCCCAATTCCGATTAATAACCCTTTGTTCAAAACAGAACGGTTTTCGTTCCAAATCTATTTCTGTTCCGATCTTTTGAGCCCAAAATGGATTAAGTTCGGTTTTTGAACAACCGTCCCTAAATCCCGTTTACAAATTAGATTCTCAACCTCCTCGATTTAAAACCGTTTTTAAAACCAAATTGATTTTAATTCCTTTTTATTTTAAAACCCTACCCTTTCATTTTAATACCTCTTTCTTTTCAAATTCTTGATTTTGATTCCATCCAAACCAGATCCAAAAATGGTTTCTGTTTCCCTTGTTGTTTTCAAATCTTTTCTGTTAAAAACCCTGACTTTTGTTTCCATTTAAATCCAACTCACAGATTCAACGTTTTTAGTCCAAATTCGTTTTAGTTTAATTTTCTGTTAACAAACTCCTCGATTCATTCTGTTTCGAACACCCAACAGATACAACGGATCGTTTCAACAAAACCCAAATTCAACAGAAAATCGAAAACGGGAAAAATAAAGGTTCGGTTTCGAACCGGTCGGCCGCCGGCGAGGGCGGCGTCGGCCGGGGCCTAACCGTAGAGAAAGGGACGGTGGCGTCGGCGAAAAACGACGGGACACGGCGGCTTCGCGCCCGTGTCAGATCTGGACGGAGAGGAGGAAGGTGGACGGTCCGCGGCGAGATGGGGTTCGAAGGGCTCGGCTCCGTTCTGAGAGGGAGACGGTGGCGGTGGGCACGGAGGAGGGGTTTATGGCGGAGGCCGTGACTGGTGGTGGAGGAGGAGGTGAGGGACGGCTGGGAGCTCGGGACTACGGGTCGTTACCGGCGAGGAGAGGAGGGAGAGGATCGAAGAAGGACGAGCTCGGGCTCGGGACTGGGTGAGGACAGAGAGAGACGGCCGGTAGAGGGAGGTCGGTGGTGGTCGGATCCGGTGAGGGAGATGAACGAAGAAGACGACGTGGAGGAGGGAGACGGGAGCGGCGTGGTCGTGGTTGGACGGAGGAGAAGGAGCGGACGGTGAGGGAAGGGAGACGGACGGAGCTGGTGCGTTGGCCGGAGATGGAGGCGGGAGGTTGGAGCTGCGTGGATCGAAGAAGAGAGGGAGAGAGAGGTCGAAGAACGAGGGAGGCAGAGGATTAGGGTTCAGAACCCCTTTGCTTCGGTTTTATACCGAAGCCCTAAGTGGGCTTGGCACCCTTGGGCCTCAGGCGGGCCTGAGCACGGGTCAGGCCTGGCCTGGCCGGATCTGCAGCTTGGGCCGAGTCCGGTCCGACCCAATATTTTTTTTTTTTGAAAACAAACTCGTTCTCAACCTCGACGTTATTATTTAATAATTTAAACCTTAAACTTTTCTCGGTCTTTACACCAAATGTTTCACATAAGCCTCGCAACCACAAATCTTTAGGAAGGACAAAGCGGGCATCATCCCGTACCATTTTAAAATGGTGTCGCTTCCACACCCTTCGTCGAAGCCCGATTCACTATGAATGCGGTCGTCTCTAGAGCATAACCCCTTAAAGAGATTGGGAGATCAGTCCAACTAATCGTGGAACGGACCATTGTCTAACAATGTCCGATTTCTCCGTTTGGCTACACCTTTCAACTACAGTGTCCTAGGAGGCGTCCATTCCAAAAGGATCCCATTCTCTTTAGATGATCTGATAACTATGTGGTCAAGTATTTTGCACCTCGATCCAATCGAAGTGCCTTAATACCTTTGTCGAGCTGGTTTTCTACTTTAGTCTTAAACTCTTTGAATTTATCAAAAGCTTCAGACTTATGTCTCACCGAATAGACATAACCATATTTACTGTAATCATCAGTAAATGTGATAAAGTAGCTAAAACCCCTCATGGAAAGTGAACTTATTGGTCTACACACATTCGAGTGTATCATCCCCAATAATTCACCCGCCCTTTCATCGTGATCGATAAAGGGCAGTGTAGTCATTTTGCCCATCAAACAAACCTTGCACCTATCGATCGAATGGAATTCGAATGAACCTGAAAGCTCGCACTTCTGAAGTGCTGATAGGCGCTTTTTGTTTATGCGGCCCAAATGAAAGTGCCATAACAGAGTTAGGTTTAAATCGTTGGATTTAGACCTCTTGGTATTAACGTAATATATAGAACTTGAGGCATTGTTACCCATATCTAATATGTACAATCCTCCAACCAAGTCAGTACTGGTATAAAACATATCATTGCATAGAACATTGAAAACTCCATTTCCAATATTAACATTATATCCTTCCTTGTCAAACACGGATACAAATATAATATTCCTACTAAAAGTAGGTATGCAATATACATTATACAATAGTAAGACAAGGCCACTTGGCAAAGCAAGACTCATGGATCCTACAGCAGTTGCCACAACTCTAAGGTCCACTTCGTGCTTTCCAAACATCTCCTACTTTCAGCCACCATATATTAGTGCATGTGTGAGATTCAGTCCTGGTATCTAATACCCATGAATCTTTGGAAGTAGAGAGATGTAGCTCTATAGAGTTAATATCGGATGAAGGCACGGTCCCACCGCCCTTCCTTAGATCATCCAGGTTTCCTGATGAAGGCGTAGTCCTACTGCCCTTCTTCAGATCATCCAGGCTATGTGATGAAGGCGCAGTCCCACTGCCCTTCTTCAGATCAGCCGTGAACTTCCTGTAATCCCGGTTCCAATGACCAGGCTGTTAGCAGTAGAAGCAGACATTCTCAAGTGTCTCATCTTCCTGCCAAGTGCGCATGGGCCCCGCCCTTGCCACTTCCTATTCCCTTGTTGACCATCAGAATATCCTTGGATCCCAGATCCCTGATATATTCTTCTCAGTAGTTAATGACACTTCATGTAACTCTGATATGGTCTTAGAGACAGCCTTGTCAAGGACATATTCTTTGCGTTCAGACTTGAGGACTATCCTCAAAATTCTGTACTAGTCCAAATAGTTTGTCCCATTTAGCTTGACCCTGTCAAGAATGGTTTTTAATGACAAACTATTAATGTTCGCTGAATTTTCCATTTGATCTACAACAGATAAAATTCAATCAGTAAACTGAATAAATTTTATGAAGATCAAGCTTAAACACCAACAATCGATTCTAAACCTTTAGAATCTGAAACCAAGATCCTTGATTCACTCGATTAAGCTGAACTAATGCTCACCACCTAATCGAGCTATGTAGGTAGGACTCCATCCAATCACATCCAATGTGACTCTTGGCTAGGGTATGTACTTATGTACACGGCTTACCCTATCTGTTACCCTAGCTCAACCTCAGGTTGAGAATCGTAGTCGGGTCCACCAATTTTCAACTATGGCCCGTCACTATGTAGGTGCTCCGCTAATGCGCACGACATCCACATATGTCGTCCAAACCTACTACCCCGCTTTCCCATAGATGCTCCGCTAATGCGCACGACACCCATAGGACGGGGAGGTAGTAAGGTGTTGATAATTGGGAGTTATCAGACATGACCCGTTTTTACTTGTCCGGTTGTGTTTAAAACTTTGGCACATCCTAGATGCGATGAGCACATCAACTACATTCCAAATGCAATGATGCCTCAAATTACATCCAATGTAATTCTTCCTTCGAACCCGTCAACTACATCCAATGTAATGACGGTTCTAAGGGCTCACAAATAAGGATTAAAATTCCAATTTTATCTTTGCATGTGAGGTGATATGCTCGGTAAATAAAGTTAAGCATGCAATTCTAAAACACATAGAATTAATCATGCATAAACTAAACCAAGCATAAAGCGATAAATGTGCACATAATAGCCCCCTAAACTAACTCCCACTAGCTTCTTGAGCTCCACCGACTCCAAGCCGATGCCAACACCCGAAAAGCCACCGAATGACCTTTTCGCCCTTTCTTCGTCTTGAGTAAAATATTACAATTTAATACACGACTCACAGGTCGGGAATAAATAAATATTACAAACAAGTGGTTCGACGACCACACCTTGAAAGAATAATTACACGCTAACTCTAACTGCTCGCAGGCCGTGAAAAGCAATAAATAATTAAATCGAGCTCGGGGCTATTATGTACACCATGCCAACAACACATCACACATCATGTTATCAAACAATCATGTTATCAAACATAATGTGATTTTCCGGTTTTATTTAATAGCCAAGTTTCGAAAAATTTTGATGCTCGGTTTATCGAAACCGTTCAAAAATGAAACTATTGAACATTTGATCTTCGAGTTCGTCATGGCGGTTCCAAACTCGTCATAACTAACAAAACGTTTTAGCCTTGACATATCAACCATCCAATGGTCATGCTTGGCCTAGCTCCGTCCAACGGAGCCCCGTTTGGTCACGGTTTCGGCTCCCCGAGAGTCCCGCTCCCGAGACCCGAAAAATCAAATTTTTTTCAAAATTTCCAGATTTGAAATAATTTTAAAAAATTCATTTTACATGCATTAAATCCATAAACAGGAATTTAAAACATGTTATCAAACAATTTAGCAAAACAACATGCCAAAAACGAAACTTTCAAGCAAAACCGAAACTTTGAACACCGTCTTGTGAATCACGAAGGTTGCACGGCTCTGATACCACTGTTGGGTCTCGAGGTAGGGTTGGAGATGAACCAACTCGCAGCGGAAAATCAATGAAAACCAAGAGACGATTAAACCATGAAACAACTAACAAAGAATGGATTCACAAGAGAAAAATTCAGCACTATCTCTTACCAAAACAAGAACACCGGTTAACGAATGATTGGCTTGAGTCTCTAAGACGCCTACGTATCCACATGAGAATCAAAGCCACATAGTTCTTCTCTTTGAGGATTCAAGAACACAAAAATGGAGTTGGAAACTAGCTAAACCCGAAATGGCCATGGAAGTGGGAGAGAAAAGGTGTTTCCTATTCTTGTCTTGTTTTTGTTATGTTGAAAAAAGATGACTTAAACATAACAAAACCCATACTTGTCCAACTAAAGGCATGGGACAAGTATGGTGTCAAGTAAGGTGTAAATAGGACAAAGTATGGCAAGACAAGATTGTGTTAGGTGGTGAATCACCAACACCTTAATCCTTGTCTTGCTTACTTAGTACTAATTAATCAAGACTTGACTAATTAGTTCCATGGGCCTTGGTTGCATGGGCCTTTCACGGGCCTCTTGGAACATGGCCCGTAGCCATTTCCAACGAGGTCCCGTGATTCGCTCATCGCCTCCAAGCCTTCCATACCGGAAATGTCCAACATTATCCGACGCGATCAATCCCAAGACTCCAAGCCCTGTCTCGATCCGTAAAGTCCTATTCACTTACTTACGAGCACATGACCCAAAACCCAGTTTTGGTCATGTCCCGAGAAAACTCCCTTTTGGCCATTCTCCATAAATGTGTCAATGAGTTTCATCCTCCGGTGTGACCCTTAGGTTTATGCATGTCAATAGATCAACGTAAAATACCATTTTACTTGATCCTATTTAAGTGGCAACTAACGAGACTTTAGTATTGCCTGACACTGCATAGCGAATCGACCCTGTCGATTCTAACCTTTCCGTCGTCCCTGTCATTATCCTTTTATCTCCGATATCCTGATTGAGATAAGGCATGGAGCCGTCATCCTTATTATTCTCAATTACCGTTCCTTGATATGTGAGATGACTGAAGATATGATACCCAGTATCATGTGCATGTCCATGCTATTCTTTTAGTCACTCTCGATCAAGCGGCCGAGAACCGATATCTTTCCCATACCTCAGTATGAGGGATAAATCCCTTAGCCGTCTTTCGTGTCACTCATGTAGCCCGTCCCCAAGCCAATCCTGGCCGTTATGGAAGCCCTGTTATGGACAACGTTAGGCTCAGGTCAAACTCAGTTGTTGACTACATAGCGATCACAAAGACTCCTTGGTCTAAGGATACATGACAAGCTATGACACTGAATATGTTCATGACTTAATCTATGGCACAGATTCAGGGCGAGTCGTCCAATATCATGTCCCACATGATATCTATGATCAGACTCCGGAATCCCATTTCAATGACTAACAGAACGTAAGTCATAAAGAGCCATCTTTCATACTAGTCGCTTCTAGAGAAGCTTTGTTGACTAGGGACCCATCGAGTGTGATCTATATCGATCTATGGTTCTATTCGCATGGTGGGCATAGATCAGAGCACACATCGATATATTACTCCAACACATAAGTAATATAAAGCCGCTTTAATTTTATTGCTAACGATGATATATACATTTGGACATTTAGGATTGAACTACGGGCACTAAGACTAACACGTTTTGGATCCAAAAAGCTTAGTCGTCGTCGCAGCGGTCTTAGTTGAGCCGTTTCCTTGTAGCCCGTGAAGTTTCGTAATTTCTTGGAAAAAGTGCCCGTTCGGGGCCCGAGACAGCCGAATTTCGCGAATCTGATTGGAAAATATCTAGGAGATGTTTTCTAAGAAGGTGTGGGACCCACTTGCCACATGTCAATTATGTGGTGGTGTTAGGTTTTTTTTTTAACAAAACAAATGAAGAGACTTTAGTGTTAGTTTTGTAAATAAAGAAAAGTTGGTGTTAGTTTTGAATAAACAAAAGGGAAATGAGAAGAGGTGTCTCGGCCACTTAGCAAAAAAGGGAGAGTTTGTTGAGAGAGAAAAGGAAATAGAAAGAGAAGGAGAAAATGGAGAAAAAGAGAAGAAATGGTTGGAGCTTTGTGATTTCCCGACGATCCAACCGACGGATCATCTCAACGATCGAAGAATCGAGTTCCCGTTATCATTCCCTACGGTGAGCACCTAATCGATTTTCCTTTTGTTACGTTTGAAAGTTAGGGTTTGGGTTTAAATGGGTTAAATTTGGATGAGTCGAGGTGTTGGGTTCGTTTCCGGTGACCGGAGCCTCGGGGAGCTCCGACCACCGTGTGTGGTGGCTGCCGGAGTTGGGGGGTGGCTGGCCGGAGCTAGGGCCGGCCACCATGGTGGTGAACCGGCCCAAAACCGGCCCAACCACCCTCGGGTCTTAAGGGCCGGGTGGGGCCCACATGTTCGGGTATCGGGTTTTCATGTTCGGGTGGTTTAGGACGATCCCCAAGTCGTTAATCCACACCCGGACCGAAATTTGGAATTAAATTGTGAAAGTTGTAATTGATGGGTTTAGAAACTTGAAACGTGAATTAAATTACTCGGAAGTCGGAAATTGATTCCGTCGAGTGCATAGGAACCCTTGAATTATTCTAAGACCGTAGAAACGAAAACGTGAATTTTCGGAGCCCCGGAAGGACGTTTTCCAAACCCGGGCAGATTCGCCATGTCGGGCGAATCGGGCCTTTCTGGGTCCATTAGTGACAATGTCGAGTAATTGGGAAGTTTGGGAGTGATCGACATTGTCGGGTTTCATTTAGGCGTTTAATTCTTTAAATTCAGGTTTCGCATGCTTACTTAAAAAGTGTGTTAATTGTAATGATTGTAGATCGTGTCGCATACCGTGGATATAGGAGGCTAAGCGGGAATTATGGAGCTTTGCCGAAGTAAGAGTATCGGGTTTGACACGCTTCAAGAGGTAGGGAAAAGTAGCCGGATCTCGGCCCTGACTAGGGAAAGTTAACAGTAGAAATGCATGTGACACTTGGGTGTCGTGGGTTAAGTAAGTTTATCGAACAATAGAAAGGCAGGCGACACCGGGTGGTGTCGTATGATACGGGAACGTATCGAACAATAGAATTGCATATGACACTTAGTAGTGTCGTAGGAGCAGTGAACTTATTGATATTAGAACTACTAGAGGCATTTGGTTATGCCCGGAGGTTGATTGTGAGCCTGTTGATATTAGAACTACTGGAGGCATTTGGTTATGCCCGGAGGTTGATTGTGTGCCTGTTGATATTAGAACTGCTGGAGGCATTGGTTATGCCCGAAGGTTGATTGTGTAGTTGTGTCTTGGGTGGCCTTGAGAGCCCATACTTTACTGTTTGTGTCTTGGGTGGCCATGAGAGCCCGTAATTTACTATTGTGTCATGGGTGGCCATGAGAGCCCGTGTTTTACCGTTGGTTTCTTGGGTGGCCATGAGTTCCCGTCGGGTTGTTGAGCCCGTGAGTTATTGTCGGTGTGTCTTGGGTGGTCATGAGTGCCCGTGGGGTTGTTGAGCCCGTGAGTTACTATTGGTGTGTCTTGGGAGGCCGTGAGTGCCCGTGGGGTTGTTGAGCCCGTGAGTTACTGTTGGTGTATCTTGGGAGGCCGTGAGTGCTCGTGGGGTTGTTGAGCCCGTGAGTAACTCTTGGTGTGTCTTGGGAGGCCGTGAGTGCCCGTGGGGTTGTTGAGCCTGTGAGTTACTATTGGTGTGTCTTGGGAGGCCATGAGTGCCCGTGGGGTTGTTGAGCCCGTGAGTTACTGTTGGTGTGTCTTGGGTGGCCATGAGTGTCTGTGAAGTGTTAGACCGGTATTGTTGCTGTTTGTTGAACTTTGCTTGTGATTGTGATTGTGGTTACCTGAGGTTGGGGGCCCGCTTCATAATAACGAGGGTCCTGTGATCGCACGCGTCTGCATGTTCAGACGGGGTAGGGGGCCCTCCCATGAGGAAAGGGGTCCTGGCCGCGCGTGGGTGGTGACAGGTCGACAGCCTGATCCGACTTTGTGTCGGGAAAAGTGCAACAGGTCAACCGCCTGGCCTGACAGGGATCGGTAAAGGGCGTGAGGGGGTTACTGAGCAGCTGGAGTATGATCCTTTTTGATCTTGTTTGGGGTGCGATCCTTAGTGATCTTGGGTGTTGCGTGGTTATCTGTCGTGTCTTTGGAGGAAGTCGTCAATCGTTGTGTCGGGTCTACATTACGTTTCCGAGTGTTGAATAGGTTGATGAAAGTGACGGTTTGTGTGTCAGTCGGGTTACTTGAGTTTGGGGATAGTGGTCCCCGGTGTTCGGTTGTTGTTGGTGTTACCGGCATTGTCTGCTAAGTATGCCGTAGTCAGTCTGTTATCCATGGTGGTGAGCGAACGCTCACCCCTAGCTTCTTTTCCTACAGGTACTGGTCGCGGGATGGACTAGGTGAGCTTCCGAAGCTTGAAGAGCTAGGAGCGGGAGTCCGGGTTTACTTTTGAGTCTAGCGACGTATACCTTGTATTTTGTCCGTTTGTTGGGACGTACTTTTGAGTTGTAAATAATTATTTTGTTTAAGTAAATGGTGGTTTTAAAGTGTTTTATTTAAAAGGCTTGAAAAATGTTTTATTGTTTTAAACGTTCACGTTCCGGGTTCGGTTCTACTGAATTTGGGGCGTGCCAGGACATATGCCCTCTGAATGCAGGCTACCAAAGAAAGGCAAACTAAATGAGGAAAACGTGGTGGAAGTCATTGTACAAGGTGTATCTGACATTCATTTGTGTGCAATGATCTCTGAAATCAACATGGTTGACTCAAATCCCAGAGACTGATGGCTTGATACTAGAGCCTACTTCAAGTGATGGGGAGAATATCTACATGGTAATAAATCTACTTCAAAGATCAAGGGAATGGGCACGATCATTATGAAAATGACTTCTAGCAAAAATTTAACGCTAAAGAATGTCGTCTATGTGTCGGACATCCGCAAGAACATAGTATTTGAAAGTCTTTTAGACTCACATGGGTTTAAAGTAACTTTAGAGGTTGGGAAGTTCACTCTATGGAAGAGTAGTTTATATGTAGGCGGTGTAATGGGTTATGGAAATTTAATACCTAGAAAAAGAAAGACGTTTCTTCTACTTATAGCATCGAGTCATGTTGTGTATGGCATGGTAGACTTGGGCACGTTAACTACGAAGTGCTGCGTAGATTAATCAACTTGAATCATGTCCCTAAGTTTATAATTGATTTCAAACATAAATGTGAATTATGTGTTGAATCAAATCAAACAAGGTCTTCAATTCATAATGTTCAAAGGAAAAATCAACCACTTGATCCAATGCATACAAACCTTTGTGACTTTAAATCTAGTCCAACAAGAGGAGGGTATAAATATCTTATTGTCTTCATTGATGATAGCATGGAGTATTGTCATGTGTATCCGCTAAAGTGTAAAGACGCAGATTTGGATAAGTTCATTCTCTTTAAGCAAGAAGTAGAAAACAAACTTGGTAAAAAGATAAAAGTTATTAGAAGTGATCGTGGGGGCGAATATGTTCAACCATTTGGAGAGTATTGCTCTCAACATAGAACTATTCATGAGATAACCCTACCATTCTCTCCTCAGTCAAATGGAGTAACAGAGCGCAAAAAGTGCACATTGAAAGAAATGATGAACGTTATGCTAAATAGATCTAGGTTTCCACAGAATATGTGGGGGAAGCTATCTTGTCAAATAAGTACCTTTTGAATAGGGTACCTCGTAAGAAAGAAGACAAGAACACACACGAATTATGGAAAGGGAGAAAGCCTTCCTATAATCACTTGAAATTGTGGGGGTACCTTTCTAACGTATTGGCCCCCATTACCAAAGAAGATGAAAATCGGACCTAAACCAGTACACTATATTTTCATTGGGTACGCTGCACACAACAATGCATATCGGTTCTTGGTATATGAATCTAAAAATCAATAACTTCAAAATAACACGATAATGGAGCCAAAACATGCCTCATTATTTGAGAAAACATTTCCATGCAAAATGAAGGTAGTTTCGTATCTAAAAGACCTTTGAAAGTTGATGAGGAAAACTATGAAAACTACTAACAAGAGGTCAAGATCGAGGAATCTCAACAAATGTTTCAACATGAAGAGGCTGAAGATGAAGTTTGAACCCAGAATAAGAAAAAGAACAAGGATATAAACATCCTTTGGCCCATACTTATATTGACCTACATGGTAGAGGGGGAACCTCATACCTATACTCAAGCTATAAGCTCAATAGAAAGACCTATGTGGAAAGAGGCTATAAAAAGTTAAAATGAGTCCTTCATGCAAAACCATGTGTGGTAGTTAGTGGACCTTCCTCCGAGCATAAAACCATTAAGTTCTAAATGAATCTTTAAAAGGAAATTAAAGGTAGATGGAACAATAGATATGTACAAGGCCAGATTAGTTGTGAAAGGGTACACACAAAAACAAGGTCTTGACTACTTTGACACATATTCTCTCGTGTCTACAATAACATCCATTAGGATGCTCCACGCGATTTCCGCCCTGTGGAATCTTGAAATACATCAAATGGATGTTAAAACAGGTTTCCTCAATAGAGATATAGATGAAGAAATCTATATGATACAACCTGAAGGGTATGTACCTCCAAGGAAGTACAAGAAAGTTTGCAAGGTATTAAAATCCTTATATGGATTAAAGTAAGCACCTAAGCAATGAAAAAAAAGTTTGATGAAGTCTTGCTAGACAATGACTACAAGATAAATGAGTTCTACAAATGTATATATGTTAAAACCGCAAATGAGGGATATATGATCCTATGATTTTATGTGGATGACATCCTAATCATAGGAAGCAATGATAAAATGGTAAAGAGTACCAAAGACTTGCTAAACTCTAAGTTTGACATGAAAGATATGGGACTCGCTGATATGATTTTGAGCATCCAAATCAAACGTTTATCTAATGGTGTCATGTTGACCCAATCACACTACGTGGACAAGATATTGAGTAAGTATAGTAAGAAGGATACTGGTAATGCTAAAACACCAATAGACGTTAGTAAACACTTGTATACAAATAAAGGTGAAAGCATTGACCAAGTAGAATATGCACGAATTATAGGCAGTTTCATGTATCTCATGAGTTGTACTAGACCTGGCATTGCATTCACTATGAGTACATTGAGCAAATTCACGAGTAATCCAGGGATAGACCACTAGACAGATGTCATAAGAGTACTTAGATACTTGCGATACACTCGTGACTATGTACTACAATATACGAGAGAACCTACTGTTCTCGAAAGATAATTTGATGCTAGTTGGATATTTGATATTAAAAATTCAAAGGGAACGAGTGTATATATCTTTACTCTATCAGGAGCAACAATATAGTGGAAATCCTCAAGACAAACGATTATAACCAGATCCATAATGTAATATTAGTTTGTGGCCTTGGATAAAACCACTAAAGAAGTTGAGTGGCTACGAAACTTCTTAGAGAATATTCCAAACTGGCCCAAGGTATGCCTGAATTGTGATAATCAATCATCAATTAACAAGACACAAAGTTTTTTGTACAATGGTAAGAGCCGACACATGCGTCATAAACATAATACCATTAAACAATTGATCTCAACTAGAGTTATCGTTATTGATTTTTGTAAGATCAAAGGATAACATTTTGGATCCACTAACCAAAGGGTTAGAAAAAAATCTAGTTGAAAAGCATTAAAAGGAATGGGTCTAAAGCCCATAAATAATTAAGGCGTTATGTGAAGGAAAACCCAACCTAGTCGACTGGAGATCCCTAGATCTAGGTTCAATGGGACAACCTAGTTACATAAACCTTGCGTGGTCACTATGGGGGTCAACCCCGGGTCCATTCCTATGATGTAAATAGTGATTTAAAACGTGTTAAGGTTTATCTATGCTTTTAATGATTCTTTGTGCTTTAAGAGTATGAGGAAAAAAAATCACATATGTGAGACTGAACTGGGGTCACTTCAAGGGAAATTAACGCGGCTTAGTTGTCTTAAACTCTTGCAAAACCAGGAGATGTCCATTACCTATCGGACATAACCATGAGAACCGGAAAAAAAAGTGTTTGTTGGTGTTTGTGTGGAATGTATCATCATTTACATAAATGACAGGATAGTTCAAGGACATCACGTCTAGTAGTTAGTAAAGTAAATCTACTTTCACGAGGGAAGGTTCAAAGGTGTTTCCCACTTATCCTATGTAGATATCAGCTATGAGAAGTCACCATCCTATCACTTTCTGCTCGCGTTAAATTTTATTCATGTGGGGGATTATTGGGCAAAAGTGAGTTAGGACAAGTGCAAATGGTCAACTTGATGTTTAATTACCTATCAGATCGGCTCATCCTAGAACCATGGAAATATTAGTTTTGTGTTCTAGGAAGTGAGTCCTTAAAATGAGATATCATGAAGTCTAAACGGACAAGAGGTGAATGAGAAATTAAAACTCAAAGATCACTCATTGAACTTGATTGTTGAGAAGAATGAAAATGAAAAATGCTCCATTCTTATGAAGACCCACATGAAAATATTACCAACCTTTTCTTGAGTTTATATAGCATGACCTTCCTATCATATTTGAATTGTTTGAATGAAAGGCTCTCTCTCGCACGTAAGCACAAGGGAGGTGCAAATTTAGAGTCTGTTCAACCTGAATAGGCTTGAACTCATGTGCATAAGCATGACATGTGGGTCGCGAATGCTACAGCGGATTTGGGTCGTAACGCCAGCTTCGTTATGCTTCGGCCCGTATTAAAATTTCAACAATTAATTTCCATAATTTTCAATTTCAACATATGCAAATTAAGGAAATCCGAAAAAAATTCAGTTTTGGAAATTGATATGCAATTAAGGAAATTTCTGAAATCTGTATTATTTTCCAAATTATTTTTAGAAATTTATTTATTTTAAAATTAATATTTAATATCCGAAATTTTTTATTTCCAAAAAAAATTGTATCCAAAAACTCGCTCTCAACTCTATCCCCTTTTACCTATTTAAGCTCTACTCTAGTCATTATTCGAAAACACAAAATTTACATACAAAATTCTTCTCCTTCTCAAAGACCAGAGAAATCGTTTTTTTCTTATTCGGTCCTACTTCTCATACACGGTTTCGAGTTTTTTTTACATTTTCGTTGTACCTGGGAGACTTTCTTAGACAGGAAAATAAAAACTCGTAAGAAAGCCGGTTCGTGGGCCTCGCCAAACCAGTGTCCTCTCTGATCATCGCGTGAGGTTACTTTATCCATTATACATTACTTTTACGATTTTGTTACTTTATGTACTCTGATCTTCATTGATAATATTTGATTCACTTTTTATCTGTTTTTTATTGTTCATGGACTAACCCGTCTAACGGATCTACTAAGCGCGGAGCACCCCATGTGCTCAACCATGTTTGATCCTTTCTACCGGTCTCTACTTGTTTGTGGTGGTGCAACGGTGTGATTTTGTGGTTTTTCGATGGTGGTTTCCCCGACAAGTTTGTTGCAGACGTTCGATTGTTGTGTGAAGATCTCCATATCATGTCTGCATTGTGCGCCATGTTGATGAGCTCTTTGAGGTGAGATTTCTATGAACGTCGGTCTCTTTTTCTACTTGGTTCTTGTGGCCACTCTATTCTTCCCCTAGTTCCAGATCAATTTTGTTCTTCCCCTATCCTCGGTCATTGTGGTGGTGGGGGCTTGTCTTTTTGTTAAGCGTTGGTCTACGACGAGTTGTTTTAGACTTTTTGTCATTTGTTTGAAGGCTAATGTGCTTTCGGGTTATAAGGGTTAACGAGTTTCGGTAGTGGCTCGGCATTGGTATCAGTAGCCCACGGTGACCACGAGTGTTCTCCCCCCTATTCCATGGGAGAATCCCCTCAGGGTTCTATCGGTAGCATCAATTTGTTTCCTATGCCAGGTACACGTTGAGCCCTACTTCCCCCGAGCCCCTCATGCCCCGCACCGGGGGCTACCTTCGCCATCCCCCCAACTACCTTTGCGAATTTTCCCTCCATCCATCGAAAAACGCCCCAGATCTCTGAACAGCCCTTACATGGCATCCTCCCCAGCCAGCGGTCCCGAGAACAATGTCAGCCCGGGGTTCGGGGACAAAACCAGTGCCTTATTAGCCATCAAAACTACCACAGCCGCCCCAGGCCAAGGACCAACACGCATCGTCCGTCGTAAGGTTGGTAAAAAAAGGTTGGTCCTTGCCGAGACCCAACGAGAGGCCCTTGTCGAGCTGCCCTTCACGTCGGAAACGGAGATGTAGGAAACGTTGCCCTCGCTGCAAAAAATTATTGCTACTCCTGCAATGAGTGACGGGGAACCTTGAACCGTCACTGTTGGGTAAGAAGGATTGTCCATTTCGTCGTTGCTGAGGATGGAAAAGACACTATTTTCGTTATTTTCGCTACAAACCTAGAGAGCGGCACACAGTATAATTAATCATTTCTTTTCGGAAGAATTTCTAAATGTTCGAAGTTAAATTTGTTGTATTATTTGTATCCATATATGTTTCCATCTATAATTATCATTGTTATTAAAAAACAATATGATATACAAACACAGTGTATCAATGGACAATTACTGACCCTGTAATTAGTCATTTATGAGTTAATCATGACTGCTTGCTTATACTTATTATAACAAAAGATACAAGGACTTTTTTTTTGAAACGGGTAACCGGAGAAGTGCATTAATGTAGAAAAGAAACCATATATGATAGAGCGTAACCGCTCTGGGTTCCAGATATATGTCTGGACCGACCGTAACAAGCCCAGCGCTCATGGACCCATAAAAATAGCCTACTTGATATCGTAGACAATACCTCAGGACATCCTCATACCGACATTTCAACGATACAGAACATGGTAAGAAAAAACCAAATATAAATCAGGCTAATACAACCCAAATAAAAACGACCTAATGGAGAAAACAGACTGAAATTGAGTGCTCTGAATGCGGTTTTCCCGAGACCTCCCAACACCGGCAGTCCCGGGTCTGTGGCTATAGTCCGTAGACGGACCGTCCCACCCCCGCTGGATCTCCTCATTTTTCTGAAGGAGGCCGACTCACCTCCGTCTGTGAATCCTGGACTTCCTCCTTGTCCCTCAGCGACGTCCCTCGCGGGTTCGTCGTGGTTCGCCCCGAACCAACTCTGTTCTGCTCCTTCTTCCCGCGCATGGTCGTGACTGGCGAGGGTTGCTTCAGATCCGAAGCAGTAGCGGCTGAAGAGCGGTCTGCGTTACTCCGATGTTAGAGAGGGCGACGTCCATCCCGACGAGCGACATGAAGATGGACGAGATTGACCAGAGAGACGGCGTGAAATACCTCGTGGCCCTTGTGTTGCAGTGTTCTGGCGCCCCGAGGACGGTCCCGTCGCCGAGGGTGATGGCGGCGAGCGTCGTACCGTCGTTGACGCAGGCCAGATCCAAACGCAGCCGTGGGATGGCGGCGATGATCAGGCCGAAGGAGGGCAGCGGCGATCGAGCGGGCCAGGAGTCGTGAAGCAGGGAGAACGGGGATGAACCGGTGAGAGGCTACCATGGCTGCCATAGTTGTAGTTGGAGCGATCGGCGATGTTGGGGTAGACGCTGAAAACGAGCTGGTTGCGGCACTGTAATGGGTTGTTGATGACGCTGCGTTGGGGAGAAGACGATGGACAGTATAGACCGGAGACCACGTCGATCAAGGGATGATCGGCGGTGGTAGATTGTACCCCTGAGGATTGTGGGAGGAAACCCTAGGATTTCAGGGAGAGCGTTGCGTTTTCAGTTGCTGCGTGGTGTTTCTGCGGCCAAATGAATCAACTTCAACACTTGTATTGAATCATTAGATACAAGGACATTTAATTATAAACATTCTAAAATTATTTGAAATGGGTCCATTTCTACTCAAATTTATAACTCATTTCTCCTACAGGTTAAGAATAGTAAAACTTCTTCAACCTTTTTGTGTTATCACTATAGGAGTGCAATCAAATAATTGCCATAACTCATGTAACTGTTCTGTACCCTGGAAGACTTCCATAGAAGGCAAGTCTTCCCTTCTTAGAAGGGAAAAATAATAACCCAATTCCTAAAACAGGATATCTCAGAAACATATATATTTGAGTTGGTATGTACAAACAAAAAAAGTAAGAGACATACACTTGATTCTAAATAACATCATAAGTTTTATACTGGTTTATATGATTAAGAAATTGTATAACCAAAGTATTTCTTATTTATAGTAGTGATCTTTTGAACTTTGGAATGACCATAAAAAAATGATTTGATTTGTTTTGTCCAACTAATTACTCAAATACTTTGGTCTCCACTTGAGCCTAATGACAACTAATGAGATGGATTATCAAAAACTTCTCAATTGTTTTAGAATAAAATGCTCTTATAAGTTCTCCGAGCAAATTTGCTCTTTTAGAATGACGATCAAAGCCATCATTTCCCGAACCATGCATTATCCAACTAAACTCATTACGAGTTTTAGAAATGTGACTATAAAAGAAAACTCAAACTCAGTTCTCACACACCTAACTTTATCTAACATGAATAATATTTGTTATCGATTTTTCTTTTCAAAGTTTGCAAGAACTCATGAATCTACTGACTACAAAAAGGGTAAGCGGCCACATACATGTTGGATAGATACATGCACCTTATAGAGACAAAGACCCGCGATATCATTCGACCTGCAAGTCCTCTAGACATTCCTCTTTTAGTAAGTGTGAACACGACCAATACTTCTACCATAAAGCCGAACAGGACGCTCAAACACCACCATGTTACCACATTATTACAATCAAATGCACGTGCATGGAGAGAACGGTAGAGAGGGTCTACTTTAGATTGTGTAATAGATATCACTGGAGAACTTATTCAAACCTATGGAGAGGCCGACTTGAGGGGAGATCAGTAATTTTTCAAAAATAAAACAAATAACCAATGGAAAGCTCTGAAGTTAGTTGTGATCTCTTCGGACCAAGTTCTTGTAAACAAGGTGGAGGCGGGACGGTTGCAGATACTTCTTTCTTCTTTGATTTACCCTCCACCTAGCTTTAAGTGTATTACAGGAAGCAGCCTTATCAACTCATTGCTGAGGGATGATTGAAGTCTTTGAACTTTGCAAAGAGGAATCGTGATTCTCAATCCCGACAAGATACACTACACCAGCTTCGCTCTTCTGTGACGGGACATTTTTTATGACGTCGCGGAAGTTAATATCTCCTGCCACGTCATAATATGGCGTCCTAGTAGGTAAACCATCTACGACGCTAAAGTATGGCGTCGCAGATAGTAGTAACTACTGCGACGTCTTTCTATGGTGTCACAGATTTTGGTCACTCATGCACAGTATGCCTATGGCGTCATAAGAGTTATATCGTCTTTAATAGCACAACAATTTTCCGCTACAGTCCCTACCAAACTCTTTCTTCTCGTTCAAAACCTCCCTTCCTCTCAAAATTCTGCGGAAATTTCACTATACCAAAAGCTTACATTAGCGATTAAATCAAAAGCGATGGTCGTTGTTGAAACATTCAACAGCAACAAAAAAGAATTTTATCGGTATTGAAACTTCAATACCGACTGAAATAGATTAATTCGGTATTAAAACATTCAATAACGACCAACTTATAATTATGTCGGTGTTGAAACTTTTAATGGGGATTAAAACAAATTCAGTCGGTATTGAAACTTTCAGTGCCGACCGAAATACAAGTTGGTCGGTATCGAAAAACTAAGTGATGACTAAATTGTAGTTAGGTCATTATTGAATGTTTCAACGTCGAATAACTTTTTTTTTGTTTCAACAGCGACCGAGTCAAAATTCAGTCGTTGTTGAAACTGAACAGAGAGAAAATACTTAGTTTTATTTTTCGTTTTCTAATTCCAAGTGTAAATCAATGTTTTTTTGTGATAAAAGATATTATATAATTTTTTATATAACAATATCAATCTAATGACTATAAAATTTTACATTATGGGCATCATTTCCTCAAAGTTAGGTTTTGATACGATGAGTATTCAACAGCGATCGATTCCAAATTAAATAGCTGTTGAAACCGGGCAAATTCTATTTTTTGTTTGTTTTCTCGAATTGAAGTGTAAATCGATGTTTTTGGTAATCCAAGACATTGGATAATTGCTTAACAATAATATCAGTCTACTGAATATAAAATTAAAAATTATGGATACCGTTTGCCCATTCGATCAATGGATATTCAATAGATATTAGGGTTTCAACCTCTTCTCTCTCACTCGCATAGCCTCAGGTGAGTTTTGGAAATAACCTTATGTGAAGTTTAGTTTTGCAAAAATACCTCCTCCATGTTTTATTTGGAAAAAAGACCTCCTAGTTAATGAAAATTTGTTATTCTCTCTTTTACCCTTTCGTATTTTTGCAAAAAAAACCCTAAAACATCATCCCCTAAAAAAACCACATTTTCAGCCCCGGCCTCCACATCTGAAAAATCAGCACCGCCGTCCACCACCTTCCCAAGCGTCATCCACCACCGTCCACTACGCCTTGCTCCGACAATGAAATCATCCTCTTTGTGTCTGGCATTGAAGCAAAGCTCCAAGTAAGTTACTGAACATCATCCTCTTCAAAATTTGTAATTTTCATTTCTAGGTTTGAGTTGAACTTCGAAATGAGGATGGGAAAAATGATTTGTAGTGGTTTAATACGTATAAAGTTAGTGAATTCAACAGAGGGTTGGAATGGGGTGCATTAGATTCATAGTTTGGAGGTTCTGGGGATTTTCTGGAATGCTGAACCAGTAGGACCGATCAGCAGACCAATTGTATCCCCTTGCCGATCGGTGGACAGAATCTATTAGGGTTAAGTATAGTCCTTTGACCGTACAGCAGGTATGTCAGCCGATCGGTAATTGAATTGTATGGTAAGTTGGTCGTACGGTGGATTTGTTAGCCATACGGCTATTTTCATATTCTACAACCACCTACTTAATTAGTAATATGTCTTTATGAGGTTGTACTTGTCATAGGAATGAGTGAAGTTTTAGTCCGTGCTACTTATGGGGGGGGGGGGAATATAAGCTAGAGGATGGGAAGTATAATTGGATATTAACAAACGAGAATCTGATTAGTTTTCTTGTTGATGATAGTACAACATTGAACACATTGAAGAACCTCCTTTATTCTCGCATCGGGGTGAAGGAAAGTGAGAAAAAATTGAAACTTAGTTACATAGCTTGTATGCCCAATTTTATAGGAGTTATTCCGCCAGATAAGATCGTAAAGGATTTTCATGTTCAAGGTTTTGTAAATGAAAACAGAAATATAGGTTCCAGGACTATCTTTTGTGTAAAGATGATCAACAAAGATACCATTGGTGTCGAAGCCAAAACGGTGGAAGTTGAATATGGGGTCCACGATAATACGGTTGTAGTTGCACTGGAACCTGTTGCAGTTGAGGATGAAGGACATGACATATATTTTGACGTGGGTATTTGTAGCCTTGCAGATAATGATGAAAAACTATTTATTCGGCGTCGACGTAGAGAAGGTCCTTCGGAAGCACAAGCATCATCTCCTACAGGACCACCGGAAAGCTTGGATAATATTGAAGAGAACGGTGAAATGGTGGAGTATTTTTCTGGAAACCAGCAGTTTCCGTTAGATACGATGCATCTTGAACAAACCATGATCGGTTTTAGGGATCAGTCAGGTTTAGTAGTTGGTAAACAATTTCGGAACAAGAAAGCAGTGATAACGTATCTGGATGAGATTGTTGAGAAGGGTAATTTTATGATACAACGTGATAGATCTTCAAAGGTGCTATACATTACAAAATGTCGTGGTGCTGATTGTGGATGGAGAGTGTGTGCCGCAAAAGATCGGGGATCGAATAATTTCTCCATTGAACCTATGAGTCTTTGCATACTTGTTTGGTCAGTTATCGAAACTCCTAGAAAAGTCAAATGAGTACGGAAGCGATTTCTTGTATGTTGGCTACAAAATATAGTGGAAGGAAAATGATTCCCAAAACCAAGGCTAATCATGGAACCGTTTACCCAATGTTACGAGAACCGGAGTGGAATATTGATGATATGGATCGTGAAGTTTGTATAGAGGTTATCCCTCCATACTATATATCGAAACGTGGTAGACTAACTGAAAGAAGAATTCCTTCGACCGGTGAGGCTCGAAGAGCGACTCAAGCAGCTCCAAAGCGTCATAGTAAATGTGGAAATTGTGCAATTGTTGGTCACAACAAACGAACATGTCCTTCGCTTGCTTATGCATCTAATGTATAAGAATACTATCTATTTGTGAGACTGTGTATTTATTTCCGATTACACTACTATTTGTTAAGGATACTATTTAGTTGTGAATGTTTTAATTGCAATCGTTAGATGTGTTGAATGTATCCATTCTACGGTTAAATGATTGCAAAATTGATTATGCATGTAGCCAATCGTTAGATGTGTCAGCCGAACGGCGGAACTACCTCTCAAAGGAGGTAATGGAATCCAACTATGTCGGTCGATCGGTCTAGGAGTCTACCGAATGGCTAATCAGGTGACTTTTGGTGAAGCAAAAATCGAAGACTTTTGATGATTGGGCTTGATTACAAAGTGTTTACCCATAAGGTAAGATATCCAATGCTTGGTAGCAAGTAAGACCGTGAGCATCTCATTCTCATAGACTGACAGAGCTCGTTGTCGTGGCCCCAAAGCCTTGTTGAAAATCACTATAGGCTTGCCAATTTGGGTGAGAAAAACCCTTAAGCCCGTGCTTGATGCATCCGTTTCCAAGACAAATGTGACTTGAAAATCTGGTAAGGCTAGAACTGGAGCAGATGTAATCGCAGCCTACAAAGCCTTAAAAGAAATTGTGGCCTCCGGGGACCAATGAAAGGCATCCTTGCGAAGAAGATCATTCAATGGTTTGGCTATTGTGCCATAATGCCGAATAAATCTGCGATAGTAGTCAGTCAATCCGAGAAATTCACGGAGCTCCTTCATTGTTGTAGGGATTGGCCAATCAAGGACACCCTCTACCTTGCGTTTATCCATTGACACGTCATTGATAGAAATAACATGGCCCAAGTATTCGATATCAGAAGCTGCAAACACACACTTGGAAGCTTTAAGATACAATTGTTCAACACACAGAATTTCAAAGACTAACCTGAGATGTGTGGTATGATCCTCCAATGACTGTGAATAGATGAGCACATCATCAAAGAAAACAAGCACGCAGACCCTGAGCAAAGGTCGAAAGATATCATTCATCAATGACTGGAACGTTGAGGGTGCATTTTTAAGCCCAAAGGGCATGACGAGAAACTCGTAATGACCCGAGTGTGTGCAAAAATCCGTCTTGTAGACATCGTCTGGTTACATGGAATCTGATGATAACCGGCACGAAGGTCTAATTTGCTTAAGGTAGCATCATAGAGCTCATCAAGGAGTTGTTCAACTAGTGGAATTGGGAACTTTGCCTTAATTGTCATATCATTCAAACGACGGCAGTCAACACAAAGTTGCCAAGTATTATCTTTCTTCTTCTTCTTCACCAAAATGACTGGGAAAGCAAATTCACTTATATTGGGTCTAATAATTCCCTTATCCAACATCTCAGCAATTAATCGCTCAACTTAGTCTTTTGTGCTGAGGGATAGCGATATGGGCGAATTTTAACTGCAGACGCATCAGGAAGCAAGGTAATCGCATGATCTTGAGTTCTAGGAGGTGGTAAAACTTTGGGTTGCTCGAATAAATCTTGGAACTTAGTCAGTAAGGTAACAACTACATGTGCTAGTTGAAGAGTTGTAGTGGATTGAGGGATTGGTTGAGGTGAGGAAGCCTCAAACCTGGAGCAAGAGAATAATGATATGGTGGAATCCAGTGCTGAAAATTTCTGAATTTGCTTTGGGGAAGACCAAGCTATCTTCCCAGGAGGAATACCCATCAAGCTAATGGAATGATTGCCAATAGTAACTTCCATAGTCAATCGTGAGAAGTCCCAAAGTATTGGTCCCAATGTAACAAGCCACTAAATGCCAAGTATTAAGTCACAACCTTAAACTGGAAGCACCAAAAAATCAGCCTCAAAAGAAATACCTTGCATGTTCCAACATAGATGATCACAACGAGATCATGAGAACAACATTTCACCATTAGCAACAATCACTGTGATGCCTGGAGTGGATGTTGTGGTGCACTTGAGTTTGGAGACAAGGGTAGCATTAATGAAATTGTGGCTGCTACCTGAGTCAACCAAAACTGTAACCGTTTACGAGTTAATGTAACCTCAAAGAGTCATGGTTTGATAACCAGAGAGACAACAAAGAGCATGTAGTGAGATAATCGGGCCACCCTCAGCTCACATTATCCTCCTGAAGTGCATCCAAAGAAGAGACACAATCTAAAAAAACTTCCCCATCAGCTTGATTAATCATATCACCCTCTACCAGTAATTGGAACAACTGAGACTTTGTGCATCGATGTTCTTTAGAGAATTTGTCTCCACACCAAACACATAACCCTTTTCTAAAGCTTTCCTCATGCAGTTGTCTTTGAGCTGCAGTTGGGGGGTCTTGTGGTTTATGAGCAGGCGGTGCAGGTCTTGGGTGTTTAAATGAGTGGCTGCGAGTGGTGAGTGGTGGTGGGTGGAAATTGGAGAGTGGAGCAGGACGAAAGGAAGAAGTATTGGCAAAAGTAGATCTGGGAAAAAGGGAACCTTTTTTCTCCAGTCTCTTTTCCATAAGGAGTGCCTATTGAAGATCCTTGGGAAATAAGAGATGAACTCCATGTTCAATATCAGGTTTCAAGTTGCTGATGAGCATGGAAAGTGTGTCTTTTTTAGACAGCGTGAGCTCAGTGATGATGCTCTGAAAATTCTGGAAATAAGATTCCACATACCCTTCTTGGCGCAGGTGAGTAAGCTCAGATATGTAGTAGGTATACTCTCGTCCATAAATCGGCGACAAAAAATCTCAAAATACTCAGACCAAGTAATCTCGACCTCGTGATGTTGCTGTTCATTCATAAAGTGGAGATAATGTCTCAGGGCTGCCTCTATGAAACCCATCATGGCTTAACGAATCATCTCTTGCTCAGGCACATTTTCAGTCAAACAGTGTTGAAGAAATTTGAGTTCCCAGCCCTGGAAGTCGTTGCCGTCAAAATGGGGAGGATCTCGAACTCGAGAGTCACAACGTCCAGGTGGGTCAACTGGTAGTTCAAGTGGCACACTTAAGATTGACAACGAATCGGAGCTGGAGGTGGCATGGAGCCTGGATCAGAGGATTGAGACATGGATAAGGAAGCTCTGAGAGGTGAGTCAGGAATTTTATCCACCAAAGCCTAAAGGGGCTTGGTCATTTCCTCCATTTTTGCTTGCATCTCCTTCATTGTATCCTTGACTTTGAGTACCTCGGCATTGGTTGCAGCAATGTCATCTTGAAGATTCTTGTTTGATGTTGAGTTGGTCATGATTTTTCCCGGAAGGAAAGGCTGATACCAATGATATGATAGAATGTATAAAGGTAGGTGGTGGCAGATCCAATACAAATATGCTAGGGTTAGGATTGGTGAGGGAAAAGGAGAGAGAGAGAGAGGGAGGAGGAAGAAGACAAGCATGAGAACTGCTATGACATTTTCTGCCTTGCTAGCATCATTTTTTTATTGATAAAGGAAAACAACAAAACCCATGAGGCGGATTTGTAAGCCCAACAGAAAGATAAACATAAAAAGTCAAATACAAACATATAAAAAGCCCAAATCCAATAATAGACGTATATGTAAGAACCACCTCAGGTCGATCACGGTCGAGGCGGTAAATTCTAGCGAAGTTTGACTTTCGGCTGGAAAAGTCAACGATGACTCCGTAAGTCATTCGGGACCTTTTCCGGGGCCCAAAAAGCTTAGCCACTATCACGGTTAGCTTAGCTGGCCCATAACCTTTCGTTTGACTGTAATATTGGATAGGTCAACTTTCGGTCAAACTAGAACTTTTTATCGGCTAAATTCGATATAATTTTGGAATGCTGGAATATTATTTAAATGAGAGTGGTCCCATGGTGAAACATGTCATTAGTGGCTTGGAAGATGAGAATGAGGCTTTATTGACCTTTATACCCTCCCAAATGACTTTAAATGGATAGAACTTTAGAGGGCCTTTTGGTAAATTGGATTCCTAGGTCATTTAAAGCAATGGTTGGAGACAATTTAGCTCCTACACTATTGTTGCAGCCGAAATTAGCTAGAGGGAGAGAGAGAAAGGAGCTCCATAACTTGAGCAAGAAGAAAGAGAGGAAATGGAAGAGCTTTAGCTCATTTCTTCATCATTTCTCCTCCTAAAGCTTGCTAGCTTCATCATCTCCTCATCCTAAAGGTATGGAAGCTCTTAACTTCTCATTTCATCCACTTTCTAGTTTGCGTTTTGTGGGTTTTGGCTTGAACTTGAAGAACTAGCTTCCTTGGTTGTTGATTAGAGAAGAATTAGTGAAGTTTAGGTTGTGTTTGTTGTGATTATTGAAGTATTGATGGAACCCATGGAGGGTGTTGAAGTTTGGAGGTGTTAGATGATTGTTTTGAAGCTTGTTGGAGCTGGAAATGGAGATTTTGGTTGGGGTTTTTGCAGAATTCGTATTGAGGAAGAAGGGAGCAAACAGGTCTGGCTACCGGCACGGTACGCGGCGCGGAACGGGCCGGACTCTGGCACGGCACCTCGCACGGTCCGTGTCTGATTCCGGGCCGGACTGTGACACGTTCCGTGTCTGGTACCGGGACGGTCTATGAATCGTTCCGGCTAGGATTCTGGGCCGGTCTGTGATACGGCACGGGTCAGATTTCGGACAGATTTCCAGAAGCTAGGGTTTGACCTACTTGGGCCTATTTTGGGCCCAAATTCGTTCCTTTGACCCGGGGTTTCCACTTAGAGCGTTCTGAAGTAGATTAGTGTGAAAACTGTCTTTTGCTAGTTGTTAATTTTAGTATTGTTTGTGATACAAGACCGTGTACCCGAGCTCGAAAGGAGACGAAGAATTGGACCCGAGTGAAGACGGAGAGGAAGCTAGCTCGGACTTGGTCAACTAAGAGAATTGTTAGAGGAAGACTGTAAGGTAAGGAAAATACTAACTCCTCGTGTAATTTAATAATTTAGTGTGCCTATTAGATTAATAAAATCGGAAAGGTCCTAGAAATGCATATAGGATGAGAATAACTAGAATAATCATCTTTCAATTACTAATAACCGGACGTGTCTAGCATGCATGCATAGGATGTGAATAACTAGTTTAACTCGCTTTAAATACTTGGGAAATTGCTTTACTGGTAGAAGGGCCGAGATGAGCCATAGGATTGGTTGTGGTTTTCTCACATGCATTGCTTGCTTAGTTTTAAGATGAATTAAGGGTCTAATGAAACTAGATAAACTGTATGCTTGAATGATTGAATGAATGTTTGGATGATTGTGTGATTGAATGAATGCATGAATGAATGACTGATTGAGTGTAATTGGTTGTGCTAAATGGTATGATCGGGTGAATGATAGACCGATGGAACATGGTTGGTAAGTATGCTGGTAAGTGTAATTGTGTTGGGTCTCGAGGTATGGTTGGAGATGAACCAACTCGCAGCGGAAAATCAATAAAAACCAAGAGACGATTAAAACCATGAAACAACTAACAAAGAATGGATTCACAAGAGAAAAATTCAGCACTATCTCTTACCAAAACAAGAACACCGGTTAACGAATGATTGGCTTGAGTCTCCAAGACGCCTACGTATCCACATGGGAATCAAAGCCACGTAGTTCTTCTCTTTGAGGACTCAAGAACACAAAAATGGAGGTGGAAACTAGCCAAACCCGAAATGGCCATGGAAGAGGGAGAGAAAATGTGTTTCCTATTCTTGTCTTGTGTTTGTTATGTTGAAAAACGATAACTTAAACATAACAAAACCCTTACTTGTCCAACTAAAGGCATGTGACAAGTATGGTGTCAAGTAAGGTGTAAATAGGACAAAGTATGGCAAGACAAGATTGGGTTAGGTGGTGAATCACCGACACCTTAATCCTTGTCTTGCTTACTTAGTACTAATTAATCAAGACTTGATTAATTAGTTCCATGGGCCTTGGTTGCATGAGCCTTTCATGGGCCTCTTGGAACATGGCCCGTGGCCATTTCTAACGAGGTCCCGTGATTCGCTCATCGCCTCCAAGCCTTCCATACCAAAAATGTCCAACATTATCCGACGCGATCAATCCCAAGACTCCAAGCCTTGTCTCGATCCGTAAAGTCCTATTCACGTACGGGCACATGACCCAAAACCCAGTTTTGGTCATGTCCCGAGACAACTCCCTTTTGGCCATTCTCCATAAATGTGTCAATGAGTTTCATCCTCCGGTGTGACCCTTAGGTTTGTGCATGTCAATAGATCAACGTAAAATCCCATTTTACTTGATCCTATTTAAGTGGCAACTAACGAGACTTTAGTATTGCCTGACACTGCATAACGAATCGACCCTGTCGATTCTAACCTTTCCGTCATCCTTGTCATTATCCTTTTATCTTCGATATCCTGATTGAGATAAGGCATAGAGGCGTAATCCTTATTATTCTCAATCACCGTTCCTTGATATGTGAGATGACTGAAGATATGATACCCAGTATCATGTGCATGGCCATGCTATTCTTTCAGTCACTCTCGATTAAGCGGCCGAGAACCGATATCTTTCCCATACCTCAGTATGAGGGATAAATCCCTTAGCCGCCTTTCGTGTCACTCATGTAGCCCGTCCCCAAGCCAATCCTGGCCGTTATGGAAGCCCTGTTACGGACAACGTTAGGCTCAGGTCAAACTCAGTTGTTGACTACATAGCGATCACAAAGACTCATTGGTCTAAGGATACATGACAAGCTACGACACTGAATATGTTCATGACTTAATCTATGGCACATATTCAAAGTGGGTCGTCCAATATCATGTCCCACATGATATCTATGATCAGACTCCGGAATCCCATTCCAATGACTAACAGAACGTAAGCCATAAAGAGCCATCTTTCATATTAGTCGCTTCTAGTGAAGCTTTGTTGACTAGGGACCCATCGAGTGTGATCTATCTCGATCTATGGTTCTATTCGCATTGTGGGCATAGATTAGAGCACACATATATATATATATATTACTCCAACACATAAGTAATATAAAGCCGCTTTAATTTTATTGCTAACGATGATATATACATTTGGACATTTAGGATTGAACTATGGGCACTAAGACTAACAAATTGTGGGTATGAATCCCTTGTGGTATGCATTGATGAATCTGTGGATTCTTAGTTTGGTTATGCGATGTGTTGACATGTTGGTCTCTTATGTGTGTAATCTTGCGGGATATTGATTGGTGGACCCTGCGGAGCATTGATTTGTTGATCTTGTGGGATATTGATTGGTGGACCCTGGGGGGCATTGATTGGTTGATCCTGCGGGATATTGATAATTGGTGATCCGGTATGACACCTACACTGTTGAGGATTCCGGTGTAGGGTAGTATAATGGTTATTGGTGATCCGGTATGGTACCCACACTGTAGAGGATTCCGGTGTGGGGTAATATCATAGCCGATGGATGATTTACCCTACGGGGAATGATTATTGTTGAATGGTACCTACACCGTTGAGGATTCCAGTGTAGGGGCATAATGGTTATTGTTGAATGGTACCTACACCGTTGAGGATTCCGGTGTAGGGTGGCATAATGGTTATTGTTGAATGGTACCTACACCGTTGAGGATTCTGGTGTAGGGTGGTATAACGGTGATTGCTGATACGGTATGGTACCTACACCGTTGAGGATTCCAGTGTAGGGTATTATCATAGCTGAGGGATTGTTATCTTGTTGCATCCCGATGATCTATCGTCCTTTGGGGGAATTTCCGAGAATTCCGACGATAGGTGTCCTTTCAGGGATATTTCCGGTGCCCCGATGTATGTGCCTCCTCTGGACCGAGGGAAAATCTTATATGAAACGAGTACTCTTGTGGATCGGAGTATGGGATCCGATATGACACAAGAACCTATTTGTGGATCGGAGTATTGAGGATTTGAGCTGTTGGTGTGATATTCACTTGATCCCATTTTAGTTGTTATTAAATCTTTAGAGTACTTTTCACTTATTCTCCTGAAAGTTAATGTTATCTTTAAGAAAGTCATATTATCCTTATCTTGTTCATTTTTCAGCATCATATTGATTAAAGTATAAATTGCAATATGTGTCGTCGTGCTAAAGCAATTTTCTTACTAAATCAGAGGTTCAACTGTCTATGATTTTCCGTACTGAGCGTAAGCTCACCCCTATTTGTTTTATTTACTGTTTATACAGGCGTGCTTGATGAGTAGTGGACTCGAGGCCCGGGAGCTTCTGGGGAGTCTGGGCATTATGGTCATAGAGACATCCTTTTGGTCACTGTAGTGACCCCCATGTTTTACGTACTCTTTTTGGAGCCTTGACTCTGAATTATGATTTGGAACATGTTATTCGAGTATTTTATTGGAACCTCTTGCGTATTTATTCGGTTTTATTATTCTTTGTTATTATTTAACTGTCAACTCAAGTCATGTCTCGAGTCCGGCCAAAACCGGATTTGGGGCGTGACAATTTGGTATCAAAGCCTGTTACATTTTGAAAGTGTTTTCAAGACCTCGGACCAACGTCAATTAGGTGGGTAGAGTTAGGTGTTCTAAGTCGTGGTACTCAGTGACGCTAATTGGAAACAATTGATGCGTAGAGTTGGAACGACACGAGTCTTGATTGTGTCAATGTTTGTTTAAGTTTGAATCTTTTATATTATGATGGTTGCATTGCTTGATTGGTATCCTTTCCCTATTGGCTGTAAGTTACAATGGTCGGCGAAGCCGAACGGTTGAGATCGGGATTGGGTTAACGAGCAATGATCGAGCCATTATAAATTGGTTGTTGAGTAAATCATTTGTTAAGTGTGTTACCACCTTGGTTGGTCGTTCCATGATTGATAAGGTTGAAGTGTTGACTTATTGAAGTGTTGACTTATTGAAGTATTGACTTCTTGACTTATTGAAGTGTTAAATTGTTAAAGTGTTGAATTGGTTAAGGTGTTGACCATTATTTAAGGATTAAAGTTGAAATGTTGACCCGATTGGAGGTCAATTGAATAAAGGGTAGAAACCCGAGTGGTACTACGGTACTTTGCTGTGATGTGTACTTTTGTGGATTGTGGGAACATTATGTGCTGAATGTTTTGTGAGATTGATATTTGGATGTCCCGCTTAAGCGGAGGGTTAGTGGAAATTACGAACGGGTCATGCCGAAATTTTTGTGAAACTGAAGTGTTTGCACTATCACGGGCTGACTCAGGGGCGTCACTGTAGTCGAGCGTGATAGGGGGATGTCAAGTGGTTACAACGAGATTAGGGGACGCCTGAATCGGTTTGTAACGACGCGAGATCGACATGAATGTTATAAGAGAAAAGTAAGGTGTCGTGTGGAGATTTATGAAAAGAATTGAGACTCATGAGAAGGAACTAAGGATATAATTTGTTGAACTAGGGTGTTATGATTTGAACCCCACGTGATGGGAAGATACCCGACCGAGACATATACCGGTCTGGTATATTGATTGTGTGAGTTGTTGACATTGTGCCTCTTGTGGGAGTTTGATGAATTACTTGCTTGATTGAATTTCTTGCGTGATGTGTGAGACGCCCAAGGTGCGGACTTCTTTGTCTATATGAGTATTATATATGACTATATTACGTACTATCGATCCAAGTAGGATCCCTATGAGACGCATGAGAACGTCTTGTTATGATAAATCGAATCGATTGGATTAAACTGAATTATAAACATATACGTTATAAATGCAGCGAGTATACGAGATGTCACGTGTTTATATCCCGAGAGGTACCAGGAGCCACCCAGCTGTGGGGCAGAGCCAAACGCCAGCTGTTGGACTGGCAGGGGCAGCGAGCGCCCAGGGTGCTGCTTCCACAGAGCACCAGAGTTTTGAGGGTGGACCACTAGAGTCACCACCTAGATTTTCTCCAGTCACAAAGCCGACTCAGCCGGCCCCTATTGATGAGGTGGTTCGTGCAGTTCTAGCGGCGCTCAACGCTCAACAGGAGACTACTGTACCGGCACCAGAGTTTGTGCCTACTGCCGATGCAGTCACTACCGAGAGGCCAGACCAGATGGACAGCCACACGGCCCAGGCTCTCAGGGATTTTCGTAGGTTGGGTACACCTATCTTTTCTGGAGGTTCAGACTCTGAGGCAACTGCGATATGGTTGGAGCGGATTACCCGCGACCTTGACACTTCTGGGGTGTCTGAGGGACATCTGAGAGTCTCTTTCTCCACCTTCCAGCTCGAGGGTGGGGCATATTACTGGTGGAAGTCTATGCAGACCAGAGTGGGTGATGACTTCCAGCTTTTCAGTAGACTGTTCCTGGAGCAGTACTTTCCTCGATTTGTTCGAGATAATAGACACCAGCAGTTCCTGGAGCTGCGGCAGAGAGGGATGACCGTCTCTGAGTATGCGGCGAGGTTCTTATCCTTGTCCCGCTTTGCACCTGAGATGGTGCAGGCTGAGGAGAGTCGTTGCAGGCGATTTGAGAGAGGGCTCATTCCGTCGATTGCAGATCGGGTTATTGCCCTGAGGACTGAGATGTACTCTACACTGGTGGATCAGGCATTAGCTGTTGAGAGACACTTTCGAGAGACCGCAAGAGCGCGAAATGTCCGGTCTAGGCCGAGTGGGTTCCTGAGGCCGTCTGAGGGATGTGATACGAGGAGGCAGAGGGTCTATGGGTCATTTCAGCCACAGTTTCAGTAGGGTGGCATGCGCCGGAGAGGAGCAGTAGCATCAGTTGGACCTGCCCCGGTAGTGCAATTGTGCCAATTGTGCAGACAGCAGGGTCACTTATCCCGAGACTGTCCAGGGAGCAGCAGACCCGCAGATCGACAGGTTGATCGTCCACAGAGGTTTGGGGAGAGACAGCGGATTGATGAGAGGGTGTGGTATAGGTGCGGCCGACAGGGGCACATTGCCTTTACATGTCCTGATCAAGTTGGACTGACACCTGTGCCGAGACCCCTGTAGGCACAACCTCGTCAGGCACCTCCAGGAGGACCACGACAAGCACAGCAGCCGAGAGCTCCGCGTCAGGCGGCGGGAGCAGCAGCTCAGAGACACCAGCCTAGACCTCAGCAGCAGGTGACACTACCACCACCACCAAGAGGAGGACCTCCGATGTGGCAGGGCCGAGCGTACGCGATTGTTGGGCCCCGAGCTGAGGGACTTGATACCGACTTAGAGATCGCTTAGAGTACTTGTTACTATTTACATTTTGGATTTTGTGTTTGCTGACACTTGAGTATTACACTTGGTTGTATTGTTTCGTGGTTACTTTATGTTGGAACTAATTTAAAAACTGTTAAGCCCACCCGTACTTTAACACACCAGTAAATCAAGTTTCCAATTAGTGAAGTGTGCTTTCAATACTTGGAAACTTGATTTACTGGTAGAGAGGCTGTGAAGAGCTCTCGGATTAGTTGCGTGCTAGGTTCACATGCTTGATGGATTGTTGTCGGGTTAACTCAAGAGTCTAATGAAACTAGATTAGCTTGTCTTATCGAATGCCTATTTGTTCGTTCACATGATGATTGATTGGTTGAATGCATACTTGGTTGATTGAGTGTTTATGTTGACATAATTGTTGGTTGAACGGATGAACGAGCGATGCTCGGGTTAGTTATAACACGTTGATTAAATAATTATTGAGGGAATTGCTGCTTAAGACGACCGTTAATTGGTAAATAAAACCTGAATGGTTAATTTGACCGGGTAGTAATGAGAATTTTTGCTAAGACCCGCGTGGGTTACTTATGGTGTTCAAGTTGTTGTATAACTGAGATGTTTTGTGTGCACCTTCGGGTAGGACTCTATGTGCAGGTTATTATAAAATGTCCCGCTTAAGCGGATGGTTAGAGGAAAATACAAACGAGTCATGCCGAATTTTCGGTAGAAACTGAAGTGTTTGCACTATCACGGGCTGACTTAGGGGCGCCACTGTAGTCGAGCGTGATAGAGGGATGTCAAGTGGTTACAACGAAATTCGGGGACGCCTGAATCGGGTTGTAACGACATGAGATCGACATGAATGTTGTAAGGAATAAGTAAGGGATGAGGATTATGGAAAAGAGTTAAAGACACAAATTGTGAAATTTATCGTGTTACGATTTTAGACCCTAATGTTGGGAAGAGACCCAATCGAGGGGTATGCTTGTTGCTTTGCGAATTGTGTGAATTGATTGAGATTGTTCCTCCTATGGGAGTTGATTGATTTGATTGAACACCGTTGATTGCTATTGTAAGACGCACTAAGTTGCGGCCTTTTCTGCCTATATATAAAGTACTATATATTTATGTCTACTGAACCAAGTGCGGTTGGTCTTTCTTTGATCTTTGCGGGACGCACGTGAACGTCCTTGTGTTTTGATCGAACCGGTTGTTCTAAACGAGACTTCGTACTAGCGATCCAGGTGGAATCCCTCTAAGACGCTTGATAACGTCCTTTTTTGATAATTCGAATCACTTGAGTTAAATTGAGTTATGAGTACTTACGTTTTAAACGTAACGAGTACGTGAGATGTCCCGTGTTCACAGTCCGAGAGGGACCAGGAGTCGCCCCACTGTGGGGCAGTGCTAGATACCAGCCGTTGGTCTGGCAGGGACAGCGAACGCCAGGGTACGGCTTCCACTGGCACCAGATTTTTGGGTAGACCGGTAGGGTCACCATCGAGCGTTCTTCCAGTCGCAGAGTCGACTCAGGCGACCCTTAGGGATAAGGTGGTTCGCACAGTACCAGCAGCGCCCAGCACTCAACAGGAGACTGCAGTACCGACACCAGAGTCTGTGCCTACGGCCGACGCCGTCACTATCGAGAGGCCAGCCCAGATGCACAGCAACACGGCCAGGCTCTCAAAAAAAATTTGGAGGTTGAGTACGCCAATCAATCCCTGGGTTCAGACCCCGAGGTAGCTGTAGTATGGGTGGAGTAGAGGACTCGCAAGTTTGTTACTTCAAGAGTATTCGGATAGTCATCGGAGAATATTTTCGCGACCGTTCAGCTTGAGAGAGAAGCATGATACGGGTGGCAGCTGGTGCAGATCAGGGTCGAAGGTGACTTTTAGGTGTTCATTAGATTGTTCCTGGGACAATATCTTTCCCTCGATCTGTTCGAGAGGACCAACACCAGCAGTTGTTGGATATGCAATAGAGAGGGATGACCGTCTCTAAGTATGAGGCGAGGTTTACGTTCCTGTACCGCTTTGCGCCGAGATGATACAAACCGAGGAGAGCCGCCACGAGTGTTCGAGAGAGGACTCACCCCGTCTGTCGCGGATCGAGTTTTTACCGTCAGGATAAGGATTAAGAAGCATCTTCGGGAGACCGCCAGAGCGCGGAAGACCAGGCCGAGAGCCGATAAGAGGACATGATGTCGCAGCAGTAGATTCTTCCACCACCACCGAGAGAAGGACTTCTGATTCAGTAGGGCCGAGCATACGCGATTGCCGGACCCCGAGCTGAGGGACTTGATACCGATCTTGAGATCGCGTAGAGCGCCCGTTTACGATTTACATTGTGGATTGCATTCGCTAACACTTGAGCTTTACACTTGGTCATGTTATTTTCTTGGTTATCTTCTGTTGGAACGAAATTGACACTGGTAAACCCTAACTGTATCTTAAAATACACCGACCAGAGGTGCGGTAGTACCAACGAACGCCAGTTTGGGTGTGAAAGAGGAGTGACAGACCTAGTAATTCGGGAAGTTCTTTTCCTTATTAGATGGTGAGAATCGAGTTTTCGGAACCGATTAGGGAAACGTCAGACGCTCGTCGAACGCTATCGGCAGCGAATGCCCGAGCAGTGAAAGGCTGCGGCCTTGACCAGTAAACGGTCCGACCGGTCACAGGAGACGACCAAGCTACAAAAAGGTCATAGTAGCGCAGCAGAAGCGTGGTGGGCCCATACCCACAGGAGTCGTATTCTGCAGCTTCTTCTACCCCGTTACAAGATCTAAGTTATAAGATTCGAACCGTCGAAACGATTTTGTTTTCAATCCCGGTTAACAAGCGAAAAGTTGCACGAGTGTGTGCCGTACGTGAGAAACTAGTTTCGGGTGCGTTTCTTACGTTCGTCCTGGAGAGACCAAACGGTTTGCCGCCAATTCACGCGGAACAGGCGAATAACACCGAGAGTTGACCAGACAATTTTATCGGCGGAGAAGAATACGGAAAACGAGAACCGGGTACCAAGGTGTACCTTTGTTAGTAAGAGACGAACGAACGCCAAACGTCCCGCGAGGACGAAGCATAACCATAAGACTACACCATAGAAGTGAGAGCATGTCACGTTAAAACCCGACAACTGATAGCCGAGGGCGACTACCACAAGCTCCCAGGCCAATAACAAGATGGCACCGAACGAAGCGTTGTGTGGTAGGTCGGATTTTGTGCCATGCTAGGCACATGGAAAGTTAAGGGTTAATCGTTGTTGGTTTTGAGTTGTTCGAGGAATGAGGGAAGGAACCGCGTTAGTTCTGAACTGTTCAATTTATCGAGATCGCAGTGCATGATGATTACTCCTTATGAGGTGACTTGGGTGGACTTGACTAAGTTGTTTCGATCGACAGCTCATGAACGAATGTCAACGGTATAAGGGTTACCACCGATCGGGATAAACCTTACTGATAAATCTTGGATTGTGTTTCGCTGTTGAGTGTGATTGTGGTACGTTTATTTTGGTGTCTGGAAGGACGCCTACTTTCGGCTAAATGCCAGTATAGGGATGGCAATTTGACCCGGACCCGACGGGTACCCGATGGTCCCGACCCGATCGGGGCGGGTTCGGATCGGGTATATTCATCATTGGGTCGGGGATCGGGGCGTTGACCGGGTATATTGACCGGGTCCGGGGTGGAGTCGGGATTGGTATGCCCCGCCCCGAACCCGCTCCGATATGTCCAAGTCTATATTAGTATAAAAAATATTATGCCATGGTTCGAACCCGCAACCTATGGCACATGAAAGCTACGGCTTTACCAACTCAACTAAGAGTAATTTGTGTTGAATACATGTTAGTATTATATATATATAAAGTCCAGAGCCCACATTATAAAATTAAAATCGCCATAAGGGAGACTCGAAATCAAGACCTCCTCTAATAATTAAAAGCTTCAACCAACTCAACTACAAACAATTTATAATTTTAGCCTGTTTATAAAACATAATTATACAAAAAAAACTCGTATCTGCTGCAAAATAATTGAATGTTGAGGATTGAAACTCATGTTTTTTTGGATCTCCTAACTGAATTTCATGTTGAATTATTTTTATAGTTATATGTACTTACTGTGCAAGATGGTTATTTTCATGTTGACAACTTTCTCTGAATTATTTCCATGTTTTATAGTTATATGAAATCTAATGTTGAATTATTATTATTATTATTATTATTGAAAGAAAAATTATTTTTATGTTTATATGATGAAATTACTGTGCAAGGTAGTTATTTTCATGTTGACACCCTATTGTAAATTAATTTCATGTTTTAAGGTAATATGACATTTCATGTTGCTTATTTGGATTCATAATGTTAGAGAATTTTAATATTTTCTTATTACTTGATGTGTTAAGTTGATTGAAGAACATATTCTATTTTTTTAACTTATGTGGATATCTAAATTGGTCTTACAATGAACTATTTAATCTATATTATTATTTGTAATTGTTTTCACAGTAGAAGTTGATTGGTTGTTAGAAGATATATTGTAAATTAGATTTAGTTATTACACTGAAAGTCTATAACAATGGTTCTAAAATCTAAATTGCAGTAGAAATTTGTTTTTATATTATTATTTGTTTTGGTATTCGGGGCGGGGCGGGTAATACCCGACCCGTGCGGGGCAAGGTCGGGAAGGGGCAAGGTCGGGGCGGCGCCGGGTACGGGGCGGGGTCGGGTACGAGGGTGGGGGGATCGGGTCGGGTTCGGGTTTTGCGATACCGGCTCAAACCCGCCCTGTTGCCATTCCTATGCCAGTACGAGGTTCCACCGTTCTTGTTGTTGTGCGTCGTTCGTCCGACGAGATGAGGGTAGAGTTCGTGGTCGTACGGAATCGTGCACCGAGTTTGAGAACTGGGGTATCGCATACACAATAACTTAGACGAAGCGACTTGTAAGTTGGTTTTCTCATAAATGTGAACTGGTCGACGGTAAGAGATTTGTAGCAAGTAGGTTAACTTTCGTGATCGACCGTAGTTGAGAATGGTTATTTTTCTCCTTATTTTGGGATCGGGATACTTGATGAGTGATTGGATCACTATCAGGTTCAGAATCTTGAAAGGATTTACCAGGTGTGACCTTTCGATAAGATTGGACAAGTGTGCCGAACTTCGGATAACGTGAACTTCTAATGGTAGTACGTTTTGAGGCACGCCGACTTACGACTAGAGTTCGGTGCTTTGTTTTCTTCACTTGTTTGAGGTATGCCTACCTCTCCACGAGATGTGATGAAACGAACGTTTGTTCCAGATTCTTCGGTATTAGTAAGGTCTTTTGTTTGTTGTTTGGAGTACATAATACTCCCTTAGAAGTTGTTTGTAGTCGGTCTTGACTTGTTAGTATTTGATTTCTGTTGGGATTGATCCCGTGGCGATCACTAAGGAGATAATGGTTGAGTTACGTTTATGGCGGAAACGGTTGAAGACGTGCAGAGCAGGCAAAAGATTTATGCAGTTAGAAGGCGCAGACCTCTGGAGTTTACAGTCGGTGAGCGCGTATTTCTGAAAGTGAGGCTAAGAAGGACTTTTAGCGGTTCGACCGCGTCGGAGGCAAGTTGGCCCCGCAGCTTATCGAACTTTTGAGATCTTCAAGCAGGGCTAGAGCCGTTGCCTAGCAGCTTCCTCGTATTCCCAAACTATGGAAGTACACCGCGAATCCCTCCCTTATGAGTTTGAGCGGACATTCCCTGAGGAAGGGTCTAGAGGAGCGCGTTCGTTTTAAATTTCGAGGACGAAATTCTTTTAAGGGGGGTAGACTGTAAAACCTGCTTTATTTTAAAAGGGTAATAGTTTACATTCTGAAACGAGGGGATAAGAATTTGCAACAAGTGGGTGTTTTTGCGAAATCAGAATCGTGGTTGTAGAGTTTTGCATCGAGCAGATTTTGAGGGGGAAAATCAAAAAAAAAAAGAGGAAATTTTTGGGCTGAGTGGGATTTTGGACCAGGCAAGATCGACTTGGGCCGGACCAGCACAGGCCCAAACCCGTCCAGTCCACTCCCGAACCCTAGCCCTTTTATACCCCAAACGCATCGTTTCTGCGTTTTTGGCTAGCACGCAAATCGAGGGGAGACGCCTCTCTCTCGCGTCTCCTCCTTCTCTCGCGAACCAGAGCTCTGTTCGAGCTCTTTCTCCGGCTCCGGCCACCTCTGCTACCTTCATCGTTCTCCTTCTTCTTCTCCGTTCCTTTCCTCCACCGTAGCAACAGAACCCAACCCCAAAAACCCTGTCTTCGTCTCCCTTGGTAAACCCTAGAACTCGCGAACCTCCGCCACCGTCAATTCTCGCAGAAGAACCGGACGCATCGCCGGAATCTCGCCCGTCGTATGCCGCCGTTCACTCCCCGGGTCGCGTCGTGCCGTGAAGGAGGTCTCAGCTAAGACCCACGGCGTACCGACCCCATTCTCCTCCCCCGACGACCTTCCCTCTTCTGGAAGACGCGTGCACGGAGTACCTCGTCGCCGGAGCTCCTCGCGACGGGATCTACTCTCGCGCCGGAGAGTTCAACCCCGAACCATGGTAGGAATCGACGCCAGGCCGCAGTCGCCTCCCTCTGAGCTCGCCGTCGCCGCCACCATCACGAGACAGGCCAACCCTAGCCACGTCTCAGGCATGGGTTGGGCCACTGGATTGGTTGGGCCTTTGGGCCACTGGATTGGTTGGGTCCGGGTCAGGCAGTGGATCCGGGTCTGGGTCGGATCCGGGTCAACCCGTTTCAAAGAAAATATTTTAAAGATCAGATTTAATTAATTAAAGGTGAGATTTAAAGGATAAATTTGATTAAATCAGTGAACTTTGGACATTTACCGGTTTTGACTGGACTCCTTCTTTGTCAAACCTAGACGGGACTTCGCCCGAGCACAAGGGCTTGGACCTGAGCTAGAAGAACGAAGGCCAATCCGGGACCCGTGTGAAGAACGGAGGAAAGGCCACTCGAGTTTTCATCAAAGTTTTATTAGAGGAAGACCACGAGGTAGGGAAAGTCTTAATTTCTTAATTAACGCTTAGTATGCATGATTAGGATAATAAAATCGGAAAGGTTCTAGAATTGCCTGTAGGATACGAATAACTAGAATAATCGTATTTCAATTACTAATAAATGGATGATTCTAGTATGCATGCTTAGGACGATGACAATTTGGTATCAGAGCCTGGTTTCATTTGAAACAGGTTAAAATTTTGTACTTGCTTTCAAAACCTCGGACAAACGTCAATTAGGTGGGTAGAGTTAGGGAGTCTAAGTCGAGTACTCAGTGATGCGGAGTTAAGCACGTTGATGCATAGAGTGAGAACGACTCGAGTATTACTGTTTGTTGGTTACTTAATTTTGAACTCCTCTTACTATAACGGTTATGTCGCTCGAGTGACACCCTTACATTAGTGATTGTAAAGTACAGTGATCGGGGAAACCGAATGGTTGAGATCGGTATTGGGTTAACGAGAAATGATGGAACCGTATTGTATGTTGTCGAGTAAATTATCTATTAAGTGTGTTACTACCGAGTTGGTCGGTTTATGTTTGTTAAAGTGGAAGAGTCATTTGATTGAGGTATTGATGAGGTTAGAGATCGGATTCGTTGGAGTGTTACTGTCGGAGCGATGAAGGATCGAAGGGTGAACTTATGGAAGGTTGAAAAGAAGATCCTGCGGGATATTCATTGGTTACTGGATATTACGAGAGTTGAGTATTGGCAGATCCTGCGGGATATTCTTTGGTTACTGGATATTATGAGAGTTGAGTATTGGCAGATCCTGCGGGATATTCTTTGGTTACTGGATATTATCAGAATTGAGTATTGGCAGATCCTGCGGGATATTCATTGGTTACTGGATATTATGAGAGTTGAGTATTGGCAGATCCTGCGGGATATTCATTTGGTTATTGGACCCTGCGGGGCATTGGTTATTGGGCCTGCGGGCAATTGGACAGTTTACCCTGCGGGGAAAGGATTACTTATGGTTTCACCCCAAGGAACTGCATCCCAGTGGGTGCACTACCTGGTTCCCTATGACATATGGTCCTTTGGAGGCATTTCTGGGAATCCTGATGATAAGCGCCCAATTGGGATTGTTTCCGGTGCCCCGACGCATGTGCTTCCTCTGGACCGAGGGAAAATCTGAGATGATATGGATACTCTGGTAGATCGGAATATGGGAACCGAGGTGATCCCAGAATCTATCCATGGATCGGAGGCTTGAGAAAGCAAGTGGTTGGCAAGATTGATTACTCCCATTTTACTCTTATTGATCCGTTAAAGTATTTATTATGAACTTCTTTTAAGTTACTGTTATCTTGGGAAAAAGCGATACTATTTCATTATCTGGATTCTATAACATTTCATTGATTTATAGAATTTACTCTTTCCCGTTGTGTCGACTTTTCTATGTTAGTATAATGTTATCTGTTTATTCTCTGAGAGCTCATCGTTATCCTCGAGAATGTGTTGTCGTTATCGATGCTTCTTATTCGTTTATTATACTTTTGGTCTAAGGGTTTTAAATACTTTTGTGACATCGATTTAAAGCAGATTTAATATTAAACTCAGAGACTAAAGTTATTTACGATTTTCCCTACTGAGCGTAAGCTCATCCCTATTTTGTTTACTTATTGTGTGTACAGGTGTGCTTGGGATCTGGGAAATTCGAGGCTCGGGAGCTTCCGGATGTCCTGAGAGTTGTAATAGAGATGTGTTGGTCCTCATTGTTGAACTTTATTTACCTTTTGTCACTTATCAAGTTTTGACACTATATTTGAAGTTTAGATTGAATTATTGCGGGATACTTTGGATTCGTTTTCAGCTTTACAAGAATTTGTTTCAAGTGTACTACTTTTACCTCGTTTGGGGCGTGACAGGTGACACTACCACCACCACCGAGAGGAGGAACTCCGATGTGGCAGGGCCGAGCGTACGCGATTGTTGGGCCCCGAGCTGAGGGACTTGATACCGACCCAGAGATCGCTTAGAGTACTTGTTACTATTTACATTTTGGATTTTGTGTTTGCTGACACTTGAATATTACACTTGGTTGTATTGTTTCGTGGTTACTTTATGTTGGAACTAATTTAAAAACTGTTAAGCCCACCCGTACTTTAACACACCGACTAGAGGTGTGGTGGTACCGACTCGTGTCGGTCTGAGACGAAAGTGGAGTAACAAATCGTATTGTTCTTAAGAACTTGCCGTACTGAAGGTTTCCTTCAATGTCTCAAGCGTGGGAATCGAGTTTTAAGAAACGATTGGTGAAACATCAAGCGTTCATCAGGTGTTATCATCAGCGAATGTCGAGCAGTAAAGGGCTGAAGCCTTGACCAGTAAACGGTCCCATCGGCCAAAGGAGATGACCGAGTGACGATAAGAACAGAATAGCGCAACGGAAGCGTGGTGGACCCATAACTCACAGGAGTCGTAATCTCCAGCTTCTTCTACCCCGCTAGAAGATCTAAGTCATAAGATGCGACTTTTGAGATGACCTTTTGTCTTGACACCCCGGTTAATGGGCGAAGTTACGGACGAGTGTGAGTCGTACGTGTGTGATTAGATTAGAATGTTTTCCCTAAGTTCCCCCGTAGGAACTGATCGGGTTTCCGTCATTTCACGAAGTCAACATCGGAATTGACCTGAGACCAGAGACGATGCCGACATGTAGCGGGTCAAGGAGAGAGCTCGCGCAATGCAGCAGCAAGACGACGTGTTCGGGAGTCACATCATTCGCACCACACAGTACAGTCAAGCGACATCGAGAAATACAACGACATCAAGCGACCCTCCCAGCGGAGCAGAATACGGAGAACACGAATCTAGTACCAAGATGTACCTTGGTCAGCAAGGGAAGGACGAACGCCAACGTCCCATGAGGAATAGTACAACCTCTAAACTTACGCCATAGAAGTGAGAGCACCTCACGTTGAGGTTCGGAAACAGTTAGCGGAATACGACTACCACGAGCTTCCAGGCCAGCAGCAAGATGGCACCGCACAAAGCATCGTACGGTAGGTCAGGTTTTGTGCCCAAGCAGAGCACAATGAGAATTTGGAGTTGACCAGTGACTGGTCCTAAGTTGTTTGAAGGACGGTTGAAGATTTACGCGCAAGAGTGGTAAAGACCATTCAAATCCTCGAAATTTCAATGCTTGTTGTGGACTCATTATTGTGATAATTCGGATTATACGACTTATCAGTTAGTCGATCGATAGTGTGTGAGCAAGGGTCAACGGTAAGAGAAATATCTAGGGTTGGATAATCTTCTTGATCGATCGCGGTTGGGTGTTGATGGTTTTGCCATGACCTACGATGGTGATAATTGATGTGTGACCGATCAGTTATCAGGTTGAGAATACTGATAAGTTTGACCCGGTGTGACATATTGCTACGTTGGACAAGTGTGCCCTACTTGGTATAGCAAGAGCTTCTGATTGTGGTATGTTTTGAGGTGTGTCGCCTTCCGACTAGGTGCCGGTACATTGTACAATTTCCTTATTTGGGGTACGCCTACCTTTCCACAAAATGTGGTGAAACGAGCGGCTGTTCCAAACCCTGCAGTGGTTATGAGAACCTTGTGTTGAGGATTGCATTTGTGTGTCACTTGCTTGTTTTGCGTGTGTTAGGTCGTGACATGACCTTATTGGCGTTCCAGTGCGAACTATTCTTGTGACGGATACTAAAGAGAAACTGAGAAGTTACATCTGCGGATGGCTATGTCTTTATCTGACTTTCGGAGTATTTCGGTAAACACTCATACCGACGGAAAATTCCGGTATGGCATGTCTAGACCGATGTCATTTTTTCCGGTGTGATACCTATACAGTCGAGGATTTCGGTGTGAGGTATCTACATCGAGGTTGTTTTGACGGCCCACTATCTACAACGACGCCAGATTCCAGTCTAGGTTACCAAGATCGTTATCTGTTATCACTCAGTGTCTGAGGGCTAATCGACTTGTTGTGTGTACTCATTGATTCCTTGTGTTGATCTAATTTGTTTCCCGTTGAAATTGTGAACCGTTAAGTAATACTGTTTGTTAACGCCAAGTTTGATTTTGGGCATTACTTCCTTGTAGAATTGTTTGTGGTTGGTCTTGACTTGGTAGTGTTTGAGTTCGGTGTGGGTAGTCCCTGTAACGGTTGCTAAGGAGGAACTTGAGAAGTAACGTTGGTGTGTGGTCACGACTTTGTTCGACTTGCAGAGCGTCCCGGTAAGAAACCTGTGCCGATGGAAAATTCCGGTATAGGTTATCTAGCCCGTTACCTGAGGTTTTTAAGTGTTTGGGTGTTGTTCGACTTGTGTTTTGCTCGTTTTCTCTTTGAGTTGGTGTGAGGTGTTGCACGTTGGAGTTGTGAACTGTTGAGAAAGATTGTTTTTCACCGCCAAGTATAGCGTTTGAGCAACTAATGTGTTCAAGTATTGAGCGTTTAAGCAAAGATTACGTTGTTTCGGGAACGGTTAAAGACCGCACAACGCTGACAAAAGAGCTACGCAGATAGACTATGTCTACCCTTTGAGTGCAGTTGGTGATCACGTAGTTCTGAGGGTGAGCCTGAAGAAAGAACTAGGCGGAGGCAAGATAGCCCCGCGTTTTATCAGACCTTTTGAGATTTGGGCAAGCTGGAGCCGTTGCCTATAGCCTTGCATTACAACTACAACACGGGGAAGTGCAAAACGTCTTCCTTGTATTCCGACTACGGAAGTACACTGCGGACCCTTCCCACGTTATCAAGTGGACGGACATCGAGGTAGCTGGTGATGGCTCATTTTCGGAGCAGCCAGTCATAATGTTGGATACGCGGGAGAAGGTCCTGCGGGACTAAACTATCCCACTGGTACGAATGTAATGGAAGCACCAAGGAGCTGAACCGACTTGGGAGCGCGAGGACGAGATTCGCGCGAAGTAATTCCTACCTGTTCGACCTTTGAGATTCGTCCGTTTTTAATTTCGGGGAAGAAATTCTTTTAAGAGGGGTAGATTGTAAGAACCACCTCCGGTCGATCCCGGTCGAGCCGGTAAATTCTAACGAAGTTTGACTTTCGGCCGAAAAAGTCAACCGATGACTCCGGAAGTCATTTGGGACCTTTCTGGGGCTCAAAAAGCTTAGCCACTATCACGGTTAGCTTAGTTGGCCCATTAACTTTCGTTTGACTATAATATTGGATAGGTCAACTTTCGGTCAAACTCGAACTTTTTATCGGCTAAATTCGATATAATTTTGGAATGCTGGAATATTATTTAAATGAGAGTGGTCTTATGGTGAAACATGTCATTAGTGGCTTGGAGGATGATAATGAGGCTTTATTGACCTTTATACCCTCCCAAATGACTTTAAATGGATAGAACTTTAGAGGGTCTTTTGGTAAATTGGATTCCTAGGTCATTTAAAGCAATGGTTGGAGACAATTCAGATCCTACACTATTGTTGCAGCCGAAATTAGCTAGAGGGAGAGAGAGAGGAGCTCCATAACTTGAGCAAGAAGAAAGAGAGGAAATGGAAGAGTTTTAGCTCATTTCTTCATCATTTCTCCTCCTAAAAAGCTTGCTAGCTTCATCATCTCCTCATCCTAAAGGTATGGAAGCTCTTAACTTCTCATTTCATCCACTTTCTAGTTTGGGTTTTGTGGGTTTTGGCTTGAACTTGAAGAACTAGCTTCCTTGGTTGTTGATTGGAGAAGAATTACTGAAGTTTAGGTTGTGTTTGTTGTGATTATTGAAGTATTGATGGAACCCATGGAGGGTGTTGAAGTTTGGAGGTGTTAGATGATTGTTTTGAAGCTTGTTGGAGCTGGAAATATAGATTTTGGTTGGGGTTTTTGCAGAATTCGTATTGAGGAAGAAGGGAGCAAACATGTCTGGTTCGGCACGGAACGGGACCCGGAGAGGGCCACGTACCGGCACGGCATGCGGCACGGAACGGGCTGGCTACCGGCACGGTACGCGGCGCGGAATGGGCCGGACTCTGGCACGGCACCTCGCACGGTCCGTGTCTGATTCCGGGCCGGACTATGACACGTTCCGTGTCTGGTACCGAGCCGGTTTGTGAAGCGTTCCGGCTAGGATTTCGGGCCGGTCTGTGATACGGCACGGGTCAGATTTCGGCCAGATTTCCAGAAGCTAGGGTTTGACCTACTTGGGCCTATTTTGGGCCCAAATTCGTTCCTTTGACCCGGGGTTTCCACTTAGAGCGTTCTGAAGTAGATTAGTGTAAAAACCGTCTTTTGCTAGTTGTTAATTTTAGTATTGTTTGTGATACAAGACCGTGTACCCGAGCTCGAAAGGAGACGAAGAATTGGACCCGAGTGAAGACGGAGAGGAAGCTAGCTCGGACTTTCTCAACTAAGAGAATTGTTAGAGGAAGACTGTAAGGTAGGGAAAGTACTAACTCCTCGTGTAATTTAATAATTTAGTATGCCTATTAGATTAATAAAATCGGAAAGGTCCTAGAAATGCATATAGGATGCGAATAACTAGAATAATCGTCTTTCAATTACTAATAACCGGACGTGTCTAGCATGCATGCATAGGATGTGAATAACTAGTTTAACTCGCTTTCAATACTTGTGAAATTGTTTTACTGGTAGAAGGGCCGAGATGAGCCATAAGATTGGTTGTGGTTGCCTCACATGCATTGCTTGCTTAATTTTAAGATGAATTAAGGGTCTAATGAAACTAGATAAATTGTATGCTTGAATGATTGAATGAATGTTTGGATGCTTGTGTGATTGAATGAATGATTGAGTGTAATTGGTTGTGCTAAATGGTATGATCGGGTGAATGATAGACTGATGGAACGTGGTTGGTAAGTATGCTGGTAAGTGTAACTGTGGGTATGAATCCCTTGTGGTATGCATTGGTGAATCTGTGGATTCTTAGTTTGGTTATGCAATGTGTTGACATGTTGGTCTCTTATGTGTGTAATCCTGCGGGATATTGATTGGTGGACCCTGCGGGGCATTGATTGATTGATCCTGCGGGATATTGATTGGTGATCTGATATGACACCTACACTGTTGAGGATTCCGGTGTAGGGTAGTATAATGGTTATTGGTGATCCAGTATGGTACCCACACTGTAGAGGATTCCGGTGTGGGGTAATATCATAGCCGATGGATGATTTACCCTACGGGGAATGATTATTGTTGAATGGTACCTACACCGTTGAGGATTCCAGTGTAGGGGGCATAATGGTTATTGTTGAATGGTACCTACACCGTTGAGGATTCCGGTGTAGGGTGGCATAATGGTTATTGTTGAATGGTACCTACACCGTTGAGGATTCTGGTGTAGGGTGGTATAACGGTGATTGTTGATACGGTATGGTACCTACACCGTTGAGGATTCCAGTGTAGGGTATTATCATAGCTGAGGGATTGTTATCCTGTTGCATCCCGATGATCTATGGTCCTTTGGGGGAATTTCCGAGAATTCCGACGATAGGTGTCCTTTCAGGGATATTTCCGGTGCCCCGATGTATGTGCCTCCTCTGGACCGAGGGAAATTCTGATATGAAACGAGTACTCTTGTGGATCGGAGTATGGGATCCGATATGACACAAGAACCTATCTGTGGATCGGAGTATTGAGGATTTGAGCTGTTGGTGTGATATTCACTTGATCCCATTTTAGTTGTTATTAAATCTTTAGAGTACTTTTCACTTATTCTCCTGAAAGTTAATGTTATCTTTAAGAAAGTGATATTATCCTTATCTTGTTCATTTTTCAGCATCATATTGATTAAAGTATAAATTGCAATATGTGTCGTCGTGCTAAAGCAATTTTCTTACTAAATCAGAGGTTCAACTGTTTATGATTTTCCCTACTGAGCGTAAGCTCACCCTTATTTGTTTTATTTACTGTTTATACAGGTGTGCTTGATGAGTAGTGGACTCGAGGCCCGAGAGCTTCTGGAGAGTCTGGGCATTATGGTCTTAGAGACGTCTTTTTGGTCACTGTAGTGAACCCCATGTTTTACGTACTCTTTATGGAGCCTTGACTCTTAATTATGATTTGGAACATGTTATTCGAGTATTTTTATAGGAACCTCTTGAGTATTTATTCGGTTTTATTATTCTTTGTTATTATTTAACTGTCAACTCAAGTCACGTCTCGAGTCTGGCCAAAACCGGATTTGGAGCGTGACATATAAGTGGTGTCTTATCCATATGCAACCATGTCAAAGACAAAGAAAGCATATCAGAAATCCACGCATAATTCTACCATAGATAAAAAGCTTTTAAGTTCTAGCAAATTAATCAAAGAGGATACTAAAGGCCAAAGATCATGGAGCTACTGCAAAGCTCTAGGACTCAAGGCATGTGTTGTTGATGATCTGGTCATTCAACAATTTTAAAATCTTGATGCAAGACTAAACCAGAGACTATTATTTGATAGTGATTCAGAGGAAAACTATATCGACTTCGTTGAGGATCATGTTCCCTCTTTGGAAGAACACAACACTCTTCCAACACTTCCTTCCTGCTAGTTTGTCCGTGAGGATCCTCTCTTGGAATGTGACAGGATCCAACTCCTCATAGAAAAGGGGGCTATTAGAGAGTTGGTATGCAAACAAAGACTCAATTTTCTACTGATACAAGAAACTTTATCCATCATGGGTATCAAGAGATGGGTTTGAAAAATGATTTGGCCATGGATTTTATCCATGTAGTGGGGAATTCATTAGAGATTTTTTCTGGCTGGTATACCTCTTGGTTTGCAGATGATAGAGTTGAAAAAAATGCTCAAGCTCTTTTCTGGTTTGGGTATTATCTATCATTTAGAGAACATCTCTACATCGTTAACATATATGCTTGTTGTTGCCCTATTAAGAGGTTTGAGTTATGGACACTGTTAAGGAATAAACTGTTGGACAAATAGGTTAGTATATAAACGAATAAAAAAATAATAGAAATTACAAGATTAAACTAGACTTAATATTTACCGAATTAACTAGCTTACTGATTAGGATTAAGGAAATTGGATGCTTAGTCGAGGCATGGTAACCCACTTTCCTTAAAACACTTACTGCCATATATGGGCAGTGGTCTCCCAAGATACAACGACTAATCGTTAGCGAACTCAAAACCGTTGAGAAGTCACCAAGAACATAAAGACAATAAGAGAGGGAGACAATTTGAGAATTATTTTGATGTGTGTGTTGTACTTATTAAAATGAGACTAAGGATATAAGTATTTATAGCCCTTTAGGAAGGGCAAGATGGGGAATGGATAAGGTGACAAATCTCATGGATTCCTCCTAGAATTGATTGTCAATCAATTCTAATAACTCACATTATTAATCTTTAAAATCTGAAATTAATAAAAAGTTTAGTATGATATTTACACAAAATACTTTTTTCAATATTATCCTACATAAACTATAGTTGATTGACCAAATGTTTATTTGTGTTTGTGACTTCAATGAAATACTTTAGGCATGTAAGAGATCCTCCAACAGGTTCAATAGAGCAAATTCTTTGGCTTTGAACAGTCTTTTGGATGTTGTGGAGTTCTAGACATTTCTTTAAAAGGTAGAAAATTTACTTGGTTCGTCCCTGAGTCAGTGGCCTCTAAACTTGATCGTTTTGTAGTGTCCTTTTCTGTTTTAACTTCTTTCAACAAAGTTTCGAAGATTTGCCTTCTTAGGGGAATATTTGATCATAAGCCTGTCATTTTACTTGAGGATGCACTAAATTGAAGACCTAAACCTTTTAGGTTCATCATTGATTGTAGGGAACACTGGCAAAACTTAGTGGTTTCTGGCTCTCCTGATTATTGTCTTTGGTATAAACTGAGTTCATTAAAGAATTTCCTCAAGCTTTGGAGACATAACGTTTTTTGGTAATGTTGAATTGGACAAAGAAAGGCTCAAGGAGAACATTGATCATTTTGATGCTATTGTTGAAGTCATGATCCTAAAGTTAATTGGTTCATAAAAGGGGCCAAAGCTCTTATTTTTTCCATGTGGTTGCCAATTATAGATACTCTAAGAACAGGATCTTTGTCATTTATGATCAAGGTAGAGCCACTGGGGTCCCATATGAGATTAAAGAGCTAGTAGCCATCCATTTTGCATACTGTTGTCATAAAAGTTCTGCTACTATCATCAAACTCATTTTTTTTGCCTTTTTCTGTCTTGACTAATTAACACGCTTCTCTACTTGAAAGGACTTTCACTAAGGTGGAAGTAATTGTTTCCATTAGTTCTTGTGAGAGATAAATCACCCGATCCATATGGATTCTCCATGAATTTTTTTCAGAAGGCATGGATTGTCCTCAAACCCAATATTATGGATTTTATCCATCAGTTCCATGTATCCACTCAGATTGGGAAAGGGCTCAAACCCCTTTCATTAATTTGATCCCCAAGGTGGATAGTTCATTATAGTTTAATGATTTCAGCCCCATTAACTTGGTGGGTGTTGCCTACAAAATCATCTCCAAATTATTGGCTATTAGATTGAAATTAGTTATGTAGTTTTTAATGAGTGAGGTACAAACAGGTTTTATTACAGGAAGACTGATTTTAGATTGTATCCTTATTACTTCAGAATCATCAGAAGGTCTGGACAACAAGTGATCCTTCTAAAAGTGGACATTGAAAAGACCTATGGTCATTTTGACTGAGATTTTCTCTTCATCATTTTACAAATTATGGGTTTTGGTGTTGTTTGGAGTTCTTAGATCAACTCTTGCTTGAGAGCTTGGATCTCTGTTCTGATCAATGGATTTCACACACCATATTTCAAAATTCAAAGGGGTTTAAGGCAAGGTTTCTCTCTCTCCCCATTACTTTTTGTACTGGTTGCTGAGGGCTTGCACCAACTTATGGAAAAATCCAAATATGATGACTTGTTTGAAGGTATTTCCTGTGGAACTCAAGACCTCAATATTTAACGCCTTCAATTTGCTGATAACGCATTCTTGTTCTTCAAGGCCAATCTTGATTCTAATGCCAATCTTAAGAGGACACTAAAGACTTTTCAATTAGCCCCAAGCCTCAAAATTAATTTCTCCAAATCCAGTGTAGTTTTACTGAATGACTCCTTCATCACTCCATCACAAGTCACTGAGATTTTTGGTTGTTCAGAAGTTTCATTACCTATCGACTACTTGAGGTTCTAATTGGGTGTCAACCCTAGATCTATAAAGACTTAGTCACCTATCACTGTTAAATACAAGAAACTTGCTATTTGGAAATCAAAATTGTTTTCTCTTGAGGGAAGAATTAACCTTATTAAATTCTCACTCTTCCCTAGCGTTTGTTGGTGTCATAAAAAAACTGAAAAAATGGCGAAGAAAGTTCTTGTAGTATGGATCTCTAACAAGAAAAGTTCTAAACAAAGTTCATTGGAATATTGTTTGCAAATCTAGGTGTAAGGGAGGTTTGAGAATCAGAAATTTCTACATTAGACAAGGCTTTACTGTTCAAGTGGTGATGGAGATTTGGCAAAGATGTTAGGCAATAGAATTGAACTAATTTCCTTTTAACTATTGAGCTTGGTTTTCCTTATCACATTTCCTCACAATTTTTGGACAACAATTTCTGTGTTGCATTTGGTTTTACTGGAATCGATTAGGTACTGATCAATGAGATCAGTTTCTGATAAGATTGTTGGATCACTAAGAGCACCCACATCGGTGCGGGGCGTGCGCGCGAGGCCGAGGCAGGAGCAGAAGAGGAGGGTTCGGGGTTCGGGGTTCGGTCCGGTGTGGGGTGCGGTTGGTACGGGGCGTGCGGGGCGGGGGCATGGGGGGGAGGAGAAGGGTTCGGGGGCAGGGGCCCGAGGACTATTCATCCTCGCTGCCCCTCTGCCTCGATGTCCACCAGTGGCAGCGTGCCACCTGTCCAAAACGGAAAAAAAAAGATCGGGCAATATTTGATTTTTTTTTAAATACAAAATACAATAAAATAATCAATTCTCCAACCACTATAAATACCCCTCACCCCATTTCACCAAATCCACACAACAAACTTCATACTCTCTCAACCCTCACTCTCTCAAATTCATACAGTCTTTGCAAAATCCGATCGATAATGTCAAACAACGATTTCACTCAACTGCCGGAACACCAAGTTTTCAATACGAACGAGGAGGACAACACCGATCAAGAAGGGGCGAACACCAATCAACAAGGTGCGACCACCAATCAACCCGGGGCGAACTACGTACAGATGTTGCAAACCGATTTCACCCCAACCGGTGGTTGGAACCCTGATATGTTCAACCAATACATGACCTCTCTTTTGGGCCAAGGTAATTATAATTTTATCCATTTCATTAATTAAAATATTAATCATTCCATTATCAAAGTTTGAATTATCCATTTGTACTTTGAATTAAAATATAATTGTCAACGTAGGTGGAATAGGACAACCGGTCTACCCACCGGGACAACCGGCCTACCCACCGGGCCAACTGTCCAATTTAATTGGTCATCTTCTGTAAAACCCAGTTTGGTTAAAAGGGTATTAAAGTGCGAACTGGTACTTGGGGGTTGTTTTTGCATCGAGGTTGGTTTAAAAAAAAGGTTTGAGCCTGGTTCTAGGCTGGGCAGGGCTGCAGACGCGAGTTGGGCCTGAGCCGAGCGAGCCCATGCCACACGCACGAAGCCCAGACGACCCAAGCCCAACCCGCGTCGAAACCCTAGCCTTAAAAGGGCTCTCGACCCTCCTCAGCCTCAGAATGCAGCATGCATCCCGAGACGAGAGCCGTCTCTCTCCCGTCGAACCGAAACCCTTCCACGTCGTTCTCCCTCTCCTTCCCCGGCCACCACCTCTTCTTCTCCGAGCTCACACCCATCTTCCTCTTCTTCTCCTCCGTCTTCTTCTACCCGTCGTGCCAGAAACCCAGACACCCTCACCCGTCTTCTCCCTCTTCGATTCAACGCCGCCGCCGACGAGGACGAGCTCCACAGTGCCTGATTCAGGCAAAGCTTCAAACGGTGAGTCGCTTCTCACCGGTTCCACCCCTGTTCCCCTTCTTCTCGCGTCGACTCGAAGGGCGTCAGGTTCATTTGGGGTCAGAGAAGTTCGGGAGTGTCGCCAGAACTCTCCGAGTTCCAGATCCGCGATTCACATCGCCGGCGAGCCTTTTTGGCCGTCAGATCTGGCCGGGAGGGTTCGGACCTCACCCCAACCCTCGTTCCCGTTGAGTCCTGGACCTCTGTCAACCCAACAGACGCTAGAGCCGCTATCGAAACCCTGACGCCACCGCCGCCGGAGTCGCCGGAAACCTAACCTCAGCCAACGCCGTCTTCAACTCAGACCGGACGAAGACGAGACCTTGGGCTCGGGCTCGGAGCTCAGCTGGGCCTCGGCCTAGACTGGATTTGGGCCTTGGGCTCGAATCTGGTCTGGGCCACGGCCCGGACTGACTCTGAACTTCGGGTCCGGACTCGGGCCTGACTCCGGGACTGGATCGGATACAGACCATTTGGACTGACTCGTTTAATTAAATTTAAAACTGATTTAAACGACACTTGGGACTAAGTCGGACTTTTACCGGATTAAAGGGTGTAATCAAAGGAAATGAAGAACTGTTAAATTAAAGAACTGGGTAATCTGGACCCGATCTGATTTTGGATCGTTTGTGTGTAAACCCAGATTCGTAGCTTGGACTTCGCCGAGGTGACGAGGCGAGTCGGACAGTTGTGGATAGGAGTATTTGTTCGTAGGAAGACCGCAAGGTAGGGAAAGTCTTAATTACTTAATTACCGCTTAGAATGCATGATTAGGATAATAAAATCGGAAAGGTCCTAGAATTTCCTATAGGATGCGAATAACTAGAATAATCGTATTTCAATTACTAATAAATGGATGAGTCTAGTATGCATGTTTAGGACGATGACAATTAGTGAAGTGTGCTTTCAATACTTGGGAATTTGATTTACTGGTAGAGAGGCTGTGAAGAGCTCTCGGATTAGTTGTGTGCTAGGTTCATATGCTTGTTTGCTAATTGCTCGGTTAACTTAAGAGTCTAATGAAACTAGAGTAGCTCGTATGATTGAATGCTAGTTAGTTGGTTCACATGATGATTGATTGGTTGAATGTATACTTGATTGATTTAGTATTTATGTTAATATAATTGTTGATTGAACGGATGATCGAGTATGACTGGTTGTGCCACGGGGCACAATCAGGTGATCGATGTACCGCTGGTTCGTGACAGGTAAGTATACGGTAAGTATGGAGTGTATTGGATGTCTTGGGTGTGATGAAAGTGTGCTCTGTTGAGTGTTGATTGGTGACCCAGTTATGGTATTCCCTTATTCCTATTCTTGTTTGAATTGCTTGTTTGATTCGGTACTACACCGGGGGGGGGGGGGGGGGTAATCCGGTGCCGTGATAAAGGTGGAATTTAACAGATACAAAGAGATACGGGTTGAGAATTGGAGCCTGGGGCATTATTTATTAGGTATTACGAGTATTGATTATTGGCAGATCCTGCGGGATATTTATCGATTATTGGCAGATCCTGCGGGACATTTATTGATTATTGGTAGATCCTGCGGGATATAGATTGATTATGACCAGATCCTGCGGGATATTATTTGGGTTACTTCTTGAGAGATGGTTACTAAGGTTCCACCCAAGGATGTGCGTCCCCATAGAGCACTACCTTGGTTCCCTATGATATATGGTCCTTTGGAGGCATTTCTGGGAATCCCGATGATAAGCGCCCATTTGGGATTGTTTCCGGTGCCCCAACGCATGTGCGTCCTCTAAACCGAGGGAAAATCTGATATGACATGGATACTCTGGTAGATCGGAATTCTGGGAACCGAGGTGATCCCGGAATCTATCCATGGATCGGAGGCTTGAAAAAGCGAGTGGCTGGCATGATATTAAATACTCCCATTTTATTCTTACCTCTTCGTTATGGAACTTTTATAAAATCGTGCAAATTACGGTTGTCTTCAATAATACGATATTGCTTTGATTATATATTTATTTTTTTCGTACTATTTGACTAATCTTAGTATTATGCTCTTATCTATCCGTTAAACTGTTTAAGTGTTGATCTAAAGGCGGAGTTATTAAGATTTTTCCTACTGGGCGTCAGCTCATCCCCTTTTGTTTCTAACTGTTTTACAGGAGTACCGGATGTCTAGGGAAGTCGAGGCTAGGGAGCTTTGGGACTTCTTCGGGCTTTTACTAGAGTTATGTTGGTCTCTTGTGTCGGACATACTTTATTTGACTATTTAGGTTGACCTGTGACTCACGTTGTTTTAAACCATTTACTGATATGTCGTTTTGACGGAGTTTGTATGAGATTTTGGAACTTTTATCTATCGTTTATCCTTTTAACTTATTTCAACTTGAGTCACGTCTCGAATCCGGTCAAAATTGGATTTGGGGCGTGACAATTTGGTATCAGAGCCTGGTTTCATTTGAAACAGGTTGTAATTTTCGAACCGTTTTCAAAAAAAACCTCGGACCAACGTCTTTTAGGTAGGTAGAATTAGGAAGTCTAAGTCGAGTACTCAGTGATGCGGAGTTAAACACGTTGATGCATAGAGTAAGAAGGAATCGAGTCTTACTGTTTATTTGGTTACTCAATGTTGAACTCCTCTTACTATAACGGTTGTGTCGCTTGAGGGATACCCTTACCTTATTGATTGTAAGATGCAAAGATCGGTGAAACCGATTGGTTGAGGTCGGTATTGGGTGAACGAGCAATGACTGAACCGTTGTATGACGCTTGTTGAGTAGATTGTTATTTGATTAAGTGCATTACCGCTGTGGTTGATTGTCTTGTGGTGTTAAAGCTGAAGGATTAATGGATGGAAGTGTTGACGAAGTTAGGGATTGGATTTGTTAGGGTGGTACGGTCGAAAGGATGTAATCGAAGAGTGGATTTATGGAAGAATCGGATGGTTATGATTTGGGAAATGGGTTGAGTGTTACCTCAGTTATGGTAATATGACTTATCTAAAATTTTGGCCTGGAAGGGTGTGAACCAATTGGGGTAACTTTGAAAAGGAATCGAATTTGAGTTATTTGGTACCCTTTGATTGCGTGTGTGTACTTTGCGAAGCATGAAAATCTCTGTGTTGATTGTGGTGTGAACTGCAGCGCATGGGAACTCTTTGAGTATTATAACTTGTGGAAATTTATTGATAATTGTCTCGCTTAAGCGGAGGGTTAGTGGAAAATACGAATAGGTCATGCCGAACTTTCTGTAAAACTGAAGTGTGGGTTCTATCACGGGTTGACACAGGGCGCCACTGTAGTCAAACGTGATAGTGGGATGTCAAGTGGTTACAACAAGGTTCGGGGACGCCTGAATCAAGTTGTAACGATGCGAGATCGACTCGACTAGTTGATTAAAGATAAGTAACTTGAGGAAAGAGAAAAGGTCGTGAATAAAAGAGTTAAGGACTTAATTTCTAACGCTTGCTTGTGCTTTCCACCCTAGTGATGGGTGTGTGTGTGTGTGTGAACTGTGCCTCCTGAGGGAGTTGATTGCTTTACTGTTTGCTGTGTGAGAAGCACGAGGTGCGGACTTCTTTGTCTATATGAGTACTACATACGACTTATATACTTATCCCTGATCCACCTAGGATCCGTCAAGACGCACGAGAACGTCCCCTTTGGCCTAGTTAGTTCGGTTGTGTTGAACTAAGTTTGAATTGTTCGTACTTCTGCAGCGTTCGTTGTGATGTCACGTGTCTACGTTCCGAGAGGTACCCGGAGTCGCCCGGCTTTAGGGCAGAGTCAGTCACCAGCTGTTGGGCTGGCAGGGGCAGCAGGTGCCCAGGATGCTGCTCCCACAGAGCACCAGAGCGTTGAGGGTGGACCATCAGGGTCACCAGTGAGAGTTACCCCAGTCGCGGAGGCGACACAGGCTATCCCTATCGATGAGGTAGTACGCGCTGTACTAGCAGCACTCAGTGCTCAGCAGGGGACCGCAGCACCGGTGCCAGAGCCCGTGCCTGCTACTGAGACAGTCGTCGTAGAGAGGCCAGGACAGATGGATGGCTACACGGCCCAGGCACTTCGCGATTTTCGTCGTTTGGGTACACCGATCTTTTCTGGGAGCGCCGACTCAGAGGCAGCAGTGTTATGGTTGGAGCGGATCACTCGCAACCTTGATACGTCCGGCATTTCTGAGGGACGTCTGATAGTTTCCTTCTCCACCTTCCAGCTTGAGGGTGAGGCTTTTTACTGGTGGCAGTCTGTGCAGACCAGAATTGGTGAAGATTTCGAGCTCTTCAGTTAGTTGTTCCTGGAGCAGTACTTTCCGCGATCGGTTAGGGATGATCGACGCCAGCAGTTCATGGATCTGCGGCAGAGGGGGTTGACAGTAGCTGAGTATGCAGCGAGGTTCCTATCCTTGTCCCGCTACGCACCCGAGATGGTGCAGTCTGAGGACATAAGTTGCAGGCGGTTTGAGCGTGGACTCCTCCCTGCTATTGCAGATCGGCTTATTGTTCTGAGGACAGAGGTATACACCACCTTGGTGGGCCAGGCTTTGGCAGTGGAGAGACACATTCGAGATACTGCCAGAGAGCGAGATGTCAGGCCGAGACCGGGTGGGTTCCTCAGGCCATCAGAGAGGCGTGATGCTAGACGTCAGAGGAATTCTGGGTACTTCCATCCTCAGTTTCAGCAGAGCGGTATGCGCAGAGGAGCAGCAGTAGCATCAGTCGGACCTGCTCCGGTGACTCAGTTCTACCCACGTGCAGACAGCCGGGACACTTGGCCCGAGACTGCCCGAGAGGCAGAGGACCCGCAGAGCAGCAGATGGATCGTCCACAGGGATTTGTTGAGCGGCAGCGTGTTGAGGATCGGACTTGTTACCAATGCGGCCGGCAGGGACATTTGTCTTTCTCTTGTCCCGATCGGGTCGGAGTTGTACCTCCACCGAGGCCACAGCAGGCACAGCCTCGTCAGGCACCTCCCGGCCGACCACGACAGGCACAGCAGCAAAGAGCTCCGCGTCAGGCGGCGGGAGCGGTAGTCCCGAGATACCAGGCTAGGCCCCAGCAGCAGGTGGCACTACCACCACCACCGAGAGAAGGACCACCGGCACGGCAGGGTCGTGTTTATGCAGTTTCAGATGCTAGAGCTGAGAGACAGTATGCCGGTCATGAGACCATTCAGGGTACGTGTTTATTGTTTCATTCGTGGGCTTCCTTTTTGTTCGATACGGGTGCATCCCATTCGTTTATCTCTACTTCTTTTGCTCGTTCCTTGGGTTTGGTGGCGGAGCCACTTCGTAGACCCCTTTGTCTTGAGACCCCAGTTACGGGGGAGGTGGTGTTGAGCACAGTTTGTCGAGATTGTGAGGTTCGAGTGGCAGATTGCCCTTTTTTGGGTGACCTACTCATTATGGAGATGACTGCTTTCGACGTGATCTTAGGGATGGACTGGCTTACAAGATATCGGGCGACGATTGATTGCTTTCGACGGCAGGTGACCGTGCGATCTGGTGATAGAGTCATCACTTGTGTTTTGGGTAGCAAGAGCGGAATCCTTCTATCCGCCTTGACTACTGGAGTGGAGGCCGAGGTGGTGCAGAGTGGCGAAGACTTGCCGAGAGTAGTGTGTGAGTTCCCAGACGTGTTTCCGGAGGGGTTATCAGGGTTACCACCGGCGCGAGAGATAGAGTTCCGGATCGACTTGGTCCCAGGCACCGCGCCGATCTCGATGACACCTTATCGATTCGCGCCAGCCGAGTTGGTCGAGTTGAAGCGCCAACTCGAAGAGTTACAGGAGAAGGGTTTCATCAGTCCTAGTGTCTCACCGTGGGGAGCACCCGCCCTCTTCGTGAAGAAGAAGGGTGGCGCCTTGAGGATGTGCATCGACTATCGGAAGCTAAACCGGGTGACGGTGAAGAACCGCTACCCGATGCCGAGGATCGATGATCTGTTCGATCAATTGAGAGGAGCGACATGGTTCTCCAAGATTGATCTAAGATCAGGCTACTATCAGTTGAGGGTCCGGAAGGAAGATGTGGAGAAGGCCGCGTTTCGGACGCACTACGGACACTTTGAGTTTCTAGTGATGCCGTTCGGGCTGACGAACACGCCAGCAGCCTTCATGGACTTGATGAATGGCATATTCAGACCTTACCTGGATCAGTTTGAGGTAGTCTTCGTTGATGACATTTTGATCTACTCGCCTAGCGAAGAGGCACGCGAGGAACACTTGAGGATAGTGTTGACCTTGTTACGCACTTACGACTTGCAGTGCATCCCGGTGGCACCAAGATGTATAGAGACATCCGACGACAGTTCTGGTGGAGGGGGATGCGCAGGGCAGTTGCACTCTTTGTTTCGAGGTGTCTTACCTGTCAGCAGGTGAAGGCGGAGCATCAACGTCCCGCTGGTTTGCTACAGCCTTTACCGATTTCCGAGTGGAAATGGGAACATGTGACTATGCATTTTGTGAGTGGACTACCGAGGTCGTCCAAGGGACATGATGTCGTTTGGGTTGTGGTTGATCGACTGACCAAGTCGGCACATTTTCTAGCTATGAGGATGACGGATACTGTGGACATGTTGGGACGGTTGTACGTCAGGGAGATTATTCGTCTACATGGGGTACCGGTGTCAGTAGTATCTGATAGAGACCCTCGCTTCACATCCAGATTCTGAAAGAGCCTGCAGAAGGCTTTGGGGACTGAGGTACTGTTGAATATAGCTTACCATCCTGAGACAGATGGACAGTCAGAGCGCACCATTCAGATTTTAGAAGACATGCTTCGAGCTTGTGTGCTTGACTTTCAGGGATCATGGGAGGATCATCTACCCTTGGCAGAGTTCGCTTACAACAACAGTTATCAGTCCAGCATTGGTATGTCACCATTTGAGGCTTTGTACGGCAGAACGTGTAGGTCGCCGGTGTGTTGGGCTGAGGTAGGGGATCGGAACTTACTGGGACCAGCATGGTCAGAGAGACGACATAGAAGGTCACCTTGATCAGAGATCGGCTGAAGACCGCACAGAGTCGTCAGAAGAGTTATGCAGACCGACGGCGTAGACCACTTGAGTTCTTGGTTGGAGACCACGTATTTCTGAGGGTGAGCCCGAAGAAGGGCCTACTACGATTCAATCGTGGAGGAGGAAAGCTATCCCCGTGCTTCATTGGACCATTTGAGGTCTTAGAGAGGATTGGAGCTGTAGCTTATCGATTAGCCTTGCCACTGCAGCTTGGGAACGTGCATAACATTTTCCATGTATCCCAACTGCGGAAATACACGGCAGATCCCTCTCATGTTATCGAATGGGCAGATATTGAGGTAGCAGATGATGTCTCTTATGAGGAGCAGCCTATCAGGATTGTGGATACGGGAGAGAAGGTCTTGCGGAAGACGACTATTCCGTTGGTTCGAGTACAGTGGAGGCACCAGGGGGCTGAGTCGACCTGGGAGCGTGAGGACGAGATCCGGGAGAAGTATCCCCACCTGTTTGACGTTTGAGGTACGCCTGCTTTAAATTTCGAGGACAAAATTTCTTTAACGGGGGTAGACTGTAAAACCCAGTTTGGTTAAAAGGGTATTAAAGTGCGAACTGGTACTTGGGGGTTGTTTTTGCATCGAGGTTGGTTTTTAAAAAAAAAAAAAAGGTTTGAGGCTGGTTCTGGGCTGGGCAGGGCTACAGACGCGAGTTGGGCCTGAGCCGAGCGAGCCCATGCCACACGCACGAAGCCCAGACGACCCAAGCCCAACCCGCGTCGAAACACTAGCCTTAAAAGGGCTCTCGACCCTCCTCAGCCTCAGAACGCAGCACGCATCCCGAGACGAGAGTCGTCTCTCTCCCGTCGAACCGAAACCCTCCCATTTATTAGGTATTACGAGTATTGATTATTGGCAGATCCTGCGGGATATTTATCGATTATTGGCAGATCCTGCGGGACATTTATTGATTATTGGTAGATCCTGCGGGATATAGATTGATTATGACCAGATCCTGCGGGATATTATTTGGGTTACTTCTTGAGAGATGGTTACTAAGGTTCCACCCAAGGATGTGCGTCCCCATAGAGCACTACCTTGGTTCCCTATGATATATGATCCTTTGGAGGCATTTCTGGGAATCCCGATGATAAGAGCCCATTTGGGATTGTTTCCGGTGCCCCAACGCATGTGCGTCCTCTAAACCGAGGGAAAATCTGATATGACATGGATACTCTGGTAGATCGGAATTCTGGGAACCGAGGTGATCCCAGAATTTATCCATGGATCGGAGGCTTGAAAAAGCGAGTGGCTGGCATGATATTAAATACTCCCATTTTATTCTTACCTCTTCGTTATGGAACTTTTATAAACTCGTGCAAATTACGGTTGTCTTCAATAATACGATATTACTTTGATTACATATTTATTTCCTTCGTACTATTTGACTAATCTTAGTATTATGCTCTTATCTATCCGTTAAACAGTTTAAGTGTTGATCTAAAGGTAGAGTTATTAAGATTTTTCCTACTGGGCGTCAGCTCATCCCCTTTTGTTTCTAACTGTTTTACAGGAGTACCGGATGTCTAGGGAAGTCGAGGCTAGGGAGCTTTGGGACTTCTTCGGGCTTTTACTATAGTTATGTTGGTCTCTTGTGTCGGACATACTTTATTTGACTATTTAGGTTGAGCTGTGACTCACGTTGTTTTAAACAATTTACTGATATGTCATTTTGACGAAGTTTGTATGAGATTTTGGAACTTTTATCTATCGTTTATCCTTTAACTTATTTCAACTTGAGTCACGTCTCGAATCCGGTCAAAATTGGATTTGGGGCGTGACATCTTCCACCGGTGACTGGCGTATTCACCCGCCCATTGTTCGACCAATTCAACATAGGGGTCAACTATTTCGGCCACCAACAATTCTCGATGCCAGCCACCACCGGAACCCGACTGTCGTCTACTTCATCATCAGTGGGACCGAGCACCCGGGCGACAGCAGAAAGGCTAAGCAAATGGCCACATGAAGTGGATTTGCTCCTGATCAACGCCTGGCGACGCACAACGCACGACCCCATAATCGGAACCTCTCAAGATGGGAACACGTTCTGGACCACGGTGAGGAGGCGCTTGTGCAAAGATGGGAATTTCCCAATCGATCAGTGGACGGTGCAAGCCGTCAAGAGCCATTTCAACAAAAGTGTTGGAAGAGTCAGGCGGTATATCACACTCATGAGGAAGGATAGGAAAGAGCTAGGTCATAGCGACTGGAACGAAGTCAAGTTTAGGGAGCGGGTGATGGAACAATATCGAATCCACGTCAAGGATATCAAAGGCGAGCCAAAGATTTTCAAGCTCCACCATTGGATAGAGTCGTTGGAAAACGACGACAAGTTCTGGGTAGCGGAACTCGGCGAAGTTGGGGTGCCACGCCCCAAATTCAGTAGAACCGAATCCGGAACGCGAACGGTAAAACAATAAAATCATTTTTAAACCTTTTAAATAAATCGCTTTAAAACCACCAATTAGTTAATCAAAATAATAATTTACAACTCAAAAGTACATCCCAACAAGCGGACAAAATACAAGGCGTGCGTCGCTAGACTCAAAAAGAAAATCCGGACTCCCGCTCCTAGCTCTTCAAGCTTCGAGAGCTCACCTAGTCCGTCCCGCGACCAGTACCTGTAGGAAAAGCAGCTCGGGGTGAGTGTTCGCTCACCACCACGGATAACAGACTGACTACGGCATACTAGCGGACAATGTCGGTAACACCAACAACAACCCAACACCGGGGACTACTATCCCCCAACTCAAGTAACCCGACTGACACACAATTGTTACTTTCCTCAACCGACTCAACACTCGGACCCGTAATGTAGACCCGACACAACTACTTCGACTTCCTCCAAAGACACAAAAGATAACCACGCAACACCCAAGATCACAAAGGATCGCACACCAAACAAGATCGCAAAGGATCGCACTCCAGCTGCTTAGTACCCCTGTCCTTTTCCCAACACGACGGTTGGATCAGGCGGCCGACCTGTGGCATTTTTCCCAGCACGACGGTTGGATCAGGATGTCGACCTGTCGCACTTTTCCCGACACCCTCGGATCAGGTTGTCGACCTGTCGCACTTTTCCCAACACGGCGGTTGGATCAGGCGGTCGACCTGTCGCACTTTTCCTGACACAAAGTCGGATCAGGCTGTCGATCTGTCACTCACCAACCCCAGGTAACCACAATCACAATCACAAGTAAAGTTCAACAAACAGCAACAACACCGGTTCAACAACCCCACGGGCACTCATGGCCACCCAAGACACCAACAGTAAAGCACGGGTTCAACAACCCCACGGGCACTCATGGCCACCCAAGACACCACGGTAAAACCACGGGTTCAACAACCCCACGGGCACTCATGGCCACCCAAGACACCAACGGTAAAAACACGGGTTCAACAACCCCACAGGCACTCATGGCCACCCAAGACACCAACAGTAAAGATACGGGTTCAACAACCCCACGGGCACTCATGGCCACCCAAGACACCAATAGTAAAGACACGGGTTCAACAACCCCACGTGCACTCATGGCCACCCAAGACACCAACAGTAAAGACACGAGTTCAACAACCACACGGGCACTCATGGCCACCCAAGACACACCAACGGTAAAGACACGGGCTCAACAACCCCACAGGCACTCATGGCCACCCAAGACACAAACTAAACAATCAACCTCCGGGCATAACCAAATGCCTCCAGTAATTCTAATGTCGATAAGTTCACTGCTCCTATGACACTACTAAGTGTCACATGCATTTCTATTGTTCGATACGTTCCCGTATCATATGACACCACCCGGTGTCGCCTTCCTTTCTATTATTCGATAAACTTACTTAACCCACGACACCCAAGTGTCACATGCATTTCTACTGTTAACTTTCTGTAGTCAGGGCCGAGATCCGGCTACTTTTCCCTACCTCGTATGCTTTCCCCAAAAGCTCACAATCGAGCTCTGGCGTGATCACGATCACTCGCCTAGCTTTCCCTTTCCTCTGTCGGTGGCACAATCTAATAAGAACACAATTTAAAACACCTTTAAGCTGGCAGGCATAAACTGAATTTTAATAAACTTGACGCCCAAAAGTAACCCCGACAATGTCGATCACTCCCAAACTTCCCAATTACTCGACATTGTCGATAATGGACCCGGAAAGGCCTGTTTCGCCCGACCCGGCGAATCTGCCCGGGATTGGAAAACGTCCTTCCGGGGCTCCGAAAATTCCCGTTTTCGTTTCTACGGTCTTAGAATAATTCAAGGGTTCCTAAGCACTTGACGGAATCACTTTCCGACTTCCGAGTAATTCCCGTTTTCGTTTCTACGGTCTTAGAATAATTAAAGGGTTCCTAAGCACTTGACGGAATCACTTTCCGACTTCCGAGTAATTTAATTCGCGTTTAAAGTTTCTAAACCCGTCAGTTACAACTTTTACAATTTAATTCCAAATTTCGATCCGGGTGTGGATTAACGACTTGGGGATCGTCCTAAACCACCCGAACACGATAACTCGATACCCGAGCATGTGGGCCCCACCTGGCCATCCTTGGCCGTGGGTGGCTAGGGCCGGTTCACCATGGTGGTGGCCGGTCCTAGCACCGGCCAGCCACCACCGGTCCGGCCAGCCACCCTACACGGTGGCCGGAGCTCCCCCCGAGCCTCCTGTCACCGGAAAACGTTCCTCCTCCGCTAAAAAACGTCTCCAACGAACCCCACACCTCAACACAACCAAAAACTACTAGTTTTAACCCAAACCCTAACTTTCAAACTTAACAAAACGAAAAACGGTTAGATGCTCACCGTAGAGAATGACGGTGTGAACTCGATTCCTTGATCGTTGAGATGATCCACCGGTTTGATCGTCGGGAAAAGACACAAATCTCCAACCCTTCTTCTCTTTTTCTCCCTTTCTTCTCTCTTCTTTTCTCTCCCTAAAACTCTATTTTTTCCTCTTTTTTTTTTGAATATGGCCGAACCCCTCTCCCCTTGTAGTCTTCTTGTTTTGTCCCTAAAACCTAACACCACCACTTGTTTGACAAGTGGCAAGTGGGTCCCACACCTTTTTGGAAAATATCTTCTAGATATTTTCCAATCAGATTCGCGAAATTCGGCTGTTTCGGGCCCCGAACGGGTACTTTTTCCAAGAAATTACGAAACTTCACGGGCTACAAGGAAACGGCTCAACTAAGACCGCTGCGACGACGGCTAAGCTTTTTGGATCCAAAACGGACCTCGAATGGACCAAAACGTCGCTCGGTTGACTTTTCCAGCAAAAAGTCAACATTTCCCAAATTGGTCAGAAAGTTGCCCTGAGTCCCCTGGAACTCACTTTGGTCGATATCGGGGTCAAATTAAGTCCGGTATGACCCTCAGGGTCAAATTTAGGTTCATTTAAGTGTCTGTTTAAAAATTTTAATTTTTCCTGTTTTTCGGCGATTTGCCTGGCGTTGACCGGGAGTGATTCTTACAATCTACCCCCTTAAAGGAATTTCGTCCGCGAAATTTAAAACAGACGTACCTCAGGAGTCGAACAACGCGGGGTACTTCGCGCGAACCTCGTCCTCGCGCTCCCAAGTCGACTCAGCCCCGTGATGCCTCTATTGCACCCGTACTAGGCGGATAACCTTGCCACGCAGGACCTGCTCCCATGTGTCCATGATTCGAACCGGCTGCTCCTCATAGGAGACATCGTCAGCCACCTCGATATCTGCTCACTCAATGACGTGGGAGGGGTCCGTATTGTATTGCCGCAACTGAGACACGTGGAAGACGTTATGAACTATTCCAAGTTGCGGTGGTAACGCCAGACGATAGGCCACTGCTCCCACTCTGCTCAAGATCTCGAATGGGCCAATGTACCGCGGGGCTAACTTGCACCCGCTGCGTCTGAACCGTACCAGTCCCTTCCTCGGGCTCACCTTCAGGAACACGTGATCACCGACTGCGAACTCAAGAGGTCGACGTCGTCTGTCGGCGTAGCTCTTCTACCGACTCTGTGCGATCTTCAACCGCTCACGTATCAGCGCGACCTTCTCTGTCGTCTCTCGGACAAGATCTGGCCCCAGCAGGCTCTTGTCCCCCACCTCTGCCCAGCAAACTGGCGACCGTAATGCATAGATGAAATAACCGTGCTCTGCTTAGGGTGTGACTATCTCCTTAGGGTTTATTCTGTTATGGGCGGGCGCCGCCGCCGCCGGCGAGGGCGGGTGCGGCCATCAAGCGTCTTGAGCTCTACAGGATGGACTAGTGACGAAGAGGATGTGGGGGAACTGTTCGATGCCGCTTCCTTCTACGGTGGAGAGTCCATGCTGGAGGGGCTCGAACGTTGGCGAACCAATCGACGACGGTGGACCGAGTATGGCCGGCCTTCAAGGTGGATCGATCTGCGTGACTGGTTGGAGGCGCGTCGCTGGGTTGATCGGAGGAAGGATCGATGCGATCCGATTGGGCGGCAGAGCTCTCATCCTCCTCGGCGCCGATCTGGAACAGGGGTAGCGGCGAAGCTCCAGGGTCCCTCTGATGTTGGTCTTGGTGCCACTGCGGTACAGGAGAAGTCTGATGCTCATTGTGCTCAAGGCACTGGTTCATCTGTTATGCGTGGAACGGCTCCTATTCATCATGGGGGAGTTGCTGCTACACCTTCTCGTAGTGGAGTGGCTGCTACAGTTAGTGATGTTCCCCTTGCTAAGAGATCTAGTCCCACCTTTTCTGAAATGGTTGTCTCCAATCAGACTCGAGAGAGTGGTGGGGTTCGGGGAAATGTTGTTGCTCCCATATGTGGTTCAGGTGCTACTGCTGAGGTTTGAGAGGTCCTCCCAACTAAGGGAGTGAGCACTAGCCAAAGACAGGAAGCTAAAGACTTTCCGGTCTTCGTTGCCAATCTATCTTCGTCGACTACTGTCGAACAGTTGTGGTCACTTTTCTCGCAGGTTGGTGTCATTGTTGCTGTCGACGCCGGTACTAAGCTAACTTCCAAAGGTACTCGATTTGCATTTGTCTACTTTAAGTCTCCCGTTGACCTTTCTCGAGCGGTCGTTACCTTAAATGGTCTCTAGTTCAAGGACGCAAGATTCGGGTGGAAGTTGGTAAAAGGTACAAGGGCCCTAGTGCCTTGTCAGCTACGACTCCTGCTTTTGCTACCAAGGCTGGATCCTCTGTTTCGGATATGAAGCATCCGACTCAGACACCTGCTCCGCTTAGCTCAAACGAGCCTCTTCGTTGTTCTCTGTCCTTTGCTCCTGGTTTTGAGTCTCTTCCACCCTTCAGTGTGGTAGGGGTTGCTAATAACTCGGCGACGGTGCACACTCTCAGTTTTGGACTTAAGCTAGCAGGGATAGAGGGCGTGGAACTTGTTGAGTTGGGCTCGAGAGCTTTTCTGCTGTCTTTCAAAGACCGTGATGTTTGGGAGTCTCTATTGTCTGACGATTGGAAGGCTCTTCGACCCTGGTTCTTCTCCTTCTCCTTCTCGGATTGTGCTAACCGAGTCTTGTTTGGTGGACGTCTCATTTGGGTCGACTTATTAGGCTTACATGTTGTGTGCTGGAGCAAGGACTCCATTTCTAATATTGTTGGGACAGTTGGTCTGCTTGTTGCCATCCATCCATGCTCTCTAACGTCGACCCAACCGGCTAGGGCTTTAGCTCTAGTTCATGTCTTGGATTTTTCGGTGGACAGGTGGGTGGTTGAGTCTCAATGTCCTGGCTTTTGTGCGAATGTGCTTCTTGAGAAGGTTTTTGCTGATTCCATCCCTTTTTTCCTTGGTGGGCTTGGTGTTAACTTATCTTCAGTAGTCGAAGGAGGGAGTCCTTTTGCTCTTGCCCCTGGTAGTGTTGCGGCTTCCCCTTCCACTCCGGCTAGCCTTTCTACTTCTCAACCTGTTGGGTCTTTGCTTATTGATACAGGGGTTTCGCCGTCTATCCCTGGTAAGGGTTCGACGGGTGGCAAGTCGGATAGATGGGCCGATAGGGTGGAGGACGATGCCGATGACTTGGCTTTGGATCTGTATGATGGGCTCGATAAAGCCCTTGTCCCTCTTGCGGACCGTTCATCACAGTCCTTACAAGACGAGTCTCCTATCACCCTCCCCGTTTCTGGTTATCCCTCGGGACGTTCCTCTCCATTGCCGCTCCAAACCATTGTCCCTAGCTCAGGCAATTCTCCATCGCAGCTCCATATTGTTGTTGGGGGTAACCTACCTCAACAGGATGCCTTCTCTGAGTTCTCCTCGCCATTGATCGATGGTCGCACAGGAGAGAGTATTACTCACACTATGGCGAGGTTTGCGGAAAGCTTGGGGGTCTGCTATAGAGGATCGGCAGAGGAAGGCTTCAAGAAAATTGAAGCAACGTTGAGTCCTCACTATAGTAGCCGAGTTTCTAGCCCTGCTGGGGTCACTTGAGTGTAATCCTCTTTTTTCTTTTGCTAGGTGTGCTTTAGTCCAACCTCGTTTATCTTGAGTGCTTGGATTCTCTGCTTTATATTGATTTCTTCATTTATAATATTTATTTCTCTCTGATAAAAAAAAACTGGCGACCGACACGGCCTACCATACAATGCTTCGAACGGTGTCATCCCAATACTGGCCTGGAAGCTGTTGTTGTAGGCAAACTCGACCAACGGCAGGTGGGTTTCCCATGATCCCCTAAAGTCCAGCACACATGCCCGCAACATGTCTTCCAAGATCTGAATAGTGCGCTCGGACTGACCGTCGGTCTAGGGATGGTGTGCTGTACTGAGTAGAACCTCGGTCCCCAACACGGTCTGCAGACTCGGCCAAAATCTGGACGTGAAACGAGGATCCCTGTCAGACACTATCGACATAGGGACTCCGTGGAGACGCACTATCTCCTGAATGTACAGACTGCTCAACTTGTCGACCGGATCAGTCATCCTCATGGCTAGGAAATGTGCCGACTTGGTCAACCGATCGACTACCACCCAAACGGCGTCGTGCCCCTTTGGTGATCTTGGCAGCCCACTCACGAAGTCCATCGTAATATGCTCTCATTTCCACTGGCAATCGGCAGTGGCTGCAATAATCCGGCGGGACGCTGATGTTCGGTCTTCACCTGCTGACAGACGAGACACCTCGATACAAATTCGGCGACCGCTCTCCGCATCCCGTTCTACCAGAAGTGCCGCCTGATGTCACGGTACATCTTGGTGCCACCCGGGTGCACTGTAAGACGCGAATGATGTGACTCTCGCAACACGTCGTCTCTACAGTTGCCCGGCACGAATAACCCTCCTCGATACCGTAACCCCCAATCAGCACTAAGTTCCCAGCCTACCACCTCGTCACCTCGGACGACCCTCTCTCGGATCTCTGACGTCTCGACGTCCTCCGACTGCGCCTCCAACACTCGGGCAAGTAGTGAGGGCTGAGCCACCAGTGAGCACATGGCCACGCTGCCAGTAATCTCCTCTAGCTCAAGCCCGAACGTACTCAGTTCCCCCATCATGTCCCACTCTCGGACTGATATGCTAGCAAGACTCGGAACCGACTTCCTACTCAAGGCGTCAGCGAGAAAATTGATAAATATATGCAGGAACTTAAAGAAATGAAGGCTGCGGCACGTCCGATTTCGACCCGGAACAGAAGGAGCAACATTTGGAAATGATGCGTGCATGGATGGATCAAATAAAAAAGCTTCAGAAACAACTCGACAACGTTAATGGGGATACCTGATAATGTAATATTTTTTTATGTATTGTTTTAAGTTATGTATTTTTTTAATTTTGCATTTTATTAATGAACTTTTATTTCTATTAATGAAATTTTATTCCTATTTTATTTAGTAGTTGTCGATTTAAAAATAACGTTAACAATTCAGTTAAAAACTTAATTAATTACACAGTCAGCAATTCTGAAAATCATGTCCTCCATATTTGCCCCTCTCATGTGTAACACACTTTTTTAAGGGGGCAGGGGCTTGAACTCTGTCCAATCAACAGAGGGTTCTGCCGCCCCCACTGATGTGGATGCTCTAACTACCCACTCAAGTTCACTTTTCAAAGATTATTTCACCTTAGTCCATAAGCCCAAAAATGAATAGACGGACTCGGGAGGACTTGATATGGGCCTGGCTCGCAATCCAGAAGCAACCATCGCAAATCACAATCTTCATAATCTCCAATATATCGTGAAAAGAAATTGAAAAATAAAAAAGAAAAATCTTCACGGCGGCAAGTGTAACCATATCTATCTGTTGAGGGTCGTCCAATACTCTGTTCTAAAACCCTAGAATCGAGTGAGCTTTTAGTGCACGGTACCGTTTGTTTTGGCTAAGGGTTTAAGCTCAATGACATGGTGAGTTATTCACAGTTCCGTCAATGGCAGTTTTGGGCTTAGGTTTCGCTTGCAGGACCCCTTTCCCCCTCCGACCTTCTCTTTTTCGCTGTGCTCGCAAGGTTTGTATCTCCAAGCTCCATCTCTATATACATTTATGTTTTTTTTTCTCTGTCGTATCGATTGTGCGTTTCGTTTCTTTTTTCTGCGCAGGCTCGGGTTAGCTCGGTTGTGGCTGTACAGACAATTGACGAGGCGGAGGATATTGTTGAGGACAATTCGGATGGCCATTTCAGTGGAAATGGTAAGTCAATTTCTTATCTTTTTCAGTTTTTATGAGTTGGGTTTGTTTTTCTTCTGTTCAGGATTAAATATTTACTGTTTTCACTATGTCATTTGTTTGGGTGAGTGAAGAGAGAAGCAAGGTCCCGGAGTGGAAGAGGTTCAGCTCTGATGACTTGGGAATTACCAATTCCATGATTTCAAAGCCTGCTAGGAAGGTTCTTAATGGTCTCAAGAAAAAAGGTACCAAATTGGCCCTCTTGGTTTCCTGAAGGGACTAGTTCTGGATATGTTGGTTGTTAAGTAATGTATTTGGAATAGTTGTGGTATGTGTGGCTTCTGGCTGGCGTGAATGAACCCAAATCAAAACAGTTGAACTGTATGAATAATAAATTATTGTTTGTGCAAATTAAAAAATCATCGCAACTCCTCAAAATATGTGATTATATTCAGTTAGTATGCAGTGGTTTATAAGAGTTCGTCACATTCTGCACACTACTACGCCACACATAAAATCCCTGCATGTTGAGGTTTTGATGAAACACTGCCATTTTGTGCCTCCAATTCCGTAATTGAATGGAGGCCTCTTAACCTAGTGGCATGAGGGTATGAGATAGGCTGTAATCTCCCCTACAGTTATGGAGGAACGCCTATATTGGATCGATCACATTCTATTATGGGATTTCCTATTTCTGGATGCTTGTTTTGATTTGTAAAATCTGACATCTTCCTCGTCCATTTCCTTTCGATCTTTTAGGTTACCAGGTTTACCTTGTTGGAGGATGTGTGCGGGATCTAACATTGAAATTGGAGCCAAAAGACTTCGATATAATAACTTCAGCAGAACTTAAGCAGGTTCATCTTGCTTTGTACTATGTCTTTGTCTCTCCTTGCATGTGATTTGAAGTTATAACTTGTTTCTGCTTATTGGGAATGGGTTGTTCCTCTCTGCACCATTACCCCCCTTTTATGCTCACCTACTCAGCTTCAAAATACCAAAATAAGAATACTAATGATTTCAATATCAGCATAGAAGTTTACATTATGGTAGCGGAGTGATCATACTACCTTAAACATTACTTTTCCCACTTTGCAGGTGAGAAGAGCATTTTCATGGTGTGAAATAGTTGGGAGGCGATTTCCGATTTGCCATGTTCACGTTGATGGTACATATGTGGAGGTCTGTCATCTCTGTCTGCGTTTTTCATGTTAATCAATATTTATTGTCTGGGAATTAGTTTAGAGATTTTCATAACCAGTCCATTGGTTAATGTGTTGATAGTGAAATCTTGTTTTCCTAACTAAATCTTACTGGAAACTTTACTTTATTTGCAATTTAGGTCTCAAGTTTTAGTACCATTGGAAGAAAGTCCAATATGCATTCTGAGCTTGAAAGACCTACTGGTTGTGACGATGAGGATTTTATTCGCTGGAAAGACAGTTTACGTCGGGATTTTACAATCAATGGGTTATTAATCTGATCCTTATGTCTAGCACTAAAATAGTAGTGATAGTATTTTACCTTTTACTAGTGACTTTCAATCTCATGAGTCTTGCCATCCCCTTAACACGCTTCTTCCATATTTTTCCTGACAGATTGATGTTCGATCCCTATGCAAAAATTGTTTATGACTACACAGGAGGAATAGAAGATATTAAAAGGGCTAAAGTGTGCATGTATTTCTTAGTAATTGAAATCTTGAATTGTATACAATGCGTTGGCAATGTACATTTGTCTTTACAATATTCTTTTGATGTCATAGGTGCGAACAATTACCCCTGCAGCTGCTTCTTTTCAAGAGGATAGTGGTGAGCCACTGCTGTTTATCTTGATCAATCATTATCCATCTTCTAATTTCCCCATCTTCGTATTGGGCAAACAATACGATCAGCAGTTCATTTTTAGTGTTGGTTATGAAATAGGTATCTAATCTTAACTCAAAAACATTTTCAGCTCGCATCCTACGTGGAATAAGAGTTGCGGCCCGTCTAGGATTTCGTTTTACAAAGGAAACATCTCGCGCTCTGAAAGATCTAGCTTTCTCAATATCAAGACTTGATAAGGTTCTCATAGCGAGTTTTCTCCCTCTTTGACAATTACAGTATTATTTAACATACAAGAGAAAGTTGTTGAGTGAGCTTATTGTTGCAAAACAATTTTAGGGAAGGCTTCAGATGGAACTGAACTACCTGTTAGCATATGGTTCTGCTGAAGCTTCGTTGAGGTTGCTATGGAAGTTTGGTCTACTAGAAATACTTCTACCCTTTCAGGTTTATTTTGGATATTGAGCATTCTTTTTTCTTGTTGTTCAGAGTAATAGATCATCTATATTATTTCTCTTTGCAGGCAGCATATTTGGTTCAGAATGGTTTCCGTAGACGTGACAAGAGAACTAACTTGCTTTTGGTAATTTTTGTTACTTGTTTTCATATTTAAATTTTCATTGCGGCTCTCCATGCCTGGAATTGGAATTAGATTATGTGTTTGTACCCCTGTATGGTTTATTAAACAATAATAGGCTAATAGCTAATAACAATTTTACTAAAATTCACATCTTAATTGGCTATTGTAACTTCCTCTCATGTTGTCAAAACTATTATTTCTTTACTCTATGGCTTGCACGGTTCAGAAGATGTTAAGACTTTCTGAGGCACCAGAAATGTCATCACAGTTTGTGAATGTTGTGACGTCTGGCGTAGCATTACTTGTACAATGTAACTGACTATTATTTCATATTTGCAGTCTCTGTTCTCTAATCTGGATAAACTACTAGCTCCTGACAGACCATGTGACAGTAGCTTGTGGTAAGATATTTGTTAACAAGTGTAGGGTTATTTCCACTTGAGTGGTTTGTCTATAATTATATGCATGTTATTTTCCACTTTGTTTTTCTTGATTAGTAAGTTACGTCTGGGATTGATTGCCCCGGTCTTTATTTAAAAACTAGACCTCGGTAACTAAAGGGTATAAAATTACATAATATTTCTGCATATGAAAGATTCATGGGAATGATAACAAACTAGAAGAGTGGTTTATGGTATCATATCAGGGTTGCGATATTGGCATTCCATAAAGCATTGTGCGACCGGCCCAGGGATCCTTTGGCGGTTGCAGCATTTAGCCTAGCTGTCCACAGCGGAGGAGATTTGTCAGAAGCAGTGAAGATTGCAAAGCAGATCAACCTATCACATGACAGTAGTTTTCATGAGTTACTGGAACCAAGTAGTTGGAAATCCAAGGCATTGGTGAAAGAGGCTATGGATCTTTCAGCATCTGTTAAAGAAGCACTTCATCTGATGACTGATGGACGTTTCGTCTCCCAGGCAATGGCAGCGTATCCCCAAGCACCGTATTCAGATCTGGTAAGCAATTTCTTCTTCCAATCTCTGCTCATATGCATTGAACGTTCTCTGAATTGCAATTTGTTGCAGGTGTTGATTCCACTGGGGCTGTATGTGAAGGTGGGCAAGATTTTTGGGTGTGTGCGACATGGCATAGAATACGGCTTTGTGGCAAAGCAAGGGAGCGAGATTGACTACAAAGATCTAGCTTGTGGAAATATGGCGGAGATAAGGCATGTTTTTGCAAGGGTTGTCTTTGATACAGTATTCCCTCTCAACTTGAACCAAGATGGGGCTACTTGAATCCGGCATGATTAAAAAGCTGTATCATGATATAGCAGGAGAGTTTCATCTTTAATGTTGAGTAATTTTAGTCCTTGGCTAGGCAAATGGACTGAACTAGAGAGGTCATGTTAGCAATGTAGTGTTCTGTTAGGCAATGAAATAAGATTCATTTTTTCCTTTCCGAGAGGCTCTCAGCTCATATCTGGCCTATGATCTGCTCCCCAACAATGGGTGAAGAATCTGTAGTTATATTACAATGTTGGAATTTTTGTTTTCAAAAGTGACAGGAGAAATTTTATCCATAGCACCAATAATTTGTAACAGAAATAGGATCGAGGATCCTGGGTTCTAGAATATAGTCGGGACGTCAAAAGGTGCACCGACGCTTTTGAACCCTAGAAAAATATATTTGGCATTATAGAAACCGGATGGGCAAAACAACGTAACAAAAAGCAACAAGCAAAATGCAAAGACAACCATAAGTCGAGGTTGTCTAGGGTAACTCGTGGAAGGCTATAAGGGTGAATGCTGACCATGTTCTCCGGAATAGATAGAGGTGCTCAGCCCGATATGGAAGGGATGGGATAACCCGCCTCGAGGTTTTGTGGGACACTACACCATCCTATTGCCCCACCACCCTTATACCAACACATGGTTCATGGTGAAACTGCTGAATAGTCCTCACCTGAGTTGGAGTATCAATATTAGTGTTGGTCATCCCAGTTCGTTGATCACCATAACATCGATATCCAATGGCTCCCATCTTCAATACCTCATCGACGAGCCCGAAGCTTTTTTTTCGGAGTCTGCCCTGAGTTCTCCTTCGACCTCCAACCCATATCCTTGTGTCTTCGTGAATCATATCTACGATAAAGAGGACCGGACCTACGTCTGAGCATGGTTTCCTCCGATCAAACCCCTCAGTTGTTGGCGGGTTTTATTCGCTCCTAAGCCACGACGGTTCCACGCCATGAGCTTCACCACTGTTAATCAGAAAATAAACGGAGATGGGTCGAGACAAAACGGGAACTGTAACTGGCGTGTTGTACACACGAAGACAACGAAAAGGGAAGATGGGAATCATGCCTGACATTTGATGGAGAGGCAGCGCCCGAAACCTAACCCTAGACGGATGTTCTTGGCTCTCTAAATAATACAAGTTAGTAAATGAAAGAACTGTTTTAGGAAATTTAATGCTGGAAATTTTAAGTATTGGTTTAGCCAACGGTTTGATCTTCTTCAAAAATGTCTGGAATTTTTGAAATTTTGTTTTTTTTCTTCTTATAAATACATCACGCATTTCATTCTCTCTTAACACGTTTAATCTTTTCTCTCTCAGGTAATCTTTTCTTGTGTTTCTTTTTTAAAATTCTGAATTTTTGGCACCCAAACCAATGAATCGGGATGAATATGAGCGCTTAACGGTTGAGTGGATGGAAAATTAATTGGATGAGTACGAGGCAACAAGGAAGGAGTGCCAGATGAATACAAAATGATGGAGCTAAAGCTAACTTTTGGTTAAGGATGATCACATAGTCATCGCAAGCATTCCGGAAGTTACTTAGTCTAGGGCATATAAAGAACCATTAACAACTCATGAATGATTACTTTATGGAGTGGTCGATTTACGAACAAAAGCTGTCTTGGCTTGGTTTCAGATGGAGAAACATATGTTTCTTCGCATTGTGGGAGCAATAATCGAGCAAGACAAGTACTTGATTTAAAAGAATGACGCTAGAGATGTGTTGGGGTTCAGTCCACACCAAAAATGCATGACTGCACTTTCGATGCTAGCTTATGTTTGGTTCGTTGGATGTAACAATGTGAATGAGTACGATGATCATCATAGAGTGCCCGACACCAAAAAAGTGCATGAAAGGATATGGAAAGAGCGTTCAAGTTTTTTAGGCCGTTGACACATTATTACTTGATCAACTCGTGTGTGAAGTAGAAGAATCATTGAAAATATCATTCATACTGACATCATTCTCCACAACCTGATAGTTGAGGAAAAACACAGTAAATATAGAATCGCACAAGATTTGTTAATCATGGGATGCTGAAACGTTTCCATGTGAGTTGTAATTTACATGAATTTAAATCTTGGGTATAACAATCAATTACATAATAAAATAGATATCGTTAGAATACCTCCATTTATGATCGCGGATACGTTTGTAGAGAAACTTCTTCAGCTTATAAACATTGGTTGGGCATAACGGATTAATACATAAAACTTACTTGAATTGCCTACATACACTTCATAATTATTAAGAGATCAAAGTCTACGAAGCTCACATGGTAAACTTTGGTTTCTCTCCCCTTGCCCCTACACTTTTAGAGTGCTTTTGATGAAATAAGACAAATGCATTTATAGGAGGATAGGGACCAAAATTTTCATTTAAGGTCTTCATTATATTCAATCTAAACAGTCCATCAAAGTAGAGAATAAATTTGGAAAGATTTATTTACCAAATAATGATGGTTATTTGTTAATTAGAATATTAAATTTCCCTAAACAAAATTCCTAATCGACCGCCTAATAGGAAAGACAATAATTATATTTAATACCTTAGTAATATAACGACTTACAATTTTTTATTTGGTTATTTTAGACTGCTATTTATCCTTTGTTTTAGGGATCATAAGGCTAACATAAAGTGATAAACTTTATTATGTTATATGGTAGTTATAAGTGTATGACAGTTTGTCAAAGAACAAACCGAATTTGTTGGTTGTCAATCTGGTAGGAAAATGTCGTGATGGTACTTGGTGGAACCGCTGTCACCCTATGATCGATGAGGGGGAAGTACCTACGAACCCCTCGTCAACCCCCCCCCCCCCCCCCCCCCCCCCCCCCCCCGTTTACTTATTGGGAAAGACGACAGTGCTTTCTACCTCTCGCCGAAATTCCTGATCCCCCATCGGATTCCCTCAGATGTCAACGTCGTGTTCAAAGAAAAACTAACACTACACCCTCTTAGGTTCAAAACAAATCAGAGAGACCATCACGGTCCTCCCCTGGACATTAGATACATATTTGGGACAGCGGTTGACACCAAATACAACCCTTCTAGCCTCATGGCCACACGCACGACCCGATAACCAGTCACGAATTAACCCTCGCCACTACAAATGACAGCTCGACTACCTACATCGCACAACCACCCCTTATTGGGGTCCCGACAAAAGCACCACGCCGCTAATCTGATCGTGATGGACCAGATCAGGTGAAGCTCCAACCTAAAAACCCTGCTCTACCATGTCGTTGATGTCCTAACCGCATGGATCGTTGTCGGTGTTCTTGTGTCCATTGTCTCTCTCTACCCACAGTCCACCGCCAATCAACTCTCAACCATTGTCTCCCCGCATCCACAATCCACTGCCAACCAACTCCGAAATCCACTCTCGTTAGATGTGAGAAACCTAAACTCCTAGAGATTGTGAGCCACCTGACCAGCACCTCTGCGACCAACAGACTACATGACTCCCCTGTTGGAATATATATGCAGAACTGATGAATTAAGGGAACAAAATTAAACAATGCAAACAATTAAAAACTGGAAAGAACCAACAGGTTGGACGTGCAGAAGCCGATCAGCAAATATGTGGTAAACTATCAGCACTTCGCAGCACAAACTACCAGCAGCTGGTTGCACAAACTATCAGTGGTTGGTTGGTAAGCTATCAGCTGTGGCGTGGCACATGACCACTGACTTGAAAGCAATATTTCCGAGTCACCGAGGTGGCAATCAGCAGCGGTTGCTCCTCAAGGTTACACAGCTCTACCCAGCAGCGCGCCCACTCGCTCTAGATGTGAACTCAGCAGAACAGTACCAGAACAAGGGTGTAGTAAAACGAAAGAGGAAGAAGGGAAAACGAGTATAGTGTAGGCTCTGTTTTTGGTTGAAAAATGTGAGTAACAAAAAAAACCAAAACTGAGTTTATATAGGCTCAAATCAGATTTCAGTTTCAATTTTCAGTTTCTTAAACTAAACCACGTTTTAAATTCAGAATCAAAACGTTTCAGCAATTAATTCAGAATCAAAACTGAAAAACGTTACAACTTATTTAAATTCAAAAAGATTTGAATTTCAGAATAACTTTTCCCAAAAATTAATTCTTGCCCGCCCCGCAGGGGCTTCACCCGAACCTGAACCCGGCCCATCCCGACCCGGACGGACGGCGACGGCGGCGAACGCGAGGCCCATTCCGACCCAGCCTGCATAGGGAGCCCTAGAACTTGCTGAGCAAGGATAAGGAGTTGAGTTTATTAACTCAACCAACTCCCCCTTGTGATTATTAACCAAATCTTAATTATTATACATGATTATGAAGGAAATGAGAACATATACAGTAGATCCATTAACAGAGGATATGGCATAAACTACACGATTTTTGTACATGCAGACGATGAAATAAGTCCATCCTCTAACAAGTGTCACGTATGGTAACTTGAGTAAGGAAAATGCAAAGCAAAATTGAGTTGAGCCAACTTATGTGAACTACAAGGCATCAACAACCCTAGTATCATTTCCTGTCAAAATAACTTCCCCTTGAAGGATAAGAACGTTTTTGTCACCAACAGTTGTAGAGTTCATGACTTTTCCTGAGGAGTTGGAGGGGGAGAGACACCGCCAGTAGTAGGCCTGGAAAACAAGAAATATGGCAAGTATGAATATTATGCTTTAAAAATGTTGGAACAAACACAAGATGGTTATTGTTGTTGCGGGACTGATGAACTTACAGCCCAACAAAGACTTTGAAAGCATCGTAAATTCCCCACTGGGCTCCAGTAAGGGTTCCAATCATGACAATGCGAAGAGGAAGACCTCGAGTGAAAAGACCGACCAACCCTATTTTATTCACAGCCTGCAATAGATTAAGCAAAGAGAACAATTAGACAACCTCGAGGAAGATGATGTTAATAGCAATGGAGGCAAGGCAAGTAAGGTTCACTCACATCACCGACAGTTGCCCCCTTGGCATTGTTGAGAAAAGACACCAAGTTGTCAGCAGGGTGGGAGACAATGGCACATAGAACTCCTGCAACATATCCTCCAGCAAAGCTAACACCTAGCTGAAGAGACTTGCTGCATTGGTCCTTTGGTCTTGGGATGGCATACTTGTACATCATCTCTACAATGGTTTCAAACGATGCAAATTTCATCATCGTATCTGCAAAATAAAAGATCCAATCATCATCCCACCTAACAAATGGTCGTGGCGTCAACCAAATGATAAAAGACAGAAACACTACTACATCCTATATCTGGAATGCTTTGAAAATTACCTATTTAGTCACTGCAAGCATATTTACAGTAACAATCAGATAACTAACTTCTATATATAACTGGATCAGGCAATAATTAACAAACTTGAAGCGATGATAAAATAGGGTTTCTAAAAGTGAAAGGGAAAACACAATGCGAGTTAAAAGGACTATTGTGATCAGTGGCCGAAAAAGCCAAGAAGCATGCAGAAATTTGTGAGATATAGCAGAACTTGATTCTAATGGTTTAAAGTGAAAGGCTGAAGCAAAGATGCTAACAATTCATGCACATGAAATTGTTTTCCCGTTTCATAAATAAACTCCATCATGTCTTCAAATAATAGAATATCGGCCATATGTATGAAGTTCTTCATAGCTTAAAAGGAGGGAGTTATCTGAATCATTAGGGGCAATGGAAATTTGGTCACCCCTCAAATTTTATCTCTACAATTCATTTTGGAAGGTTATAGTTCCAATCAACCAACGAAATCATTTTGTACCCTATTCAGGAAACAAAAAGAACAACGTAACAACCAGGCACGTCAACAAAGTCATATAGATAATATTAATGTGGAAATGGAGTAACTTACATGGAATTTGACGTCCCCAAAGAGGAACAATCCCTTTGTACAACCTGCAAACCGTAACACACATCAAACAATAATACTTGCAGAACTGATACAAAGGCCCAAAAAAATTTGTTTTGTAACATACCCTCCAGCACCTTCGGACTTGAGAATCTTTGGGAACCCATCAGACAAGCCCCGAGCAAAACCAGGCTGAGTTTGGACACGAACCTTCACAGCTTCCATGGGGCAGAGAGCAACATCAGCGATTAACTCGGCAGATGCAGAACCAGCAAGGTAGATCAAGGTCTTGTACTTGGCGGCATACTCAGGGCCGGCAATGTCTGAGTAGTATTTCTTGAAGAACTCATAGAAGCCAAACTTGCAGGCACCCTGAGCACTGTAACCAATCAAGGTGGGCGCCCAACCTTTGAAGAAGCCTTTGATTCCCTGCTCTTTGAGCAAAACTCCAAATCCAGAAGTGATGCCTTTGTACTTTGTAGGGTTAATCTAAGAATCAATTGAAGATATATCAATTCAATTTAAAAGTGAAATTGAATTGGAAGGACAATCTATCGACATTGAGTGAGAATGGGCCTGCATGTTGCACTTGACGAGATCTAGAGGAGTAACGGTCATGTGAGTAAGGCCACAGCTGAAAATCCCTCCGGCTGTGCAGGCCGCATAGTACGCCGGAGAGTGCATCGCAATCTTCTCCTTGGGCGACGGAATCAGAAAGCTCCCGCCATTTGATGACGATACCTTCACCTTCATGGCGGCATTATGGTTGGAGGAAGGGGAATAGAGGAAGCTTGGTATGAGAGATTGGCGGGAGGTATCGGATAGAAGCATTGTTGTGGATTGAGAGGATGCGTAACAATGGAGGAGAATCAAGCTTGGGATCGCGACCCATTCTATATATTTATGTTTGAAATAGGGACTGATTTGGAGAGAGAGAGAGGCGATGAAAATGGAGGAGAATCTGTGGACAACTACAAAATCTGCTCTGGGAAACGCCCGCGATTTTTTCTCTTGTTTTTATATCGCTTTTTCGGCCTCTGTTTAAAATAGGGGTGAATTTTGATTTTAGCCTTATGTCATAACTAATTTTGAATAAAGACCTGCTTATTACATACGTAATTTTTGTTCAAAAAAATTGCATATACTTGGCTCTTGATGGGAAAGCTCCAAACAAGCTGTTGTGTGTCGTCGTTTCAATCATCTTGAGAATAGTGGACTACTTTAATACGGTCTCAAAACCAAGACTTGTCTTGTCCATCCATACCCGTGTGGCCCTATCGCCAAAGGAACACGAAACGATTTGCTCTATAAAACTGGAATCACATCTTCCTTTTTTATTTCTCTCTACCTTTGATCAAGTCCGCAGACGCACCCATCTTTCATTTATCTCTCTAGCTTTCATCAATCAAAAGTTTTCTCTTTTCAATCCACAATCTCACTAGTTAGGGATAGCAAATGGGTGGGTATGGGTAGGGATCATGATACCATTTCTACTCATTTACTATTCGTTTATTCCTCATACCCATCCGATACCCATTTAAACTCATATTTGTCTCACCATCTTTACCCAGTACTTATTTAGGTATCCACGAATATCGATTTGTACTCATATTAATATACACATTTAGGTATTCACTTTGAGAAGTCTTTTCTAAGTCATTTTTTTAGTTACAAAAATATACCCTAAACTTATTTTTCAGTCATCTTCTTTGATAGTTGCAAAAACATACCATAAACTTAAGTTTTAGTCATCCTCTTTGATACTTGCAAAAACATCCCCTAAAGTTAATTTTTAGTCATCTTCTTTAATAGTTGCAAAAACATACCCTAAACTTAACTTTTAGTCATCTTGTTTGATAATTGCAGAAACTTACCCTAAACTTATTTTTTAGTCATATTCTTTGATGGTTGCAAAAATATACCCTAAACTTAATTTTTAGTCATCTTCTTTGATGGTTGCAAAAATATACCCTAAACTTAACATTTAGTTACCTTCTTTGATAGTTGGAAAAACACATTCTAAACTTAATTTTTAGTCAATTTTTTTGATGGTTGAAAAACATACCCTAAAGTTAACTTTTAGTCAACTTCTTTGATAGTTGCAAAAGCATACCCTAAACTTAATTTTTAGTCAACTTCTTTGATAGTTGCATACCCTAAAGTTAATTTTTAGTCATCTTGTTTGATAGTTGCAAAAACATACTCCAAACTTAATTTATAGTCATCTTCTTTGATAGTTGCAAAAACATACCCTAAACTTAATTTTCAGTCAACTTCTTTGATAGTTGCAAAACAATACCCTAAACTTAATTTTTAGTCAACTTCTTTGATAGTTGCAAAAACATACCCTAAAGTTAATTTTTAGTCATCTTCTTTGATAGTTGCAAAAACATACCCTAAAATTAATTTTTAGTCACCTTCTTTGATAGTTGCAAAAACATACCCTAAACTTAATTTGTAGTCATCTTGTTTGATAATTGCAAAAACTTTTACCCTAAACTTGTGTTTTAGTCATCTTATTTGATAGTTGCAAAAATATACCCTAAACTTGTCTATTAGTCATCTTCTTTGATAATACGGTTATTTCGATTCGTTATGACATGAAAGCTCCGGTTAAGATTGTGATCATCAACCCACACTTCTTGGAGACCGATACCCAGAGCTTTAAGTCCGTCGTCCAAGAACTCACCGAAAAAGAATCCATCGAAACGGATGTTGTTGCATCAATGTCCCAAAATAGATTCTCAGGCAGCGAAGACGTGATAAAAAAACATATATAACAGTTCTCTATATATATGTGGTGGTTCAAAGAGAATGGAGGGTGGGACCGCAGGTGTGGGTTAATAAGAGCATGAACAATAGAAAGGCCCTTGGTGAGGTACTGGGAGTGCAGAACTTGTGCTGACTGGACAAAAGTGAGGTCCTGGGAGTGCAGAATAGTGGGTGTTTTACAATAGAGAGGCCCTCTGAGGTCCTGGGAGTGAGGCCATGTGCTGACTGGATGCTGATTGGATTATTAATTGATATTTTGCTGTTTTATTTAATTCTTTATCAGAAACCGTTTAAATTATTTTAAATATAAACAAATGTGAAAAAAAAAGTAATGACAATAAAAAAAATTGAACATGAATAAAAAGCTTGTTGAACTTTTATTGATCCCCTTGTAATACAACCCACAAAAAAACCAGCTCCAAGAGCACAAACGACTACTCGTCGTCGTCAAGGAAACCAGCTCCATATAGACCCCATAAGTGCTCCATAAGATCATTTTGTAGTTGATGGTGGGTCTCATGACTTATGACACTTTGTTAAGCATCCACTCGTTGCTGGTATTCCAATGGCCCTCTGTGGCGCCATCGTTCCGGTGGTGTCCAATTCGGCATTTCTGGAGGTTGCGCGTACAACAACTCCTCATACCCATACTCGTACCGGTCGCGCTCATCCTCTACAATCATGATGTGTAGAATTGTGCAAGTCTGCATGATATCAGCCAAAGTGTGTTTGCTCCAACTACGAGCGGGATGGGAAATGATGTGCCACCTTGCTTGAAGTACTCCAAAAGCCCTTTCAACATCTTTCCGAGCACCTTCTTGGCATCTAGAAAACAACTTCTCTTTGGGCTCGAAGGGATGCCGAATAGTCTTCACGAACCGTGCCCATGTTGGGTAAATGTTGTCCACCAAGTAATAAGGTCGGTCGTACCGATGACTGTTGATCTCCACTCCACAGCTAGCTCACGGTTGTAGTAAGCGTCTTGGAATAGGTGGTTGTTGTTGAGGACGTTGATGTCGTTGTTCGAGCCAACCATCCCGAAAAACACATGCCAAATCCATAAATCACGGGACGCTACAGCTTCAAGCATAATCGTCTTGTCCCCGTGGTGACTTCCTCGTCCATGGGCTCCCTGGTCTTCGGTTGGGCAGTTCTTCCACTTCCAATGCATGCAGTCAAGACTCCCCGACATTCCGGGAAACCATCGGTTGTACCCTTCTCGGAGTAAGCGTTGCATGTCAGTCGGTGTGGGTGTACGCTCATACTCGGCTCCGAATACCTCAATGAAGGCCTTGCAAAACTTACGTAAACATTCAAGTATGGTGCTTACCCCAATGCGTAGAGTTTCGTCCAATGAATCGACCGAGGAACCATACGCAAGCATCCGTATAGCGGTAGTGCACTTCTGTTCCGTTGATAAGCCCGGCTGTGAGGCAGCGTCGAGCCTCTGTTCGAAGTACCTGTCGTGAGCCTTCAGCGCATCCATAATTCGTTGAAAAAGTGGTCTGCACATACGGAACCGACGCCTAAACATATCAGGGCCATATAGGTGTTGTTCGTCAAAATAGTTCCTCATCAATTGGATCTGGGCTTCCGAACGACCTCTGTTAATCTCTCATCGTATTGGTTCCCCACGGATGGCCCTCTGGACCTTTGGCATTACTATCTGCATGTGCGTCTCCATCATCCGCCGAAATCATCGCTCAACTGGCTGCATTTGGGATGCCATCTCCTCATATGTCGGTAGTTGGGCTGCCATCTCCTCATACGTCGGCATTCGGGCAGCCAGCTCCTCGTATGTCGGAACCTCAGCGTCGGACATAACCTCGTCGGCGGACATTTTCGAAAATAGAGAGTAGAAAGTGAGAATGAAAGAGTGAAAGTGGAGAATGGTGTGGGAAAAATGAGGAATGAGGTTCGGTATTTATAGGGTATGATTTTTCTGATTTTGAATTATAAAAAAAAATATAGCCGTTACCCGACCGTTGTCAAACGGTTAGGTTTGGCGACGCCACGTGGTGGCATGGGAGAGGGCCACGCCAGACGAGGGAGCGAGGAGCGGGAGCGCGCGCCCGGCCAGCAAGTCGGGAGCGAGGAGCGGAACGACTATTTCGAGAGCGCGAACCGCGTTTTTTCGAGCCCACATCGGAACGGACCGCGGTCCTCGGACCGAGCGCGCGCGGAGCAGGGAGCGAGGGCGTTCCGTTGTTCATGCTCTAAACATATATATGATGGTGGAGGAGAGAGAGGTGAGGTGGGACCGTGACTGTGTGGTGAGAAAGTGGGTGGGAGTTGGGTTGGGGCGTGGGAGTGATGAAGAAGCAGTTCGGGTAATATGGGTATCCGAATCCAAACCCAAACCCAACTCGAAACCTTATAACCCAGACCTAAAATAATCCATACCCGACCCGACTCAATATTATCTAGACCCGAGTTCGACCCGAAAAATAAAAAAAACGGGTATCCATTGGGTATATATTTTTTTTGCCATCCCCATCACTAGCAGCAAAAGCTTCAAGAGATGTAATCGCACGGAGACACTCTTCAGCCGAGCTCCCTCTCTCTAAAGCACATGAAATGAGTCAGACCAGACGTATGATCAAGGTTGTAAAATGCGCTAGGCGCTAGTAGGGCGGCGAGGACGCTTAGGCGGTAGGCGGGCACTAGTCGGGGCCTAGACAGATTTGATAATTTATTTGATTTTTAATTATTAATAAATTTATATTACACATATATATTATATAATTATTAATAAAATTATATACTATAAACTCATCTCATCTTATATATTTATATAATATTATTATTAATTATTATTACAAATTAATTATTTATGAAAATAATAAATACATACATTTACTTTTCTAACAATTATACCTTCTTCCCACGCTAATAAGTAATACCACACTACCTTATGCACATTCTGACTATTTATATATTATATAACAATGATTTTTTCAAAAAACAAATCTTTATCTTTATAATGATGAGGGTTATTATCATCCGAGTACCCTAAAAATACTTGGTTTTCATCCGAGTACCCTAAAAATATTTTGTGACACATCAGTACCCAAACGAAACATGTTGTTTCAACTTAGTACCTACTGTTAGTTTTCCATCCATTTTGGATGGAAAATGGCCATGTGCATCGCACATGACCCTCATTTTTTCTAAATGCCAACGTTACCCTTAACCCTATATTCTTATCTTCTCTTGTGTTTCATTTTTATACTCCAACCCTAATTCCCTTTTATGCTTTAACACATCCTCCATTCCCTATTTCTTCTCACGCTATAACCATACCTTGGGCTTCTCTTCTCCTTGCTTCTCATCAGCTTCTCCTTCCTTGGACTGAAACATGGTTCTTCTCCTTGTCCTCCATGGAAGTCGGCAAGCTGCCGTGCATCCAGTCAGCCACCTGCCCCAACCGTCGTCCCGGGCCACGCGAACACGTCGATGCCGCCATGAAAGTCGGCGAGAACTCCAGATCTGCGACTGAAAACTTGTCCTGCGCTCGCCTCATCCACCACTCCTCCGTCCATGGTACGAGCTCGCGTTCCCAGATGAAGCTCCTTCTCGTCCCGAGCTCGCCTCATCTTGCCAAAGGTGAAAATTAAACTGGAATTTGTTTGTGTTCTTCGATTTGCATTTTTCAGATATTGTACATATGGGTCTGTGATGGGTTCGTTGGAAAAGTATTGAAGATTGAAATTCAAAATTGAAATTTGTTTGTGTTCTTCGATTTGCAATTTTATTTGTAGAGGATCTGTAGATTCTAACTGAAATTAGTCGGAGAATAAGATGAGGAGGCACTGTTAGTGTTCTGGGGTTTGAGAAAATAGAAAATTATTTATTATTAATAATAACTAAAGACATACATGATTCACTAAAAGAATCAAATGATCAATGAACAGAATTAGTACCAGTTGATTGAGGTTTTACAAAGGGTTTTGCTGTAACACTCTTTATAAGTTGCCCATATGGATTTAATATTAGTGAACGCGCCGCGCGTGGAGTGAAATTGGGCGAAAACGTGCGAGCCCTATAGGGTTCGACTGGGCGCCGGAGATCGTCGACTTCGCCTGAAATTTCCGGCCACAGCGAAGCCAGTCGACGGCAGCAGCGGCCTATGTTGCTAAAGGACTCCGTCCTGTGGATCCATAAGGCGGCGAGCAGAGGAAAATTGTCGAAGTCGAAATCAACAGAGATGGAGAAGGCACCTGTTTACCACGAGAGATTGATCGAAGGGAAGTTGTTTCGGGTTCCCAAACTCTCCTCTGTGATTTGTCGATTGGAAAATTCTGCTCAAGTTCCAAACACAGGCTCGATTAATCGTGAAGAACAGGCGCCAGATAGTCCACGCGAAGTTGTTCTGCCAAACACAAAGGTAAGGAAGAAAGTTTCGAGTCAGGCCAAAACAAGCAGGGTCAAGCCAAATGCTCTGTTGGTTCCGATTGAGCTTTGCAAGTTATTCGTGTGCAATCTACCATCTGATTCAGATCGAGTGAAACTGAGGTCCTGGTTGGAACAGTTCGTTCCAGTGGTCAAGGTTTTTGTCTGTAAGAGACAGAACGCTGGGGGACGTTACTTTGGTTTTGTGTCAGTTCGTTCAAGGGAAGAAGAAGAGGTTCTTGTGAAGGCTTGCAATGGTACGCATTGGAAAGATCACCGGTTATTCATGGCCTTTGCCTGGCCGGAAAAGTTGAGTAATCGATTGGGGAAGCCTGTGACGTCTCAGGTATGGAGACCGAAAGAAACGAGCAGTTCTGCTCCAGTGCTACAGATGGTGGACTCAAATTCTTGCCCGGATTTTCAAGGTACTCCATCAAATTACCTTGCTCCTTGGTCTGAGGCACACATTTTGGGTGTGGCACGAGAAGACTTCTCATTAACAGACCTTCAGAATCGTATAAATTTGGAAGAGCCTCTTGATTTACAAATTAAGTTTCTGGGTAACAGGATCTTCCTGTTCCTATCTTCTGATCATGAAACCCTATCGCGCGTTCTCAACTCAAATTGGAAGTGGAGTTCGTCTTCTTTCATCATGTTCGATTGGGAAAAGGCTTGGCTCGATTATGAAGGTTGTTTTTCTTGGGTGAAGGTCTCAGGCATACCTGTTTCGGGGTGGTGTATGTCAACATTTAAAGAGCTGGGGAATTCGCTGGGAACCTTTGTTCTAGCCCTACGAGATGAAACCTCACCTTTGCTTGATTCCAACTACTTGTTGCTGAAATTGAATGCACGGGCTCAAGTTTTCTATCGTATTCTGCAGTTAGAAGGAAAAACTTATACAATTGAATCTCATAAAGTACATAATCTGCCGGCTTATGAGGCTTCTGAGATTGATCTGGGATCGAATAATAAGGTTAAAGACCTTGATTTGAATGATACGACCTGTTTTCCTCCTCCGGGGAGCGTTTTGAAGTTGAAAGAAACTAGGCGTGATTCACCGTCATCAAGTAAAGTCTCTGACTCTCACAGTCGAAACAGTCCGAGCCCAATTTCTCTCTTGCGTGGGCCTCAAGGCTCTCGGGCCGGCAAGGCACTCCACCGTGATTTGTTCGCTTCAGGTAAACCGAACTTTGTCTATAGGTCTTATGCGGCTAGGAGCTGTTCTTTAAGCAAGGAGAATGCTGACAGAGATAGAAAATGGAAGTTGATTAAAGCAAGTCGAAAGGCTTTAACTGGGAATCCGGAAGCGGCAGAACAAATTGAGGCTTTGGATTTTGAGTTAGGTGACTCGGTGGATCCCGAGTTCCAGGAGGATCCTGCATACTTCTACACTGATGACGAGTTAGAGGAGGGAATCTCTCTCCCCTCTTCTCTACCGCATTAATCTTTTAGTATGGTGAAATTCATCTCCTGGAACGTTAGGGGGGTGAATGCCGTCCAGAAGAGGCGGTGTTTCCGGGTGGCGCTTGCTAATCAAAACCCGGATATGCTGGGTTCCTTCTGCTTTAAGCATTTTGAGGACTTAGATCACCTATTTTTGCATTGTGATTGTTCTTGGAAAGTATGGGGTCTAATCATCTAGTGGTGGTCGATGCCTTTTGTGATGCCTAGTTCTTTTCGTATGACCTGTGAGGGCTGGGCTTCAGTTACAAATTTGATGAGGAGCTCGGTGTGGATGAAAGTGTGTTACATCACGTGTTGGCCCATTTGGTTACAGAGGAACAGTGTGGTGTTCAGGAGTATTGTTCTTTCAGTTTCGGAGGTGTTTGAGATGATCAAGCCTCACGTGTTTTGCATTGTATCCCTATAAGGTGATCTGGTGCTGAATTTTTCGTGTGAAAAGTGGTTTTCGGCCCCTAGGTCGTGCCTTATGCTCAGACGGCGCAAGGTGCTTGTAGGTGGTTAGGCTTTTTGTTGTTTTTGACAGTTAAGTTGTTTAGTTTGATTATTTTGGCCTAGATTGTTTTTGGTGTAATTGGTTGGGTATTCCCTTTTCAGGAATCCACATTGGGTTCCTGTAATAGTAATTTCATCGCCTATCAAAAAAAAAAAGTTGCCCATATGGGTTTGTGGCTTTCGCTTCTCGTTCAGCACCAGAATCGGGAGTAGAAACCATCTGGGTCGATTCGATCCTTTCTGGCGAACCCCCATCCCCATTAGCGGCTACAAATCAAGCCTGTTGGTGTTCTGGGGTTTGAGAAAATAAAAATTTATTTATTATTATTAATAACTAAAGAAAACCAGTTAATGAAAGTATTATAAACATTTAATAATAAGATGAGGCGTGGATTTGTAAAAAAGGAATTGAAAAAAAGAAAAAGGTAAAACAAAAAAAGGAATACAAAAAAAAAGAATAATTTTTCTAAATAAAAACTATTTTTTGACATAAAAATGATTTTTTTAAATAAAAACTGTTTTTTATATATAATGTTTTTTAAATAAATCTAATTTTTAAAATTAAAAATTGATTTTCTAAAAATAAAAAATGATTTTATAAAATAAAACTGATTTTTTGAAAATAAAATGAAATAAAAAAATATTTAATTAAATAAAAATTCTGATAAGTGAAAAATATTTAATGATTTTCAAATTAAATTATTTTAAATAAAAGATTGATTTTTTAAAAATAAATCTAATTTTTGAAAAATAAAAACTGATTTTAAGAAAATAAATGGAAATAATTTTTGAAATTCAATGGCATTGGTTTGAAAATTTGACTGTTAATGAGGGGCATTTTGGACTTTTTAAGTGTTTGGATGGACAAATCGGTGGAAAATAGACAGAATCTAACGGCGGGTACTAAGTTGAAACAAAATGTTTCGTTTGGGTACTGATGTGTCACAAAGTTTGGTTAGGGTACTCGGATGAAAACCAAGTATTTTTAGGGTACTCGGATGATAATAACTCTAATGATGATGATAAGTATTATATTTATACCCTTAATATCAAATCTCAATACACTGACACGTCCCTCTTTTATTGGAAAAGACCACACGTCTAGCATCTTTTTTGTTTATAATATTTATGGAAAATTTCATTTTACCACCCTGGCAAATATTTAATTTCAGTTTGATACCCTGGCATAAATTTTTATCAGTTTCATACCCTGACCAAACTTTTAATTTCACTTTCATAACCAGCAGGGTAAAATGTCCAAAATACCCCTAACTATTACTCAAATTTTCAAACTCATGCCATTGGTCCAGAATTTGAAAATAAGTGAAATGACAATAATACCCTTTGTTTTTAGATCATACCCAAACTGTCTAGATCTGATCTCATCTTCTGGAGGTGAGACGACGAAGAAGAAAGAAGAAGAGACGCGATACAGTAAAAAACAAAGGGTTAAATGTTGAAACTTACCCTTATGTATTGGTCACGAACATTATGCTACCCTCCTTTTCAAAATGACATTTGTGGTACCTTATCTATTGGTCACGCTATTCCGTTAGGAAAAATGGACGGAAAATGCCGTTTTTTCCATTCCGTTAGTCATATGACCTCAAGTGTCATATAATGGATGGTAAAATGACGTTTTTTCCCCTTAAGTATTTGACCTCTATATATTTTATAAGGAACAACAACGAGGGTGCAATGGTAATGTTCCTTATAAAATGTATAAAAGTCAAATAATTAAGGAAAAAACGGCATTTTACCATCCATTATATGACACTTGAGGTCATATGACTAAAAGAATGGAAAAAACGGTATTTTACCGTCTATTTTTCCTAACAGAATCGCGTGACCAATAGATAAGGTACCGCAAATGTCATTTTGAAAAAGAGGGTAGCATAGTGTTCGTGACCAATACATAAGGGTAAGTTTCAACATTTAACCCTTTGTTTTTTACTATATCGCTTCTCTTCTTCTTTCTTCTTCGTCGTCTCACCTCCAGAAGATGAGATCAGATCTAGACAGTTTGGGTATGATCTGAAAATGAAAATGAAGGAGCGTGAGGGTTGGAGTTCGATTTCCCCCATTTTCTTTTTTCCGATTCTAACGCCTCGTCCGATTCATCCGACCCCCACCCACTCAGGCGCCCGCCGCGAACCAGTCGTCGTTTGGCCGATTAGTCGGGGACCCACTCGCCCAGGCGCCATTTCCGCCTGGATCCGCCTGACCCACCTCAATCAGGGCGTTTTAGTCAGTTTTTACGCCTAGGCACCTGCCATTTACAGCCATCCGTATGATCCTTCAGTTGACCCTCGATTTTATATGTTTCTTTGGTTGAATGAAAATCGACCATGATTTCTTTGTCCATAAGAATTACCAAAGTCTGAAACACCATCGTCACTGAATCTACTCTTTAAGCAGTACCCCCAACAAGGTAATAAGTTTGATCAACTCCTATGCTAACTTTGTATACCATGCCGTTGTAAATAAATGATCTTATCACGGAACCCGTTGTTGGAATAGGCAAGTATTAATGGGAGGAGGTTAGATTTTTCTTTACTCAATATTAAGCAGGGCGCCGCTTGAAAGTACACTCACTTTATCATATGAAGATGTTTTAATTATAAAATAAAATTGTGTGGTTTGATTGCAATGACTGTGTCGAATATAAAACACAAATGAAACAATTTATTTAGTCAAAGTAATTAATCAAAGTAAAAACACTAGTGTTGGAACGATAAAGAATCTTAGGTGATAAAAAGCAAGTAAGCACAATTTTAAAAGGGCAGGGAAGTGGTTTTGGATTGGATGAATTTATTAGGTTGTTAAGGTTCAAAACATTCAGTTTTGACCATAACCGAAGTGCTTGGGAAAAGGGAAGAAGTTGCGCTCTAAAACTTTGTATTTTGGGCATATGGTTTGGTAGTTTCTATTTTTCAAAAAAAAGTGAGGGTCCTTTAGACGCACGGGCCTAAAGGCCGAACCCCATTGAAAGTTCGTGGACCGTCTAGTGGAGATGGCGTTTGTTTCACGACTTACGTCACTTGACATAGTGTAAAATGATGACGATTGAGTGCTCGGAAGAGAAAATGGTGGTCGATTAGATATTGAGAAATCCTGACATTAAATGCGATAAGTAAGTGGTAGGCAGACTCTTGTGATCCAGAGAAAGACTCAGGGAAGAAGAAACTTTGACGATGGGTAGGGAAGGTGTTTGGTCAGGGAAGAGGGAAATAGTGGCGGTAGAGGGTGTAGAGTGGCGCAGCCGCAACATGGACAATCCTCTTGCGGTGGTTTCTTTGGGGTAGGGGCGGAGGTCGGCAAAACCCTTGACAATTACAAATGATTTAAATACCTTCATATCATGATCTGTTTTTACGTAGACTATTTCTATGATTAGATCCGAGGTAGAATCGACCCAATTACAACTCGAATTGAGTATATTTTTCCATATCTCACGGTTGGTTGGTGTTGCATTAGGACAAAGCATCAACCTCTTAGAGTATGAGACTTAAAGTTGATGTGAAGGGAAATGAAGATATGTTTTTGGTATAAACGTCATACTTGGAATTCTTATAATGGTTACACATATTGGGACGGGGGAGTCCAATATTGAATTTAATTCTGCATATCTGAAACTCTTGATATTTTCAATCTTTAGGGATGCCTTTGACAATTACAAATGATTTAAATACATTCATGTCATTTTCTGTTTTTTTAGATTATTTATACGATTATATATTTGGTGTAGCATCGGGACAATTACATTACAAATTGAGTATATTGTTTCATATCTCGCGGTTGGTTGGTGTTGCATTAAGACAAGGCATCAACCTCTTGGAGTATGAGACTTACAGTGGAGGAGGGGGAAATGGAGATATGTCTTTGGTATGGCTGCCATATTTGGAATTCTTATAATGATTACACATATATTGGGACGAGGGAGTCCAATATGGTTAAAGCAACTGGACTTAATTGAAGAAGATAGATTTGAACTGATAAGGAAAACGTCCAATCGCTCGGTATTGGTTATTACCCCAGTTCGAGCTTTCCTTCTCCCAATTTTGGGGTCAAATGTCACAGTGAGGTATAGTCCATTGCTTTTGGCTTCTTTCGCTTTTAAGTCAGATCGTCTCGGGTTGTGGACAACTTTTGTGTCGGTTGGAGTCATGATCACTAGTACACTGCTTTCAGCCTAGTTTGTGCCTGGTTTTTCTTAGCCGGATGATCGGTATGTTGTACTTTCAGTATACGTTATAAGTTTTGTTACTATTATCATTTTATGGTTGATTAGTTATTTTTGTATTGATTTGGATTACTTTGTTCCAGGAGTTTCACAATGCAGCCCACATAATTTATTTCCTTGTACCACAATTATTTATATTGTCTGCCTTGTCGTCGTTTACACCACAGGGTGTGGTGGCCTATCTGAAATGAGAGGTTGGCTGGAGAATGGCCTCCCGGTGCAAGTACCTTATTGGGAATTACATGGATTTTCTAATTGGATTGTATCAAGTATTTCATGACTGATCTATTCTTGCCCTCGGTCATGTGCAATTTGCCACATGGAAGAATTTTTCTTGTCTTCATAGTAATAATAGTAGTTACTACTTTGTTTATCTTTTTGTTTGTTCCATAGACGGATCGTGTGTTTAAAGAAGATATGCCTTCTAAAATTTAGAGGAAACATTGGTTTTGGATGCGGTATTTCAGAGAGATTCGTATGATGTAGTTAAGATGTTGGTATTGTAACGTTTACTTCATGAACTTAAACGCGAACTTATATAGCTAATGACATTTTGTTGTTGTAAGTGATACAACTCCTCAGACTCAACTGTTGAGGTTTTCTACAAAATTCAGCGCTCCTCCTTTGATATTGAATGCTCTTTATTTCACAAGAATTATGCATTTTCCTTTGATATTAGAGACTGTGGCCTCAAGGTTTTGAAACTGTTCCACACAGGGTTTGTTGTCAACTGTTGAACTTGGTTGGTTGTCTATGTTTGGTCTAAATGAGTCTGAACCTTGGCTGGTTGTGACTACAATGGCCTCTCTTGGGTAGTTCTTTTTCTATCTTGGTTTTTTGGGCCTCAAGCAAGCTCTTACTATTGTTTGGGGTTGGGTTTTCAAGTCTACATGGTTGCTTGGGCCGTAAGTTGTACTTGTTGTGGTTTATGTTTGCCAGATTTTGTTCCACAGTAGTGTTTTCCCGAATTTTGGTTTGGTGGCAAAGTTTGTGTGTACATTATAGGGTTGTTTGTTATTGTGTGCTTGAGAGGCTAGGGTCATGATGCCTTCTTTTTGGCCACTTTGGCTCTAGTCAATCTTTGTTTTGTAATAATACCTGAGAGGATAATCTTCTTGTCATGGTTTTCATTTCAAATACCACTGATTTAATACAATTGGTTCTCGAAAAATATTAGACCCTTCAAGTCTGTTCTAGCTAGTATTAGTGACATCTCGACCGATCAACAACTCTTGTTTTACAAAGTGGATCCTGCATATGGCCATATATATGTCCAGTTGGTTCTGTTGAATGCGAATTGCTTTTGTGTTGGTTTTTTTGAATTTTGTTTGCTTTTTTGAAGATCGGGTATATGCTGTTACCATATGCATTTTTTCTTGGAATTGTAATACTTATGTTGATTTGGTAGAATCATGATGGATGAGAGCATATTTGTAAGAACCGCTCCCGGTCGATCCCGGTCGAACCGATGACTTTTAAAAGCAAGTTTGACTTTCTACCGGAAAAGTCAACCGATGACTCAGAAGGTCATTTGGGGCTTTTCTGGGGCCTAAAATGCTTAGCCGTCATCACGGTTAACTTAATTGGGCCATTTCCTTTCGTTTGAGTATAATATTGAAGGAAGTCAAAGTTGGTCAAAATCGGACTTTATATCGACTAAAACAATATTAATTATTGTGCTGGAAATTAAATTGGAAAGCTAGAGGACCCACTTGGACACTTGTCCCTATTTGGTTAGAAGAGAGAAATGGGAGTGGTCTTGGACCACTATGCCCTCCTAAAAGCCTCTACAAGGGAAAATATCTAAAGGGCTTTTAGTCATTAACCAACTCTAGGTCTTATATGAAATTGGAAGACCAAAATCATCTCATTTTTGTGGGTGTAGCCGAATTTTGAGAGGAAAGGAAGAGAGAGGAGCTCCCATGGAGTCTTGAAGAAGAAGATGGAAAAAGGAGCAACTTGGTGTCATTTCCTACCCCTTCCTTCTCCATTTCATCATCATCTTCTCCATCTCACTCTTCTAAAGGTAATGGAACTAGCCTCATCTCTTTTCCCTTCATCTCATTTCATGGGTTTTGGTTTGGGTTGGCTAGAAGTTGTTGGATTTGATTGAAATGATGTTAGATGATGTTGATAAGAAGCTTTGGTGGGTTTTTGATGGAAGACCTTGGGTTTAATGGAGTTTTTGATTTGATTTTGATTTGGAGAATCCTTGTAAACTTGTTTATCTGTTGATTCCTACCATGGGTAGAGGAGTATTGGAGGTATTTGACTGTTTTGGGAGTTTGAGATGGTTGAAAATGGTGTTTGATAGTGGATTTTCGGAGAAAAGGAGCTGGAGGTTGAAGAAGGGCGAATCTGCCCTGGAGCGCCACGGATCCGTGACGGATTCCGTGATGGGCGACGTCACGGCTCCGTGAGGGAGTCCGTGACGGCACTCGTCACGGCTCCGTGACGTCATCCGTGAGGGGTGGTGTCACGGCTCCGTGAACGTGTCCGTGGCCGACCAACTCTGGTGTTTTTGTTTTGAGGTTTTTCCACCTTATCCGATTGTTGTTTGGAGCTGAACTTTTGGGAGGGTTTTGGGGACTTTACTTGCAGTTAAGTGGAGTCTAATTAGAGTTTGTTTTGTGTTCAAATACCTTGGTTTCGAGCTCGAGGATCGAAGACCCTTTCCGGTACCCATGTGAAGGACGGAGTTGAGGCCACCGTGTTGTCAATAGAGTTTCTAGAGGTTTACCAAGAGGTAGGGAAAGTCTTAACTTCTTATTTAAACGCTTAGTATGCATGTTAGGATAATAAAATTGGAAAGGTCCTAGAATTGTCTATAGGATGCGAATAACTAGAATAATCGTCTTTCAATTATTAATAACCAGAATGTCTTGAATGCATGCTTAGGATGAAAATGACTAGTATAGCTCGCTTTCAATACTTGGGAATTGATTTACTAGTAGAGAGGTTGTGAAGAGCTCTCGGATTAGTTGTGTGCTAGGTTCACATGCTTGGTTGCTAGTTATTAGGATAATCAAGAGTCTAATGGAACTAGTTTACTTTATGTTCGATTGGTTAAATGTTTACTTGCTTGAGTGAGTGGTTACATGTTGAATTACTCTTTGGATTGTACTGATGATCGAGTATGACTGGTTGTACTAAGGGGTACAATCAGGTGATCGATGTACCGTTGGTTCGTGATAGGTAAGTATACGGTAAGTGTGAGGTGTTATTGGATGTCTTGCTTGATGAAAGTGTGATTTGAGAAATGTTCATTGTTGTATGAATTTAGTGCTTGTGTATTTATTCTTATTCTTGAAATGTCGTTTGTTTGTTTGGTTCGGTACTACACCGGGGGGGGGGGGGGGGGGGGTAATCCGGTGTCGTTGTGGTGGTTGGAGTTTGACAGAGACAGTGAGATATTGAGTGGTTATTGAGTGATTATTGGAGCCTGAGAGCTCGGCAGATCCTACGGGATGTTGAGCGATTATTGGAGCCTGAGAGCTCGGCAGATCCTGCGGGATATTGAGTGATGTGAGGGGCCTAAGGGCTCGGCAGATCTTGCGGGATATTGAATGGATTCCTTCATGAGAGATGGTTACTGAGTTTTCACCCAAGGGTGGACGTCCTACGGGAGCACTACCTTGGTTCCCTATGACTTATGGTCCTTTGGAGACACTTTCGAGAACCCCGACAATGAACATCCCTATGGGATGGTTTCCGGTGCTCCGATGTATGTGCCTCCTCTGGATCGAGGGAAAAATCTGAAGTGATATGAATACTCTAGTAGATCGGAATATGGGAACCGAGGTGACACTAGAATCCATTCATGGATTTGAGGCTTGAGAAAGCAAGTGGTTGGCGCGATATCAATTACTCCCATTTAATCGTTATGATACTTTATATTTATTCTGTTATGGAACCTTCAAGTTAATGTTATTTTCAAGAGTACGAGCTTATCTTATTCGATCTTGTATATATATATATATATATATATATATATATTATTTTATCGTACTTATCTTATTCTATCTTGTTACATATTATTTCATTGTTGGTCGTTTTGGTTGTTATTTGAGTTATCTGTTGCACGGTACATTATTGATCTAATGGTTGAATTGTTAAGGTTTTTCCTATTGAGCGTAAGCTCATCCCCTTTAGTTTTCTTACTGTTTTACAGGTGTAGCTGATGTCTAGTGAGTTCGAGGCTCGGGAGCTTTTGGACATCTTGGGATTTATCTTAGAGTTGTGTTGGTCTTGTGTTTTAAACATTATTTATTTGACTATTTATGTTGAGCTGTGACTCATTTGAAGTTTTGGAACTATTGATAATCGTTGATATTGAGAGAGTTTATCTATATATTATAAAGGTTTTGGTATTTAATTATTGCTTTTCTACTTTTATTTCTGGTCACGTCTCGAGTCCGATCAAAGCCGGATTTTGGGCGTGACAATTTTGTATCGAAGCCTGGTTTCATTTGAAACAGGTTGTAATTTTTGAACTTGTTTTCAAAACCTCGGACCAACGTCACTTAGGTGGGTAGAGTTAGGAGGTCTAAGTCGTGTACTCAGTGATGCGAGACTTAAAACATTGATGCATAGAGTGAGAACGACTCGAGTCTTTCTGATTTCAATGGTTGTTTAAATCTAAATCTCTTGTTTACAATGGTTGCATCGCTTGAGTGGTATCCTTACCCTATGGATTGTAATGTACAGTGATCGGGGAAACCGAATGGTTGAGATCGGTATTGGGTTAACGAGCAATGATCGAACCGTATTGTATATTGTTGAATGCATTAGATGCTGAGTATGTTACCACCGTGTTGGTCGTTTCATGTTCGATAAGGTTGAAGGGTTAATTAGAGAAGGTAGTGATGAGGTTGGAGGATGGACTTATTGGAGTATTACTTGTCGGGGTGGTGAGTGATCGAATGGTGGACTTATGGAAGGATTGGAACATTAAGATTTTGGAATTGTTTGAGTGTTGGCCTGGTTTTGATGTTGAGAATTGTTTAAAGAATCAAAGTTTAAAAGGTGACCCAATTGGTAGGACTTTTGAGAAAAGAATGGAACTCGGGTATCCTTGCACCCTTTTGATTGCGTGTGTACTTTGCAAAGCTTGAGAAATCTATGTACTGATTGTGTGTTGTATCTTGTAGAGCATGAGAACTCTTTGTATCGAATAACTTGTGAAAATTGGTTGGTAAATGTCCCGTTTAAACGGAGGGTTAGTGAAAAATACGAATAGGTCATGCCGAATTTTCTATAAAACTGAATTGGGTGTACTATCACGGGTTGACTCAGGGGCGCCACTGTAGTCAAACGTGATGGTTAGATGTCAAGTGGTTACAACGAGGTTTGGGGATGCCTGAACCAAGTTGTAACGATGCGAGACCGACTTGGTTATTTTGGTTAAAGATAAGGAAGTTGAGGAAAGAGAAAGACTGTGATAAAAAGGATTAAGGACTTATTTCCAAACTGTTTGCTTCGCACTTTGAAACCCTAGTGATGGGTGTGGTTATGTGTGAACTTTGCCTCCTATGGGATATGGTTGTATTACTTGTTTGATGTGTGAGATGCACGAAGTGCGGACTTCTTTGACTATATAAGTACTATATACGACTTATCTACTTACCCTTTTGCTTAAATAGTTTCGGTTGTGTTAAAATGAGTTGAACTTTACGTACTACTGCAGCGATCTTTTGTGATGTCTCATGTTTACGTCCCGAGGGGTACCAGGAGTCGCCCAGCTTTGGGGCAGAGCCAGTCACCAACTGTTGGACTGGCAGGGCCAGCTAGCGCCCAGGGTGCTGCTCCCACAGAGCACCAGAGCTTCGAGGATGGACCATCAGGGTCGCCAGTGAGAGATACTCCAGTCGCAGAGCCGACTTAGACTACCCCTATTGATGAGGTAGTACACGCAGTACTGGCAGCACTCAGTGCTCAGCAGGAGGCCACCGCACCGGCGGTAGAGCCCGTGCCTACTACTGAGGCAGTCTCCGTCGAGAGGCCAGGACAGATGGATAGCTACACGGCCTAGGCGCTTCTTGATTTCCGTCGTTTGGGTACACCGACTTTTTTTGGGAGTGCCGACTCCGAGGCAGCAGTTTTATGGTTGGAGCGGATCACTCGCAAACTTGACACGTCTGGAATTTCTGAGGGACGTCTGAGAGTCTCCTTCTCCACTTTCCAGCTTGAGGGTGAGGCTTTTTACTGGTGGCAGTCAGTGCATACCAGAGTTGGCGAGGATTTTGAGCTTTTCAGTCGACTGTTCATGGAGCAGTACTTTTCGCGGTCATTCCGAGATGATGGACGCCAGCAGTCATGGATCTGCGGCAGAGGGGGATGACATTATCTGAGTATGCGGCGAGGTTCTTATCCTTGTCCCGCTTCGCACCCGAGATGGTGCAGACTGAGGACAGTCGCTGCCGACGGTTCGAGCGTGGGCTCCTCCCTACTATTGCTGATCGGATTATTTTTTTGAGGACAGAGGTGTACTCTACTCTGGTAGACCAGGCCTTGACGGTGGAGAGGAATTTCCGAGAGACCGCCAGAGAGCGAGATATCAGGCCGAGGACGAGTGGTTTCCTCAGGCCATCAGAGAGGCGTGATGCTAGGCGACAGAGGACTTCTGGCCACTTTCAGCCGCAGTTTCAGCATAGTGGTATGCGCAGAGGAGCAGTAGTGGCATCAGTTGGACCTGCCCCACTGACACAGTTCTGCCCTATGTGTAGACAGCAGGGACACTTGGCCCGAGACTGCCCGAGGAGCAGAGGACCCGTAGAGCGACAGATGGATCGTCCACAGGGGTTTGGTGAGAGGCAGCGTGTTGATGACCGGACTTAATTCTAGTGCGGCCGCCAGGGGCACATGGCTTTCGCTTGTCCCGATCGGGTTGGAGCTGCACATCCACCGAGGCCCCAACAGACACAGCCTCGTCAGGCACCTCCCGGCCGACCACGACTGACACTGCAGCAGAGAGCTCCGCGTCAAGCGGCGAGAGCGGCAGCCCCGAGACACCAGGCTAGGCCTCAGCAGCAGGTGGCACTGCCACCACCACCACCGAGAGGAGGACCACCGGCACGACAGGGCCGAGTTTATGCAGTTGCAGATGCTAGAGCTGAGGAACAGTACGCCGGCCATGAGGCTACACAGGGTACGTGTTTACTTTTTAATTCGTGGGCGTCTTTTCTGTTCTACACTGGTGCATCCCATTCGTTTATTTCTACCTCTTTTGCTCGTTCTTTGGGTTTGAGTGTGGAGTTCCTTAGTAGACCTTTGTGTCTTGAGACCCCAGCTACGGGGGAGGTAGTGCTGGATACTTTCTGTCGAGATTGTGAGGTTCGAGTGGCAGACTGCCCCTTCGTTGGTGACTTACTCGTTCTGGAGATGACTGCTTTCGACGTGATCTTAGGGATGGATTGTCTTGCAAGGTATCGGGCGACGATCGATTGCTTTCGACGTCAGGTTACGGTGAGGTCAGGCAACAGAGTTATTACTTGTGTTTTGGGTAGCAAGAGCGGAGTCCTTCTATCCGCTCTGACTACGGGAGTGGAGTCTGAGGTTGTGCGGTGTGGCAGAGACCTACCGAGACTAATATGTGAGTTTCCGGACGTGTTCCTGGAGGAGCTATCAGGTTTACCGCCGGCGTGCGAGATAGAGTTCCGGATCGACTTGATCCACGGTACCGCGCCGATCTCGATGACACCTTATCGGTTCGCGCCAGTTGAGTTAGTCGAGTTAAAGATACAACTCGAAGAGTTACAGGAGAAGGGCTTCATCCGCCCTAGTGTTTCACCATGGGGAGCACCCGCACTCTTCGTAAAGAAGAAGGGTGGTGCCTTGAGGATGTGCATCGATTATCGGAAGTTGAACCGGGTAACGGTGAAGAACCGCTATCCGATGCCGAGGATCGATGACTTGTTCGATCAACTGAGAGGAGCAACATGTTTCTCCAATATTAATCTAAGATCAGGCTACTATCAGTTGAGGGTCCGAAAGGAAGATGTGGAGAAGACCGCGTTCCGGACGCGTTACGGACACTTTGAATTTCTAGTAATGCCGTTTGGGTTGACGAACGCGCCAGCAGCATTCATGGATTTGATGAATGGCATATTCAGACCTTACCTGGATCAGTTTGTTGTAGTCTTCGTTGATGACATCTTGATTTAATCGCCTAGTGAAGAGGCACACGAGGATCACTTGAGGATAGTGTTGACCTTGTTACGTACTCACCAGCTGTATGGGAACCTGGAGAAGTGCGAATTCTGGCTTGCTGAGGTGAAATTCCTCGGACACGTAGTGTCCCGTGATGGTATCTTAGTCGACCCAGCGAAGGTCGATGCAGTTTCGAAGTGGGCAAGGCCCAAGACTGCATCGACCCAGCGAAGGTCGATGCAGTCGATGCAGTTACGTACTCATCCCCTTTAGTTTTCTTACTGTTTTACAGGTGTAGCTGATGTCTAGTGAGTTCGAGGCTCGGGAGCTTTTGGACATCTTGGGATTTATCTTAGAGTTGTGTTGGTCTTGTGTTTTAAACATTATTTATTTGACTATTTATGTTGAGTTGTGACTCATTAGAAGTTTTGGAACTATTGATAGTCGTTGATATTGAGAGAGTTTATCTTTATATTATAAAGGTTTTGGTATTTAATTATTGCTTTTCTACTTTTATTTCCGGTCACGTCTCGAGTCCGGTCAAAGCCGGATTTGGGGCGTGACAATATTGGGTTGATTTACTTATGCATGTGATTAAGGAATTAAGAGTGGTAGCCTAATTTTTCCAGCTTATTGAGTACAAGTCCAGCAGCTGGTTTGTTTTCTTGACTGTTACGCTACCGTTCTCTCCGTCAATGGCGCTCACCACATTTCCTCCTCCTATAGCGGCTGTCTCTCGGATTCCACTAATAATTCCCCCGAAACCTTCCTCTAAAATTATCAGCCAGAAGAAAGTCAGGCAGAAGAGGAACCCTAAGGCATCTTATCTTGCCTCGCTGATCGCACCATCGTCGTTGTTGCCCTTCTTACTTGGCCAGTTGACTATGGAGGATTCGGCTTTGGTGGTCTTCTCACCAGGGCTCGTCTCGTCGGTCGCCCGGTCAAGCCTCCCTCCCATACGTTGCTGCAACCCTATACGCCATTGCCAACCATGAATGGTCCTGTTTCCGTAGCTTCGGAGAGACCTAGGGTTCAGGGCGTCTCTGCTCTGCTGCTTCCTATAAACCCGCCGCTTCCTAAGGACTCGTCGCCATCGATGGGAACTCTCCAAGCCGATTTCTCGGCGAGCTCCATCGCTAATGAGGACGAGATGGAGGTCTTGGTACCCTACACTCCGGCGGACCCTGCGATCCTCTCCCGCCAGTAGCATGGCATGTGGGCCGGCTCCTCTCGCCAAAACCACCCCGAAAAAACTTCATGCTCACGGTCATCACGCAAGCATAAGGTCGTTCGGCTTCGGGTTTAGTGGTCAAAGATATGGAACCCGGAACCTATGGCTTCTACTTCATATCTCAAGAGACGAGAAGATCACCAAAGCCAGACGAGGAGCTGGTCTGGAGTTTCTCTTCAGCTACCCAGGTGGTGCCTTTCTCGTTGTCCGGTGAGGTTTGGGACGTTCAAGGAACGGGTATAGAGAGTGGAGGAGATCATATGTCCGATTAGCGTGTGAGATCTCGACGCTACACTAGGGAGGGTGGCCGCCAACGGAACAATAAATGGCGGCCCCAAGGTGCTCTCCATATCCTATTAGGGTTTATAGCGAAAAAGTTCAAGCAGTGATGGCGGGTTAGGTGGCGTGATTGATGGTTCATCCACTGGCGGGCCAAGAGCTTCTACCCCCTATATCCCGGGCATGTGTCGGATTGGACTTGCGAGGGCGACTGAGTTGGTGATGTATTATGTGACGCAGACAAGGGAGACCGAGTTCTCTATGGTGGAGATATGGGCGGAGGAATTTTTATCGTCTCCTCTGTCTCGGCGTGATTGGTCACTGGGATACCAGAAGCTCAGGAAGCGACACCTGGAGGTGGGTTGGGTGATGGTCAGATCACGGATGCAGAGAGTGTTAAAAAGTTCGATGAGGTATCGGATTTACCGGCGAGGGGAGACAAGCACCCTCTCCTTGATCAATGAGGACCTCGTGGCACAATGAGGGGTCGACCAGCAACACCGCCCCACTGGACGTATGGTGGCAGAGTTCCACTAAGATCTGGTATGGTACTCTCCTACCATCTCGGAGGCCCGCGTTTTAGAGCCCTACCTTTATCATTCCAGGGTGGACGATGCACGTTGGTAACCTGGGGGAGTATCCAGTCCGCCACAATACTTTACCGGGAATGGGTATGCTCTACTTTAGCTTCCAGTTCAGATTCACTATATCGGTGTCGATAGACGCTACCCCAGTATCCCCTTCTAAATATTTCAGTAAAATGATCGGTGCCTTGTGCTCTTTTATTTTGTGTTGAGGTCCCTTATTGTTAGGACCATGCTTTTAGCATTTTTAGTTTGGAGTTTCTTAGCTTATCTGCTTGTAAACACTATTTATCTATAATATTCACACTCGTTATCCTTTCAAAAAATGTGAGTATTTTAGTAATAAAAAAATAAGTAAACCTCAATTAGAACCGGGCCTTCTAGGAATCCGATTTACTTTCCTCTGTAGATCTGGGTTTCTAGTGGTCTGTTCTATGGCTTCTTCAACTTCGGACGATTGGGAACACATATCTGACAACCCTTCTTTCAGGACCGTGCTAGGTAGAAATATTGGCCTCCGTTGAGCGTTTCTCGGAGTTGGCCGGATTCGTGTGGAAGTCTGGGTACGAGTTTAGGATTTTGGGTCTCTGAAGGATGGCATGCTCCTATGATAAGCTTCCCTCCCTTCTCTGGTTGGGTTAGTCTACTCTCTCCCGTTTCTTCCTTCCCCTATCTGATTTGTTTCACTTCTTCTCGACCCGGGTGTGGGTCGAGCTCGCCGGTTAAGGGGTTGGCCGTCGGCGAAGTCTTAGGGCATTGTTCGCCCACTCAGAAGCAATCAGCTTGGGTTGGTCGGGTAAATCGGGTTGGTCTATCCGTTGTGGTCCTGGCCGCCGATAATTAGATCTTGGACCCTCTCTTTGTGGGATTCCAGTCTAATGATCTGGGAGTAGTTCTTCCATTCTAGGTTAGGGTTTTCAGTTTCACTGGTTGTTCGGTTTGGGTTTAGGTTCTCTTTCCTCTCGCGCTTCAAGGTGGATAAATTAGGTAGTTAGACCCATTTTTTTCGAAGTTTTTCAGGGGTTCAAAGTAGTCAAATCCGGGTTCAAGACCCTTTTTCGTCTTCAGTTTTCTGTTTTGTTGTAAGGATGTCTGTAAGTTTGTTTGATTCTTGGTTGTTATTGTTGTGGGTTGTAAGTGTTGTTGGGTTTCTTTAGGGCTTGTTTAGTCTTTTGGTGTTCTTGTGTTGTAAGTTGAGTTCAACCCCGGTTGTGGGGCTCTGGTTCTTGAGATTCCTATAAAGAATGCTGGTAGTTTGTTTTTTGTTCACCTCTCCATACTCTTCACTTCGAAGAGACGGTAGTTTAAATATGTTTTTGTCGATCAAGAAAAAAAAATAAAACAGTTTTTGACATGCACAGATGAGGCAACAAATATCAGGTGGTTTTTTTTTATCCTTTTCCTTAGCTTAGCGTGATTAAGGTGTTGTAGTTGTTTTTCCATTCCATTTTTGTAGTTGTAGTCCTAACAGAAGCACCATTAAAGTTGTCTTAAGTTTATAATTGAGTTTCCAAATCAATTGAAACCTTCATCTTTCCATTTTCTTACTAAAATTCAGCTCTATATACATCATGTGTGTAATATAATCACACTTCCCAGACAAAGTGTTGAAGAAAAGCCATCACTTCCAAAACTCTCTACCATCATATCGTACATCTCTGAAAGAACTTGATAAAGTTTTTCATAACTTGAGTATTTTAAGACCACGCAATGCAGTGTTCTTTACGAACTATGCCCGACCAAATATTGTATATGTTGTGAACACATTGAGTCAGTACATACATAACACTAACTAGGAACATCGGAATACCTTTTATCACGCGCTGAAATACCTGAAAAGGATAATAAATCACCGCAGACCGAAAATAGTTAAAGATCTCATTTGCAAAAAAATAATAATTCACCAGCACGATTTCCAAAACACGCATAAACCTCCGTAAATCTTTACTATCATCCCTTACAATAGCATCTATGTAAGTGTAAAGGGCAGGCACCTGAAAAAATTGACAGAGTTGAAGACAAGTACAACTGTGAGACGTAAAAATGTAGTGCATATAACAATATCCACTCATGCATGTTGGAAGAAAGAGCCATAAATTTAACAAAAGAATATAAACACTATCTTAAAATTTGAAAAGGAAAAAAGGTACAAACAACATACTGGAGTGAATGGTTTAGGCTGGGATTGGTAAGGAATCGGTGCTGGTAGCATTGAGGACGGTAACATTACCATCCCCGTCAACGTCTACTATGACGGAATCACCCTCCTTGATCTCTCTGGCCAGCATCTTCTCAGCCATGCTGTCCTCCAACAGCCTCATTATGGCCCTTCTCAACGGCCTTGCCCCGTAGCTCGGGTTGTACCCTTCCTCCACCACCCTATCTCTAAACCTCTCCGTCACTTGAAGCTCTATCTCCTTCGTCTTCAGCCTCTCAAACACTTCCTTCAACATTATGTCTGCTATCTCCTTCACCTCTACTTTTGTTAGCTGCCTGAACACTATCGTCTCATCCAATCTGTTCAAGAACTCCGGCCTGAAGTACTGCTTCAGTTCCTCGCTCACAAGGCTCTTTATTTGACTATAACTACTGTCCTTCTCATCGAAATCAAGATTAAATCCAAGTTTCCGCCCTCCTTTCTCAATCACACTGCTTCCCACATTCGATGTCATTATCAAGAGCGTGTTCTTGAAGTCGACTGTTCTTCCCTTACTGTCGGTCAACCTTCCATCTTCGAGAATCTGAAGCATCATGTTGAAGACATCGGGATGGGCCTTTTCGATCTCATCAAAAAGTACCACGGTGTAAGGGCGCCGCCTAACAGCCTCCGTAAGTTGGCCACCCTCGGTATAACCAACATAACCAGGAGGTGAACCAATGAGCTTGGACACAGTGTGCCTTTCCATGAACTCACTCATGTCGAGTCTGATCATAGCCTCTTCAGAGCCAAAGTAGTAGGTAGCAAGAGCTTTTGCCAGCTCAGACTTCCCCACACCAGTAGGACCAGAGAAGATGAAGCTGGCGATAGGCCGGTTAGGGTTTTTGAGTCCAACACGAGCACGGCGGATGGCACGGCTGATGGCCTCCACTGCTTCATCTTGACCAATTATTCGCTTGTGGAGGGTCTCCTCCATCTTCAGGAGGCGAGCCGACTCATCGGTTGACACTTTGTCAACAGGAATGCCGGTCCAAGATGAAACAATGTGTTGGATATCCACTTCGGTCACAGTAGGACCCGCATCATCTCCCGCCTCTGTCTCTGCCTTACTCAACTCTTTGCCTTTCTCTATCAGAGCTGAGATTTGTGCCTTGAGGTCCATTTCTCTGTCACGTAACTCCCCGGCCTGTTCCAAAACAAAATAGTAAATCAATGAAAGAAAGCAAATTCCTTTCATTCAAAAATTGATTAATTCAGCAAACAAAATAGTACACAAATGCAATGTCCAGGCAATGAGTAAGATACATAAAATTATGTACATGCATAGCAACTTACTAGACTCGTATCATATCTAGTTTATTAGGACAAAATCAAAATGCTTTACCTTTTCGAAGTCCTGACTCCGAACAGCTTCATTTTTTTCTTTGGTGAGTTGTCTGAGTTCCTTCTCAAGCTCCTTCGCTTCCTCGGGGAGCTAGAACAAATGAGCTCTAATTAACTCCAAAATAACGGTAATAAAAATAAATGAAGCAGATAACAACTTATATTATTAGCTTATAAGTAATACCTGGGCATGGCGAAGCCGAACTCGAGAACCAGCTTCATCGATCAAGTCAATTGCTTTGTCTGGTAGAAACCGATCACTGCACTTGCACAGAAACAATATTATGAACTGAAGCTCACTGGGATTGTGGGTGGGAATGTTGCAAAATCAACAGAAATTATGATGGCCATCATAATAACCAATTAGGCAAGCGTTTAAGGAAAAGAATACAACTGATGTTCATTTTAGCATACTAACCAGCTTATAAAACTGTTGTTTTTATATTTACTGTACAAACATTACATGTGTATCCTGGTATCATTAGTCATTACTAGAAAGGTGATACTAATTTGCTTGTAACATATACAATGAAATTACGCCTCCTAAATTGGTGTTTTTATTTTCTTACTCAAATTACTAATCTATTATATACACGACTTTCAAGGAATCAACCGTTCCAGTATTCAATATTTGATGTGATGAAGAAAACAATAAATGTGTAACTAAATTAGGCTTTTAGAATGAATTTATCTTTGAAGCATCCATTTTGAAGCTAAGAATCTAGAACTCAACAATGTAGTAATGCAAGATGAGCTTGATACCTGATGTATTGGTAAGAAAGCTGTGCAGCAGCTACCAAGGAATCATCAGTATAACGAAGCTTGTGGTGAATCTCATATCTCTCTCGAAGACCCTTCAAAATCTGCATTGTTTCATCGACAGTTGGTTCAGGAACTTTGACGGGCTGGAATCTTCTTTCTAAGGCTGGGTCTTTCTCGATGTGTTTTCTGTATTCATCTAACGTTGTAGCTCCAATACACTGCACAAAATACAATAAGTTAGATAGTAGAACTAATTGCATCCTACACTAGAACATAAGCAACATAAATCCAACGTTAATTAGCAGTAAGTTTGACCATCATACTTCCCCAACTGACGCAAACAATAATAAAGTAGTAGTGATAAGAACTACCAAAATAACTAGCAACAACAAACATATCTTCATCATAAACTAAAAGTTATACCGAGAACTATACACCCAATCCTCAGAGTCTAAGCCAGAAATTAGACATGCCATATCAAGCGCATGTGGAAGGACGAAATTGTACCTGTAATTCACCTCTTGCAAGAGCCGGTTTTAAAATGTTTGCAGCATCAATAGCCCCTTCAGCTGCTCCAGCTCCAATTAAGGTGTGCACTTCATCGATAAAAAGAATAATCTCGTCACTTTGTTTGATTTCCTCCATCAGCTTCTTTAGTCTTTCTTCGAATTCTCCACGATATTTTGTACCAGCCACGAGAAGACCCATATCCAATGTTATAACCTAATTAGCAGAAATAGTAAGGGAAGAAACACAAATTACTTCTTTAAAAGGCAGATTATCCACATATTATAAAGACATCAAAAACAAGAATGCCCGTGATCCATCAATTTTTGATAATATGCAACAATTCATCACTGCATGGCTAAAAGGGTGCCACGTACCCATGATTTATTTACGCAGCAAACTTATAGAAACTCCAAATAGTCATCTTTTGTATCAAAGTTCTTTAAGAAATCACAAACCATACAAAGAGGACTATAATTCCAATCATAACATGCAAGTATCAAGCTAATATTACCTTCTTCCCCTCAAGTGTTTCAGGAACATCACCGGTTGCAATTCTTTGAGCAAGGCCTTCCGCAATTGCTGTTTTCCCAACACCAGGTTCTCCAATAAGACAAGGGTTATTTTTTGTTCGACGTCCCAAGATCTGCGTGACTCTTTCAATCTGAGGCTGCCTCCCAACAACAGGATCCAATTTTCCCTAAAAGGGCAAGAAACAGCAGGAATAAAGCAGTTAAAGCATGATATAGTTTTTTTAGGATAACAAGACAAAAAGCAATATGTTACCTCCTCTGCTAGCTTGGTCAAATTAGTGCCATACTCCTCCAGTGTAGGCATTTTATTGCCACTGGTCCCTCCTCCAACACCAGCACCAACAGCAGCTTCAGTACTCTCACCCACCATACGAATGACCTATTTACAAGTTTCACCACAGTAATCAATAAATGGTTGATGATCAACCAAGATTTTAATTGATGCAACAAGGACATAATGCTTGCCTGAGTGCGAATGTTGCTAGGGTCAGCTCCCAAATTCTCAAGAACACGTGCCGCTACACCTTCACCCTCACGCAACAACCCAAGAAGCAAGTGCTCAGATCCAATGTAGTTATGACCTGAAATTTCATGAAATACAAATATTCCACGAAACTCGTAAGCTTTTTCTCAATTTAGAAAGGAAAAGAATAAATATAGGTGATCTATGATCTAGATTTAGGATACCACATAGCACACAGAGCTGCATATTTACATGAGTAGCCAAGGAACTCATTTTTTTATGGTAAATCATTACTTAACTGGGTTGCCCTGTCGATCATGCCCTACACAAAACAGGATATCCAAGTTTAAGCCTCATCCTTTCTAGACTAGAAATTTAATCTATAGTGGGTCCCCTCCACAGAGAGTCTCTCCTAACATTAGTATGCTCCCTCCTTAATTCAAATCATACAGATTCTATGCATCCCTCACAGACCCATCTCCTCATAATATATGCCCCATCACTGTACAGGATAAATGTCATGGTTCAGGTTTTACCGGCTCAATCAGGAATTTCCTAGCCCACTTACCTGAACAAAGACTCTTCTTTAACCGTATGTGGGACTACGACTCGAATATAGATTCCTAACTACAAGTTTGTTGGTTCTGTCTTAAGTCGGAGAGCTAGCATCCAACATACTCATAAATCTTCATGGGGATATTCCATATATATAAAAAATAATAGCACCACAGCAAGTTGGATTGAACAACGACCCACTTCTACAAAAATCTAGGTTTGCATGGGAAGAAAAGGATGAAATAGCATTGCAAATCCTACAGAGGGTAACATGTACCCATATATCATATGATATGTAGGCAAACATGAAACTGATAATAGCCAAGTATCCTCAGAGACAATCGAACATGCAAAATTGTGAAGTAAAAGCAGATGAGAAGAAAGGGAAAAAACAGTACTAAGTTGGCGGGCTTCCTCCAGTGAGAGCTCTAAAACTCGCTTTGCTCGAGGAGTGAATGGAATCTCAACAGCTACAAATCCACTACCCCGTCCAATAATCTTTTCCACTTCTACGCGAGCATCTTTCAGGTTTATTCCCATGGACTTAAGAACCTTTGCCGCAATTCCAGTTCCCTCGCCAATAAGACCCAACAGAATCTGCTCTGTCCCAACAAAATTATGACCAAGCCTTCGTGCTTCCTCTTGCGCAAGCATAATAACCTTAATTGCTTTCTCTGTAAAACGCTCAAACATAGCTTTGACTACGAAGCGACTTCTCTTTCCTCTCCGGGACTGTGACATAGTAAATGCTACTCTGGAACGATAATCCTGGCCAGATCTCAGCATGGTATCCAATGCATTAGAACCCCGTAGTCCTGTGAAGCTTCTAATCCTCAGAGGAGTTGCTTGTACAGAGCACATCATTCTGACGACCCTTTTAGATTTCCCAAATCCTTGTGATTGAGCACAGCTCTGGCCATAAACTAAACCAGGGAGATTAGTTGACTGACCAAGAACCCTAGCCATGGTGTGCAGCCTGCATTACACAATAAAGAGATTCTTTAAGAACATGGGACTAGGGAAGATGCAGATGAACTCCACGGATATGATTTGAAGAATACAAATATGTTTCATAAGTACAATTTGAACATAAATCTGCCCCCAACCACACCCATTACCAACTCAGCTAAGGCCCTACGAATAGTGTAGAAAGAAGGATTATATGCAGCATGCAGAATCGAAGTTCGCTGGCCTGACAGTGAACATTATCACTAGCATGTGTTCAACTACAAAGTATGCTTTGGAACATGTAACCGCATTGACCTTCAGAAGAAACTGAGCAACATAAGCTATTAATATTACAGATTTCATAATGTACGAGTATGACTCAGATTCTTCACACATTACAAAAAACATAAAGGAAAAGAACCCAAACACGGTTCTACAAAGAGTTTAGATTAATTACTATGAGATATCGTTGTTTCATTAAATGCTATAGTACATGTTAGCATTTGCTGCCAGCCACACTAAAAGTGATAGATTCATGATATTTATCCTTCATAGTATATGAATGGAAAAGTCATTTAGATCTTATGGACAATCAATCATGATCTAAATACAGAGAAAAGAAGAAGTAAAGCAGGAATAATGAGAAAAGTTTAGAAGAACTCAACCTAGTCGAGTTAGAACAGCCTACCACAAAATGATGTGAAGCTAGCATCCTATTCGGAAAGAGTGATACCAATACAACTACATGTTATGTCAACAGTTCAGGCCTATTCAAACTTTCATGTGTGATTCTTGTCTGTGAACAACTTTGAGGTCTAAACTATGGTGTGGGAAGAATTGACAACAGAGAGTAGAATGACCATATTCAAGGTCACCTACTAGCAAAAAAAAATACAAGAACTGTGCAAAAGTAAGAAATGGCGAACAAAAGAAGGCTCCTCCTGGCAAAGAGAAATATCCATATTGATTTTGCTTGCTATATAACCAATAGTCAATCCACCATACTTGTGTTGTGAGTTTACAAACCAATTCAGCATTAGAAGACCGTATATGAACCATAACATCATAAATTATCACCAAACAAAAACAAATCCATAATCGAACTTTAAACAACACACCCAACTAAGTAACCAATAAATGAAACATGTTTTGCTCAAAAACAGAACACCAAACAATTATCTGAAAACGAACACTTAATTCGAAGCTTGAGCACCTTATCCACAAGTGTTCACCACCGGCAAAGATCTAAACTTTACACATGGCAATCAATTAAAACGCTATACCCTAAACTTTGGAAGTACCCAGAAACCCAAATTCACAGGCAATCAGACCCTGCATCTCAAAAACCCTTGAATACTCACAGCTCATAATTCATACACTAGGCAGAGAAAATGACCATTTTGCATTGAACAACAATCTCACCTGAACCCTTCAAGTACAAGACCGGTGCAATTAAAATGAAATAGAGACCTAAAGGGTCTTTTGGAGAATCAGAGAGAAGAGCGAGAAGCTTTATAGTCGGCCGAGCGAGAGTGGTTGCCGTGGACGGTATCGGGTGATGTTTGTTGTTAGCTTTCTCCGCCCCTTTCCAGATTATATCTCAGTCATTTTCACTTCCTTTTTCTTCTCATCTCTCGAGCCGCCACTCCATCCACCTCCATGCACCACCGCTTCACTGTATCGCTCCAATGAATCTAGAGCCGTCGATCTGGGTACCTAACGCACTTTGACTTTTATTAGACACGTGGCGAATTATGAATGGTTGTCTGGGACCCTCAGGCTTCTTCTGTACACGTCGATTTTACTTCTACGTGTCCCCTAGATTTTATCGCGATCGTTCTGGTTTTGCCCTTACATGGCACGTCCTGATTGGCCGAGATTTAACTAAGTAATTAGAAGACGAGTGATGTTTATTCTTAGAAATCAAAATTTAAAAATTCAACATCACTGTAGCATAAACGTACACGAGACCTTCACTGACCTTTCTTTCGAGCCTTCAACTGCTATTTGAATTTTTCTTCTTAGTCTATATTCCATGTTCAGAACGATTGGTGAATTGAACAAAAAAACAAAATAAACCACAAAAAAGTTGAATTTAAATGGGAAACCATGAAGCAGCCTCTCATTTTGGAAAAAAGAAAATCGCTTCATAAAGAGTGCTTTTTTATCCAATAGAACGGATTGGTATATATCAACATAATATAATTTTATTTTGTTTTATATGATTTTGTTTGTATAATAATAATGGTTTGTGAAAAACAATTACTACTTATGATTATTATGCCGTGTGATTATCAGAACCACTAGACACACTCGAGTCCATATGCTTAGTTGTAATGTACACGTAACAATGAGTTTCTCATTTTTTTTTTAACTAGTACGAGATAAATTATCTAAATGTCGACAATAAGGATTCGATAAAATGGCTCCGGTATAAATCTTCTTTGTCATTCCTAAACAGGGGAGGAACAGGCCGCCCTGGCAAACCAATGAATTGCTTTGTTCGTTGTCCGTTTTACAAAATCGAGTTGCACGTCCTCGAGTCTAGATAAAAGGGAAATACAATCACTAACAACTATTCATGTGGGAGACGATGCTCTTCTCCTTTTGTTGATCATATCCACTATGACCTTGCAATCACTTCGGATGTTGACAATCTGATTTGGCCTCTAGATTACCTATTGTAACGCATCCCTTATAGCATACACCTCCACCAATCCCAAGTCCTGGGGACCTCAAAATGACGAAAATTTTGCCTTCTTGAGTTGACATGTATCGTCCCTGCATAACCAGCCCGTACCTAGCTGCCTTATTGTTACGAAGAGGGCCTCGTCTGTGTTGATAGCCCATGACCCCTAGGGAGGGCAAGACCATCCACCTTTTGCTCCCCAGGTCCCTTGATTAAGATTAGGCTTAGAGATTCCCAATTTCTGACGGGATTTCTCTTTCCGCCACCCTGAATTTAGACATAAGGTCGTGTAGTGGATCGATTCTACGACCAGAGTGATGCCATCTCACACCTTCATGTTCCTTGCTTTCCAGATCTCACATAGGAGAAAACATATTTCTCCCCTTTTATTCACAAGGTTTGTAGCGAGCATGGCTCTCAACCATTCGATAAAGTCCCCTAGTTCATGTGGAAGGGACAGCCCACTTCTTTGACAACATGTTGCTGCCACCGGGCAAGTGATCAGTAAATGCATTTTTTATTCCTCTCCTCCTTGACATACAGGACAGGTCGCCACCACATCTACTCTTTTGGTCTGAAGTCTAGATGTCACCTGAAGGCATCCCGTACAAGTTCGCCACAGGAAGTTTTGGACCTTTGGGAGGACGTCAAGTCCCTAGATCGATGACCAGATGTCTGATGTTGGGCCTGAAAGCGATTGCCCGTGGTTGAGCAAACTATATGTCGACTTGACTGAGTATTTCCCTAGTTGTTCTCCGGACCAATACCACGAGTTTGAGCTGGTCGTCTTACTTTTGGGGACTGCTAGAATTGTTAGTCTGTCCCTCTCTTCAAACAGTTCATGTAGCTTCCCTTCATCTCACCCTCTAAAGTGTGGTACCATGAGTCCTAACACATTGAGATGGTCCAACTTTGCATTTGTTGATCTAATCCAAGGTTCCACCCTAATGAGCCACGAATTTCGAAGGACTGAGGTTAAGGTTCCTGGTCCAATAGATCTACGAGCCCCTTGCTTTACCAAGCCTTGTGCTGAGAGTAAGCTCTTCCAAATAATGCTCTGATTGTGACCTTTCTTTGCTTCCAGGGCGAAGAATCTCGGAAATACCTTGCCTTTTAGTACCCTTGCTACGAGGCTCGATTCCTCCGTCGCTATCTTCTAGAGTTGTTTGCCCAGTAAAGAGGTGTTGAAATCTTATAGATTTATAAAGCCTAGCCTGTTGGGTCTCTTGGTAGGGTTGGAGATGAACCAACTCGCAGCGGAAAATCAATGAAAACCAAGAGACAATTAGAACCATGAAACAACTAACAAAGAATGGATTAACAAGAGAAAAATTCAGCACTAGTTCTTACCAAAACAAGAACACCGGTTAACGAATGATTGGCTTGAGTCTCCAAGACGCCTACGTATCCACATGGGAATCAAAGCCACGTAGTTCTTCTCTTTGAGGACTCAAGAACACAAAAATGGAGGAGGAAACTAGCCAAACCCGAAATGGCCATGGAAGAGGGAGAGAAAATGTGTTTCCTATTCTTGTCTTGTGTTTGTTATGTTGAAAAAAGATGACTTAAACATAACAAAACCCATACTTGTCCAACTAAAGGCATGGGACAAGTATGGTGTCAAGTAAGGTGTAAATAGGACAAAGTATGGCAAGACAAGATTGGGTTAGGTGGTGAATCACCAACACCTTAATCCTTGTCTTGCTTACTTAGTACTAATTAATCAAGACTTGATTAATTAGTTCTATGGGCCTTGGTTGCATGGGCCTTTCATGGGCCTCTTGGAACATGGCCCGTGGCCATTTCTAACGAGGTCCCGTGATTCGCTCATCGCCTCCAAGCCTTCCATACCGGAAATGTCCAACATTATCCGACGCGATCAATCCCAAGACTCCAAGCCTTGTCTCGATCCGTAAAGTCCTATTCACGTACGGGCACATGACCCAAAACCCAGTTTTGGTCATGTCCCGAGACAACTCCCTTTTGGCCATTCTCCATAAATGTGTCAATGAGTTTCATCCTCCGGTGTGACCCTTAGGTTTATGCATGTCAATAGATCAACGTAAAATCCCATTTTACTTGATCCTATTTAAGTGGCAACTAACGAGACTTTAGTATTGCCTGACACTACATAACGAATCGACCCTGTCGATTCTAACCTTTCCGTCGTCCCTGTCATTATCCTTTTATCTCCGATATCCTGATTGAGATAAGGCATAGAGCCGTCATCCTTATTATTCTCAATCACCGTTCCTTGATATGTGAGATGACTGAAGATATGATACCCAGTATCATGTGCATGGCCATGCTATTCTTCCAGTCACTCTCGATCAAGTGGCCGAGAACCGATATCTTTCCCATACCTTAGTATGAGGGATAAATCCCTTAGCCGTCTTTCGTGTCTCTCATGTAGCCCGTCCCCAAGCCAATCCTGGCCGTTATGGAAGCCCTGTTACGGACAACGTTAGGCTCAGGTCAAAATCAGTTGTTGACTACATAGCGATCACAAAGACTCCTTGGTCTAAGGATACATGACAAGCTACAACACTGAATATGTTCATGACTTAATCTATGGCACATATTCAGGGCGGGTCGTCCAATATCATGTCCCACATGATATCTATGATCAGACTCCGGAATCCCATTCCAATGACTAACAGAACGTAAGCCATAAAGAGCCATCTTTCATACTAGTCGCTTCTAGTGAAGCTTTGTTGACTAGGGACCCATCGAGTGTGATCTATCTCGATCTATGGTTCTATTCGCATGGTGGGCATAGATCAGAGCACACATCGATATATTACTCCAACACATAAGTAATATAAAGCCGCTTTAATTTTATTGCTAACGATGATATATACATTTGGACATTTAGGATTGAACTACGGGCACTAAGACTAACAATCTCCCACTTGCCCTAGTTCCAATCTAAACTCCAATATGTCCCCATCGACTTTACATGTCTAACATGTTCAGGCAGTGACACTGCCTTAGTCAAAGGGTTGGCTATGTTATCATCTATTGCAATATCGGTTATCTTCACTTCACCTCAGTTCAGTATTTATCTGATGAGGTGGATACGCCGCAGTACATGTTGGGATTTGTTATGCGATCTAGGCTTTTAGCTTGCGCAATGGCCCTTGTGTTGTCGCAAAATGGATTCACCTGACTGGATGGGTTTTTAATTACACCCAGCCCTGCCATGAATTTCCAAATCCACATAGCCTCCTTAGCTGCCTCTGCAGCATCCATGTACTTGGCCTCTGTCGTAGATTCGGCAATGGTATCTTGCTTTACGCTTTCCCAGCTAAAGCTCTGCCATTCAGCGTAAACACATATCCTGATTGACTTCTAAAGTCATCTGGATTTGTCTTGGAAAACTAGCGTCTACTCATCCTTCGACGACTAGTTCAGCATCATCTTCCCCCCGGGTTAGAATGATGTCTACTGGTACAACATAAGGCTTACGAGACGTCTGGTCTCATACATGTCATGGCATATATGATCGATCCTGCCCCCAGGCGCATAGGATTCTCATCATCCTTTTCAGCTCATCAGGTGTCTTAGGACACTAAGTCTTGCTGAGATGAATGCCATGACTAGTGGGTAAGAGTCCTTTCTTTGAATCGAGCATTAAGAACCTACTCAATGCCTTGTTCACATAGGTTCCCTGACTTAAATCCAAGACCCTCTTGGTGCGATCTCTACATATCTTAATCCTTAAGATATGAGAAGCATCGCCTAAGTCCTTTATTGAAAAACACTTCCTCAACCAAGCTTTAGTCTCGTGCAAGGTTGGGATGTCGTTTTCAATGAGAACCAGAAAGGTAATATTGCTCCCACTAGCCTTCTTATAAACGCAAGATTCATCCTCGTTCTTGATTAAGCCAAATCCAATTACAGCTTCATCAAAACGAAGGATCCAACTCCGAGAAGTTCGTTTCAATCCATAAATGGATTTCAACAACTTATAAATCTTTCCTTTATTCTTCGGATCGTCAAAACCTTTGGGCCGAGACATACAAACGTACTCAGTCAAATTTCCATTTAGGAAAGCGGTTTTGACATCCACTTGCCATATCTCGTAATTATAATACGCAGTTATGTCAAGAAGAATTTGGATCGATTTTGACCATAGCCACTAAGGAGAAGGTTTCCTCATAGTCAATCCATGCCTATAACCTTTCTCCACCAGTTGAGCTTTGTAGGTCAGAGGGTTGCCGTCCATGTCCATCTTCACCTTGAAGATCCATTTGCATCCGATGGTCCTCACACCATTGATGGGATCAACCGGTTCCCAGACTCGGTTGTCCGACATAGATTGCATTTCCTCCCTCATGGCTCCCAACCATAACTCGGAGTTGGGCCCATCCACGACTTCCTGAAAGGTGGCTGGATCATCGTGATCCACCATGACTTCATTGTCACCTCCGGATACCATATCTTGGAGGTGGAAGATTGATCCTTTCAAATCGTCTTGGACCTTCCGGAATTGTAACAGGAATTGGTTCTTACTCTACGACAATCTCTGACTCCTTTCTACTGGGTTGTCAATTGGTTTAGACAGATCTGTACCATCCTGAATTTCTTCGAGATGCACAGTCCTTCCAATGACGTCTTTGGAAACAAAACTTCTTTTCCATAAAGACCCCACCCCAAGCGACGAACACCATGTTCTCACTGGGATTGTAGAAATAGTATCCCCTTGTTTCTTTGGGACACCACACGAAGGTGCATATCTCAGATCTTGGTTCGAGCTTAGTCGAAACCAAATGTTTCACATAAGCCTCGTAACCACAAATCTTTAGGAAGGACAAAGCGGGCATCATCCCGTACCATTTTTTAAAATGGTGTCCCTTCCACACCATTCGTCGAAGCCCGATTCACTATGAATGCGGTCGTCTCTAGAGCAAAACCCCTAAAAGAGATTGGGAGATCAGTCCAACTAATCATGGAACAGACCATTGTCTAACAATGTCCGATTTCTCCGTTTGGCTACACCTTTCAACTATAGTGACCTAGGAGGAGTCCATTCCAAAAGGATCCCATTCTCTTTTAGATGATCTAATAACTCTGTGGTCAAGTATTTTCCACCTCGATCCAATCGAAGTGCCTTAATACCTTTGTCGAGCTGGTTTTCTACTAAAGTCTTAAACTCTTTGAATTTATCAAAAGCTTCAGACTTATGTCTCACCGAATAGACATAACCATATTTACTGTAATCATCAGTAAATGTGATAAAGTAGCTAAAACCCCTCCTGGCAGGTGAACTTATTGGTCTACACACATTCGAGTGTATCAGCTCCAATAATTCACCCGCCCTTTCATCGCGATCGATAAAGGGCACTTTAGTCATTTTTCCCATCAAACAAACCTTGCACCTATCGATCGAATGGAATTCGAATGAACCTGAAAGCCCGCACTTCTGAAGTGCTGATAGGCGCTTCTTATTTATGCGACCCAAATGACAGTGCCATAACAGAGTTAGGTTTAAATCGTTGGATTTAGACCTCTTGGTATTAACGGAATATATAGAACTTGAGGCATTGTTACCCATATCTAATATGTACAATCCTCCAACCATGTCAGTACTGGTATAAAACATATCATTGCATAGAACATTGAAAACTCCATTTCCAATATTAACATTATATCCTTCCTTGTTAAACACGGATACAGATATAATATTCCTACTAAAAGTAGGTATGCAATATACATTATACAATACTAAGACAAGGCCTCTTGGCAAAGCAAGACTCATGGATCCTACAGCAGTTGCCACAACTCTGAGGTCCACTTCGTGCTTTCCGGACCTCTCCTACTTTCAGCCACCATATATAAGTGCATGTGTGAGATTCAGTCCTGGTATCTAATACCCATGAATCTTTGGAAGTAGAGAGATGTAGCTCTATAGAGTTAATACCGGATGAAGGCACGGTCCCACCGCCCTTCCTTAGATCATCCAGGTTTCCTGATGAAGGCGCAGTCCTACTGCCCTTCTTCAGATCATCCACGCTATTTGATGAAGGCGCAGTCCCACTGCCCTTCTTCAGATCAGCCGTGAACTTCCTGTAATCCCGGTTCCAATGACCAGGCTGTTGGCAGTAGAAGCAGACATTCTCATGTGTCTCATCTTTCCTGCCAAGTGCGCATGGGCCCCGCCCTTGCCACTTCCAATTCCCTTGTTGACCATCAGAATATCCTTGGATCCCAGATCCCTGATATATTCTTCTCAGCAATTAATTACACTTCATGTAACTCTGATATGGTCTTAGAGACAGCCTTGTCATGGACATATTCTTTGCGTTCAGACCTGAGGACTATCCTCAAAATTCTGTACCAGTCCAAATAGTTTGTCCCATTTAGCTTGACCCTGTCAAGAATGGTTTTTAATGACAAACTATTAATGTTCGCTGAACTTGCCATTTGATCTACAACAGATAAAATTCAATCAGTAAACTGAATAAATTTTATGAAGATCAAGCTTAGACACCAACAATCGATTCTAAACCTTTAGAATCTCAAACCAAGATCCTTGATTCACTCGATTAAGCTGAACTAATGCTCACCACTTAATAGAGCTATGTAGGTAGGACTCCATCCAATCACATCCAATGTGACTCTTGGCTAGGGTATGTACATATGTACACGACTTACCCTATCTGTTACCCTAGCTCAACCTCAGGCTGAGAATCGTAGTCGGGTCCACCAATTTTCAACTATGGCCCGTCACTATGTAGGTGCTCCGCTAATGCGCACGACACCCACATATGTCGTCCAAACCTACTACCCCGCTTCCCCATGGATGCTCCGCTAATGCGCACGACACCCATAGGACGGGGAGGTAGTAAGGTGTTGATGATTGGGAGGTATCGGACATGACCCGCTTTTACTTGTCCAGTTGTGTTCAAAACTTTGGCACATCCTAGATGCGATGAGCACATCAACTACATTCCAAATGCAATGATGCCTCAAATTACATCCAATGTAATTCTTCCTTTGAACCCGTCAACTACATCCAATGCAATGACGGTTCTAAGGGTTCACACACAAGGATTAAAATTCCAATTTTATCTTTGCATGTGAGGTGATATGCTCGGTAAATAAAGTTAAGCATGCAATTCTAAAACACATAGAATTAATCATGCATAAACTAAACCAAGCATAAGGCGATAAATATGCACATAATAGCCCCCTAAACTAACTCCCACTAGCTTCTTGAGCTCCATCGACTCCAAGCCGATGCCAACACCCGAAAAGCCACCAAATGACCTTTTCGCCCTTTCTTCATCTTGAGTAAAATATTACAATTTAATACACGACTCGCAGGTCGGGAATAAATAAATATTACAAACAAGTGGTTCGACGACCACACCTTGAAAGAATAATTACACGCTAACACTAACGGCTCGCAGACCGTGAAAAGCGATAAATAATTAAATTGAGCTCGGGGCTATTATGTACACCATGCCAACATCACATCACACATCGTGTTATCAAACAAGCATGTTATCAAACATCATGTGATTTTCCGGTTTTAATTAATAGCCAAGTTTCGAAATTTTTTGATGCTCGGTTTATCGAAACCGTTCAAAAATGAAACTTTTGAACATTTGATCTTCGAGTTCATCATGACGGTTCCAAACTCGTCATAACTAACAAAACGGTTTAGCCTTGGCATATCAACCATCCAATGGTCATGCTTGGCCTAGCTCCGTCCAACGGAGCCCCGTTCGGTCCCGGTTTCGGCTCCCCGAGAGTCCCGCTCCCGAGACCCGAAAAATCAAAAAAAATTTTCAAAATTTCCAGATTTGAAATAATTTTCAAAAAATCATTTTACATGTATTAAATCCATAAACAATAATTTAAAACATGTTATCAAACAATTTAGCAAAACAACATGCCAAAAACGAAACTTTCAAGCAAAACCGAAACTTTGAACACCGTCTTGTGAATCCCGAAGGTAGCACGGCTCTGATACCACTGTTGGGTCTCTTGGTAGGGTTGGAGATGAACCAACTCGCAGCGGAAAATCAATGAAAACCAAGAGACAATTAGAACCATGAAACAACTAACAAAGAATGGATTAACAAGAGAAAAATTCAGCACTAGTTCTTACCAAAACAAGAACATAGCCCTCCCACTTCTTTTGGTCAGGGCATCGTCGACCAAGATTGCCAAATAATCGAGTTATCGCTTCCGCCTGATGACTTCCACTAGAACTTTGCTAAGGCCACATTTATCTTATCTGTTGTGCCTTGCGCTAGTCGCATGACACTCATTGCATACATCGGGATAGACTGGAATACCGACTTAACCAGGACCTCATTTCTTACTTTGTTTAAAAATTTTCCATCCCATCTCCGAATACGACGCAGCATCCTGTCAAGAATGTACTGTAGACTTTGCTTCCTACTCCGTCCTACCAGATTTGGTACCCCTAGGTATGGGGATGGGGTTTGGAGCTCTGGAATACCCAAAAGTCGTACCTCTTCTCCTCTAGCGTCAACATGGTGTTGGTACTGAAGAACAAAGACGATTTCTAGAGATTTACGGCTTGCCTCAATGCTTCCTCGAACATTTTGAGATAGAATCTGACTCGTCCAATCTCTAAATGTGATGCCTTGCAGAAAACATAACAGTAGTCTACAAAGAATAGGTGGGTAATTGGTGGCATTAAAGGCGTGATGCTGACCCCGTGAATAAGTCCCCGGCTCTCTACAGACTAGAGGAGGCGAGCTAATCCTTCCATACAAAACAAGAACATGTATGGTGATAGGGGGTCCCCTTGACGAATACCCATTTCTGGTTGTACAAACCCCGCTTGTCGCCCCCGTGCCACTATGTTATTAGTAACTGAGTAGGTACACCTTCTTTACAGAGAGATCTAGTCCTCCCTGAATACGAACGCCCTCATCATATCCCACAGAAATCTCCATTCTACTCTTCCATAGGTCTTACTCATATCCAACTTCAAAGCTACCCAACCTTCCCGTCCCTTCTTATTTTTCATAAAATGCAGAGTTTCAAATGATATGATGATATTATCCTGTATCGATCTCCCCGGGATGAAAGTTCCTTGGGTAGAAGAGATAATTCCTTCCAAAGTACTCTTCAACCGATTAGCTGCTACCTTGGAGACAATTTTGAACAAAACATTGCACAGTGCAATGCGTCGCATATCCTTAAGACTCACATGTGTCTCCACCTTTGAAATGAGAACTAGGGTCATTTGATTGAGAGAGGGAGGGACCTCTCCTCCTTCGAAAATTCGACGGACACATGACGTTACGTCCTCTCCGACCGTGGACCAATATTTTTGGTAGAAGAAAGGGTTAAGTCCATTTGGTCATAGGGATTTGTTACGTCCCATTGAAAAAGTTGCATCTCTAACCTCTTCTGAAGTGACTGGTGCCAATAACGCATCGTTTTGACTGTCACTGATTTGTTGATCAAATTGGGGTAGCTAGGAGGTCGTCGACCTATCTGACTTCTATGACAATGTTTTGTAGAACAAGAGAATATGCTCTCCCAGTCCCGTTTCCCAAGTCAACACTGTACCATCAACGTCTTTCAGCTCTTTTACTTTGTTTATTTTCTTCTTGTGAGAGGCGGAAGCTTGAAAGAACTTTGTATTAAGGTCTGCTTCTGTCATCCAATGTTGCTTCGCTCTGTATCTCCAGAAAGCACCCTTTTTATCTAGTGCAGTATTGTATTGGATTTGCAGAGCCCTACGTTTATTAATATTTGGGCGATCTCCCTTACCATTAAGCCAAATGATGTTTCTTTCATATAGAAAGATCTTGCTGGATAGAGCATTGTATATATCCTCCCCTACTTGTCCAATGCTTCCCCCGTCTCTTTTGTTTTATCTAGAATAGAGCGATTATCCGGTGCCCCCACGTGGCATGTATCAAGTGACCATAATCTGGATCCTCTATGTCACGCCCCAAATCCGGTTTTGACCGGACTCGAGACGTGAGCTAAAACAATAATAAATTTAAATGAAAGTAAGCCAAATTAAGTCTCAACTCGTAGTTCAAAACCTTAAACAATGTCGCGAGTCGCAGTTCGATAAGAACAACGGTAAAATATTTCATCAGTTAACGGTACGTCGCTAGACACTAGCTAAACCCTCGCTAGCTCCCAAGCTCCGAGAATCCTGCTAGTACAGATCCCGCTCAACACCTGAAATACAACAAAGTAAGGGGGTGAGCTTATGCTCAGTAGGAAAAGTAGTTAAGGTTCTGAACCACAGCTCATCACCAAGGGTAACTGTCCAATTAGGGCATACTAGTAAAGCACAACTATTAAAAGTCAAATTAACTAAATACATCCAAGGCAGTGCGTGACCTTCACCCAGGCACAATCCTTAAAACAACTCACCATGAATCGAACCCACCACGTTCCACAACTAACCCTTAACACTCACACCTAACAATTCTCAACGAACAACGCCCACGGCTATCTCACAACCAATCACACGTGCGAATCCGCACGGTAACATAGGAGTCATGCATAACAGCACCTCGAGTTCCCCAACACTCTCACAAGACAACAGTCACACTTAACTCAATGCACAAGCCAACACAATACGCATATCTCTCCCAGCAGACCCACCCTAATTGTGGTATAAACATTTCCAACGCCTACGGCTACCACAACCCGTTCCACTTATGTCGTACCGGAACACAACATACTCATAAAATGCACATAACCAACCAGTGAGAAATAAGCACACAGTAAGACACACACAGATGTCGTAGGACAGCACACAACCAAACAGCCAGAATAAAGCACAAGCGAGACACACACAAATGTCGTCTAACAGCATAAGCCAACACCACCGGATGCACACAACAAGACACACACATATGTCGTAGGACATCACACAACCAATCAGCCAGAATAAGGCACGGGCGAGACACACATAGATGTCGTCTAACGGCATAAGCCATACCACCGGATGCACACAGCCACTTATATCGTACTGGATCACACAGCATCAGTCCCGATATCTTCCTCCGCACACAGACGAAGGGTAACATCCTCGACCGGAAATCCCTCAGTCCGATGTCTTCCCCGCACACAGACGAGGGCACAAATCACCATACGTACCGAACCGGTAATACCATCAGCCGCACGTCTTCCACGCACACAGACGTGGGGACCGTCACATAGACTCGAGGTATCTCTCACAACACGTACAGGACCGGCACGCGCCTCGGTCGAACCTTGTCTCGGACTACGAGTCATCGGGGTACTGATCACGCCATCCTTGGCCTCGATACACTTCACCGGAACTATCCCTCGGTGTAAGTCCACTCCGACTACGCCGTCTCTTGGAACACCCAAACAGAATAAAACACACAGCACAATCCACTGATGGTCTCGGTATACCAACCTGACCATCTCCACATAGCACACAACCGGTCTATCACTCACCCGGTCATATCATAACCAAGGGTTCACGTAATCAAACATGGCACACTTGCCCACACACAGTCACATCATGCGACACCGAGTATAATCTTACTTAGACTCTCACACAGCAATTATAGCACACAACACGCAATCCTAGGGCTCGACATGGCCCATTTACCAGCACGGCAATTTTCCAAGTATTGAAAGCGAGTCTAGCTAATGAATCACATCCTACATGTTACTAAGACTCGTCTGGTATTTAGTAATTGAAAAGCAGTTATTCTAGTGAATCACATCCTATATGCCAACTAGGACCTTTCAGGTTATTATTATTTCCTAATCATGCATGCTAGTAGCTTTCCGTAATTAAAGTGGTATTTGCTACTTTCCCTACCTCAAGACGAACCGACAACTACGTCTCCTATCTGCTGATGTCCTGGCCTAACCCCGGTCTTCTCGGGCGAAGTCCAAGTCTGATTTTAACAGATCAACTTGCAATCAGATCTGGTACGGTACAAAATAAATCAGCACGTTGCCTTTCAAACTCGAACGGTTCAAAGGCGGGAATAAACGACGAATCGGGTTCGAGCACCCAAACCCCGAGCACAGAATCCGGTGCACGGTTCCCGAGGCACGAGTTTTTAGACACATTCCCGAGGTATGGGGTTCGAGGCACGCTTCCCGAGGGCCGATTCAACGTTTCCACTTTTATTTCCCGTTCTAAGTCCGATTAACAGTCCAGTTTAAACGTCCAGGTTCCAGATTCGTTCACAGTTCAAAAACCCGTCTTAAATCAAATTTGAATTTAATTTCTTGTTTTAAACCCTTTTTCTATTAAATCTGATTTTTTCGTTTTTTTAAAAAAAACAATTTCCTTTCCTTTCCTTTTATCTGTTTTGATTTCTGTCTCAACACAAAAGTCCAGATCCGAAGTAGAAATCTGTTTCAACACAGCTCAGATCCACAAAGAAGTTCCAAAACCGAGAACGCTCGAGAAAAGAAAGCAAAAGGGAAGGAGAAAGCTTGGATTTGAGCCCGGTCGGTCACCGGCGAAGGCACCGTCGGCGACCAAAGCTCACGGTTTCAACGCTCACCGTAAGGAAAGGAAGACGGTGGCGGACGACGTCGGCGCGCTAGATCTGGAGCGGCGCGGGGAAGGGACGGCGGGTTGGACTCGGTTTCGGACGGCACTGAAAGAGAGGGGGCTCGGTGACGGCAGTGAAGGGAAGGCCGAGATCGAGAGGAGGTCGGCGATGGTGGCTCGGGAGAGAGAGGCGAGAGGAGCTCGGTCGGGAGAGACTCGATCCAGAAGAAGAGGGAGGAAGGTGAAGGCGTTGCGGTGGAGAGAGAGAAGAGGGAGAGGCGATCGGAGATGGAGGTGGTGGCGGTCGGAACTGAGAAGTGAAAGAGAGATGGGAGAGGGTCGACGAGTGAAAACGAAGAAGGAGGAGAAAAAATGAGGGTTAAAACCCTAGTTCGACCTTATATAAGGCGGGCCGGTCTTAAACGGGCCTTAGGCAACGGTTTGGGCTTCTCCGCCCAAATGTCATTTCAGTTGGGTCAGGCCTGACCTGGCTTATGTTGCTGATCGGGTCTGGCCCGACCCAGTATGACCCTATAATATTTTTCTTTTCTTTTTTTGAACTTCTTTTTTTTAACAAAAATACTTGTTTCACTTTCCTACCCCAACGTTTCAGTTTGCACAACAATACCCTTTTTTTAAAAGGAGGGCTTTACAGTCTACCCCCCTTAAAAGAATTTCGTCCTCGAAATTTAAAACGAACGCGTTATACTTGACCCTATCTCAGGGAACGTCCGCTTAAACTCTCAGCCCTTTGTCCCTGATGCACCCGGTACACTTAATCCAGTTAGTCGATACCTGAATTCTCCGTCGGTAGAGACGTCGCACCGCCACACGCAACTTGGTCGAGATATCCCATACCGGAACCGTCCGTCGGTATAGGTATCATACCAGAACAAAACTCACATCGCACTTAAAACGGATCCAACACAACGACACCTCTCCTCAACCACTCTCTTCGTTTAAACAATTAATGCGTACACAACAAAATGAAAGTAGTCCGCCATGCTTCCGCTGCGCCACTCTGATCTTAACGTTACTTGGCCAAACTCGGGCGCGAACTCAGAAATAACAGAAAAACGACTTAAACGAAACGCAAGCTCAAAAATTGCAACGAAACTAAACGTAAATAAACCACAACGAGTCAAACACAAGTCTCAAAAAGAAAGCACAGTTCTAAAGTCAAACAAAAACAGCTCTCGGACTCTCGCTAGTCTCACGCTCTGCGGTGTCCCGTAATCCCAGTCGTGCTTGACACCCGGAGCGATCTCCTGATCGTAGTCATGTCTCTCCGCCCGTGAGTCGGTGACAGCATACACCCGACCCTGCCGCATCGGGGGTTCGCCTCTCGGAAGTGGTGGAAGTGCCACCTGCTGCGCAGCGCGATGTCCCGACGCTGGTGCGCTAGCTGCCTGTCTCGGCGCCCTCTACGTCTGAGTCTGACGCTGCTGGAACTGTGGTGAGTGCCCCGTCTGCGACTGCTGTGGTCGCGGAGCTGGCGCCACCAGATACGGCTCGGGGCACCTGGGAGCGAAGTGTCATGGCCGGCCACATCGGTGACACAGTAGTGGCCCGACACTCGACCTCTCCTCAGGTCTACCCATTTGGCGATCCACCGATCCGCCGCTCATCTGACAGTCTTGTACCATGTGGCCTGGTTGTCCGCAACGATAGCAAGCGCGTCCCGACACAGGAGGCCCAATAGAAGCTACCGATCCGACCTGTCGTGGTCTTCTCAGCTGGGTCTGAGGTTGAAACGATCTTGAGGTCCTCTGCCTCCTAGGATCCCGAGATTCAGACGGTCTCTATGAACTGCTCGATCTGGGTCTGACCTCCCGAGCTCTAGCCGACTCGCGGAAGCGTCGCTCTAAGGTCAATGCCTGCTCCACCAGATCGGAGAAAACCTGGGTCCTCATCACAGCGACCCTGTCCGCGATCGCCGGACGGAGTCCCTCCTCAAAACGTCAGCATCTGAGATCCTCCTGTCGCAGCTCCAGGAACTGCTGACGTTTGTCATCCAGAACAACCTATGGAAAGTACTGCTCGAGGAAGCGTTGTCCGAACAACACAAAGTCGTCCCCCACTCGGGCCTGCTCTCGGCGCCACCAGTGGTAGGCCTCCCCTTCCAGATGGAAGGCTGTGAATGATACTCGTAGTCTCCCGCTCACTACCCCAGAGGTATCAAGGTTGCGGGTGATCCGATCTAGCCATCTCTCGGCTGCCTCGGGGTCTGGCTCCCCGGAAAACACAAGCGTGCCTAGCCTGCGGAAATCTCGCAATGCCTACGCAGTATAGCTATCCACCTGCGTAGGTCCCTCAGAAGTCGCTGTAGCGGCAGCAGGCACATGCTCTGGTGTAGGAGTTGTAGCCTCTCTACGGGCAAAGGCATTTGCCAGTCCCTGCACGGTGCGGGTCAGCTCCTCAAAAGCTGCCGCCTGGACTGTCTCAGTCCTCTCATGCCCCACAGCGGGTGCATCCTAGGCACTAATCTCCCCGACATACTCAGCAATAGGCTGCTGTCCACGGCCCCTAGCTAGCCGTCCACGGGTGCCTCGTGGGGCATACATACGTGCCATGCCGTAAAACACACTGCACGGATAACGCACAGATCTCAGTTTCTTATCTCAAGAGAATACGCGCTTATAATAACTAACGCCACACACAGTCCACTCAAAACTACTCATAGTATTATTATACTCAATATGGTATAGTCACCCAATAGCATACAACATAGAATTTTGCATACTAGTGTGTCACACATATCATATATACAAACAGCGATTACAAACAATTTCGCACTACACTGCACGAATCACACAGTTCAACAGCGAGCCTACGATCAACAGCCACTCCACGATGCAATCATTGCACCCTAATCACACAGGAGACAACATCAACTTAGGTTTCAAATTCTTATCATGTTCGCTTTCTAACATAATATTCATGTTCACATCGCGTCGTTACAACCTGGTTCTGGCGTCCTAGAACTACGTTGTAACCACTTGATATCCCCCCATTCACGTCCAACTACAGTGGCCTCTATAGCAGAATCGTGATGGTACATACACTTCAGTTTCTGCAGAAAATCAGGCATGACCCGTTCGTAAATTAAGTTAATCATCCGCTTATGCGGGACTACCAATCAGTACCTGCACACAACACTCAATCACCAATTCAGCACACAACAAGTTATCTCAACCTTTACCGGACTCGAGATGTGAACTAAATAATAATAAATAAAAGCAAAATTTTAAACTAAGTAAGTCTCCAATAACAGTTTAAACGATCAAATCTGACAATACGAGTCAACAGCTCGAAAACCAAGTATTAAAGATGTTTAATAATAAGAGGAAAGTACGTCTCTAAACTATACTAGACTAGACTCTCTCTAGCTCCCAAGCTCCGAGAATCCCGCTAGACCAAATCTCGCTCAAAACCTGTAGAACAGTAAAGTAGAAGGGTGAGCTTTCGCTCAGTAGGAAAAAGTAGTTAAGGTGATGAGTTATCCGCTCACCAACACGGGTAACCGTCCAATTAGGGCATACTAGCAAAGCACAATATCTAACGACAACCACAAACTCACATAATCGGAAACCACCCTCACATGGCTACAACCACACTTGATCACATCACTTGCACAATCATAAAGCAAACAATACACAGTAAAATAATCGCAAGTCCCGTACAGCAGTCCCCGAACTCCACCGGCTGTCCACAACACGACTCAACCATATCGTACCGGAACACACAGTCTCGGCCTAGATATCTTCCCGGCACACTACATCGGGGTGAAACTCATAATAAACATATCGGACCGGCACACACCTCGGTCGGGTATCTTCCCGGAACACACAACATTGGGGTACAAATCACAACGCCTCGGCCTAGATATCCTATACCAGAATCCTCCCTCGGTATAGACATCATACCGGAATCACACTCCGGGGGACCACGTACATCGGACTCCTCGGCCTAGATACCCTACAACGGTATACCCCCTCGATGTAGGTATCGTACCGGAAAACTCCTTCTCGGAACATATCGTATCGGATCACACCCATCGAAGTCTCAAACATATCACACAGTCATAGTTCAATTAACGGCTTACCAAGCCAACCAATCTTACCGAACACAACACATCGGTCTATCATTCACCCGATCATATCACAAGCAATAGTTCACGTCAATATTCACCACAACATATCATACTTGACATATCATACCAACATATTAGACTGAGCATACTATAACATGATCCTCAATCTAACAACGGATATATCACATCAAGCATTTCAAGTCATCAATCACAATAACACAGTCAACACGCATTCCTACGAGCCCAACCAGGGACCCACATGTGATACTACAACACAACAAATTTCCAAACCTACGGGCACGACATGGTCCGCAAGCTATCCCTCATTCCACTCGTTCCTCACATCCTACATGCAATTATATAGTTATAGCATTTAATCAAACCTATATGCATACTAGTAACTTTCCGCAATTAAACCGGTATCCGCTACTTTCCTTACCTCGATCGCTATCCAAACGCTTAGTCAACTCGATTCGCCTAGTAGCCTCCTCCACCGAGCTCGGAACCAACGTCTAAGATCACAAAGCAATCCAAGAATTAACGCTAATTCAAAAGCGGTTTAACAAGTAAATATCCCAATTCAACCCCCAATAAACTCGGTTAAAGGTAACCTTCCTAATTACTCGAAAACGAATAAAATGGGCCCAAAAGCCCAATTCTGATTTGTCACGGTTCGGGTCACGGAGCCTTGATGGACTCCGTGACGGTTCGGGTCACGGACCCGTGATTCTCACCGTTACAGGTGACGTCACGGAACTGTGACTGGCGCCGTCACGGTCTCCGTCACGGAGCCGTGACGCACTCTGTCACGGTCCCCATCACGGATCCGTGACGGGTCTGACCAGTTCCGTCCTTCTTCTTCCTCCAGCTCCATTTTCACGAAAATAAACCTCAAAACCTCTATTTTTGAACTCCCAAACCTCCAAAACAGTACCATACACCTCAACACTTCAATACCCAAATGGGTTTCATCAAAACAACACAAAACTTCAATTATTTCTATCATCAAACTCCACTTTCTCTTCTTAAATCAAGTTCTAAACATCAAATCCTCAAGCTCACACCTAGTTCATGCTCTAACTACCAAACCCATGGTTTAACTTCAACACAAACGAATTTGGTTTGAAGATTTACCTTAGAAATGGAGAATAGAAGAAGAAAATGGTGTTTTTGAGAGGATTTGAGAAGAGGATCAAGTCAAGGTTCTTCCTTTTCTCTCATTTCTTCTTCTTCAAGCTTCAAGCTTCACTCTCTCTCTCCCTTGGCAATTTCGGCCAGCACTAGAAAATAGAAGAATTGTGTCCCAACTTGCCTTAAAACCTAAACTAGGAAAAGTCTATAGTGCCCCTTTGGTCCAATTCTTCTCTTTTGGCTCATATGAGGGTAAATGGGTCTTTCTAGGCTCATTTCTTCTCCTCCAAGCCACCATGGAAAAGTGTCCATGTGGGGACCACCTCTACTCAAAATATCTCCAGCTCAATTAATTTAATTCGGTTTATTCTTTAATTAGGCTTAGTTTGACCCAGGTTTGACTTTTTCACAAAAATAGTCGTTTGAAAGGAAACAACCCAACTAAGCTAACTGTAATGACGACTAAGCTTTTTGGGCCCCGGAAAGGTCCCGAATGACTCCCGGAGTCATCGGTTGACTATTCCGACGGAAAGTCAACTTTCGCTAAAAAACACCGTTTCGACCGGGATCGACCGGAGGCGGTTCTTACAATCAGGAGTTCAAGCATTCATTTCTTTTATCTTGGAAGCTTTACACGGAGGTCGTGCACCAGTGACTGCGCTCCAATCTGATCTTGTAGTCGTTATCGTGAAACCTGTAATCGATGGAAAAGCTATTTCCATGTCTACTAGGGTTTCGTTCGTGCAATCTCTAGCCATCTCGTTGTTGGCTTCCCCTCGCCACCAACAACGTGTCTCCGATATATGTTCCGGTCCCCCTACTACCCCAAAGGTTGCCACTTTTTTCTCTTCAACATCAGTCAACCTCCCCGCCTCGGGTCCGCTTCCCTAAGCATCATCTACCGCCTCTGAAGCCGTCATCGGTGTATCCACCTCCTGGACCTCCACCGATGCCTCCTCCTCGATCTCTGATCAGTGGCGAACCTTAGAAGGGTCCTGGTGGCACGTGCCTCCCTCAAATTTCTATTTATTTAATAAGTTACTTAATTTTCTCAAGTTTCTTTTTTTAAAAAAAGTTATATTTTTTATTTAGTGCCCCCTTAATATTATATTTAAATTTGTCAGTTAATTTTTTCAAATTTCCTTCATTAATTTTAATTTTTTTTCTTGTTTTCATAGTTATGTACCCTTAAAATTATATTTCATTTTTAAAATTTCGTGATTATTTTATATAATATACTACTTATGTTTCTTTTCTTTTTTTGTAAACTTATGTTTCTTAATTCTTGTTAATGTGCCAAACTTTAATCATTTTAAGATATTCTTTAAGGTTAGAAACGATTATAAGTTTAATTTATGAGTTTGGTTATCTACAAATTACTAGTAATAGATAGATATTTCAAAAAAAAAATTACTTCATTAATCTAGATGAGAAAAAGATAAAATCAAATAAGAAAACAATGGATAAGTGATTGTATGTATGTATACACCGAGAAAAAAGGAAATCCGATAATTTTTACTGTATTAACAAAGTATTTCACAACATTCTTAAAATATGAAATGACATAAAACATTGTAATAATAGTCGTTATTATCTTTTTATACGATACTAAAATTTCAATACATATTTTAACTTTATATATTAGTTTAAAAAAAAATTGGTGCCCCCCCCCCCCCCCCCCATTCAAAAAGTTGGATCCGCCACTGTCTCTGATCTATTGGTTTTGGCTTATTTTATCTAGTTTTTTTTTGCAAGGTTAATATTTAGGAAGCGGCGATTCAGGGCTTTTACCCAAGGATTCGTGAAATTTTATTGGGAGGAATCCCTAATATCCCCCCGTTGTTACTGTTGAGATGAAGTTCAATCGTTCTCCTCACGACGAGAAGAGTCCCTCCTTATAGGATCAATCAGCGTCTAGGCACCATCTTGAGTGGTTCTCAACGGTATCATATTTTAGTTTCCTCTCGAGAGATTCATGTCTATCCAGTGGGGACGATCATCTGTGTCACACCCCAAATTCGGTTTTGACCGGACTCGAGACGTGAACTAAAATAATAAATAATAAAAGCAACTTTAATACCAAAATGAGTCTCAAATAACAGTTTAAAAGATCCAAGTAACAACACAACTCAACAGCTCGACAAGACCAAATAATAAATAGGTTTAATGGCAAAAAAAACAGTACATCTCTAGACCAAGCTAGCCTAAGACCCTCGCTAGCTCCCTAGCTCCGAGAATCCTGCTAGACCACATCCCGCTCAAAACCTGTAAAACAATAAAGTAAAGGGGTGAGCTTTCGCTCAGTAGGAAAAGTAGTTATGGTGATGAGTGTCCACTCATCACCACGAGTAACCGTCCAATTAGGGCATATTAGCAAAGCACGACACTAAAGACACTCACGGAGACACATAAGCACCAACACACTTACATGACTACTATCACCCTGTACCCACACCACTTAACCGATCATCAAGCATACAATACACAGTAAAAACAATCACACGTCCCGTACCGCAGTCCCCGAACTCCGACGGCTGTACACAGCCCGACTCTATCATATCGTACCAGACCCAGCATCGGCCTAGATTTCTTCCCGGAACCGCATCGGGACATAGTCACAATACATCGTACCGGAACACACAGCATCGGCCTAGATGTCTTCCCGGGAATCCGTCGGGGCACAATCACGACACCTCATACCGAATCACAAACCGTTGGCCTAGATACTCTACATCGGCATACCCCCTCGATGTATGTATCGTACCGGAACCACACCCCGGGGGACCGCGCATACATGGGACCACACTGTCGGCCTAGGTACTACCCTAATCCAGCGTACCCCCTCGGTGTAGGTACCATACCGGAATATAACTCCTCATGGAACACACATCAAGAAAATGTCACGCATCATAATGTCATAGTTCAACCACGACTTTACCAAGCCCAACATTCTTACCACAACATGTCACATCAGTCTATCAACCACCCGATCATATCACAAAGCATTGGTTCACGTCATCTCACACATATCACACTTGCCAAAACACAACAACATAATACACCGAGTATACCATTCAAGATCCTCAATCTAGCAACGGATAAAACACACATCAAGCTTCACAATCAACGATCATAGCATCACAATCAACACACAACCTAGGGCTCGACATGGCCCGCATGCATTTCTACAGCACATCAATTTCCCAAACTTATGGTTCGACATGGCTCGTAAGCTATCACTCATTTCACTCGTTCCTCACATCCTATCATGCAATTCTAACAATTATAGTAAGTATTCGCTACTTTCCCTACCTCGAACGCTTTCCAAACGCTTAGTCACTTCACGAGGTCCAAAAGTCTCCTCCGCCGAGCTCAGGTCCAAAGTCTAAGATTACAAGCATGCACGAATTAATGCTAATTCAAGTGTGGTTTAAAGAAGTCCAACAAACAGTTAATGATATGGGGTTGGGAACTACATCTCTGTCTGTGGCAACAAACTTCAGTTACAAAAAAAAAAGTCTACCACAGTCCCTCCTCATGGTTATGAAACAAGATCAAGAGTAAAAGATAGTCCAAGATTGTCATTGAAGGGCTGCTCAACTCCAAAAGTATCCAAGGATGCAAAGAAAACACTTCTTTTTTGCAAAGCTATTGGTCTGGAGCCCAAGTGCAATGAGGATTTAATTCTTCACCATCTCACTTCTCTTGAGGAGGATGCCAACAGAAGAGTGAACCTGGATGTGGATAATGGGGATGAGTTTCTTGACCTAGACGAGAATGATCATCAGGTTGGAAACATAGCTGCCTTCCCTCCTCTTACTTGATCAGGTATTATGAAAGTCCTCTCTTGGAATTTGAGAGGACTTTCCTCCTCTCAAAAGAGGAGAACTCTGTCTGGCTTGATTCACAAGCAATGTCCTCAAGTAGTATTTATTCAAGAGTCCAAGCTTGATAAAATCCCCATTTCTTTTTTAAGAAGTTGTGGTATGGGTTGGGGGTGGGATTTGAAATGTGTCCCTCCTATTGGTTCTGCTGGAGGTATTATAACTTTTTGGAAAACTGTTGAGTTTAATTTTCATAATTCAAAGCCATTGGCTGGTGCTCTCATATGGTATGGTTCAATTACATCAATTAACATGAAAATTTGCCTCATAAATATCTATGCCTCTAACTCAGTCTCAAAAAGAGGATCATTGTGGAGTGAACTTTCTTCTGAACTAGCTAGCTTGGATGATCAGACACTAATTCTGTTGGGGGGAGATTTTAATGCAACTGTCTCAGTACAAGAAAGGAACAATCAAAGACCATATGAAGCTGGAAGATCTTCCTTCATCAAATTTATACAAGACTCAAGCTTGATTGACTTACCTCTATGTGGTGGAAAATTCACTTGGTTTGGCCATGCTTCTAAAGCTTCAAGGCTTGACAGATTCCTCATATCATCAGAATTATTGGCTTGCTATCCAAATTCATCTCAATCTTGTCTCCCAAGATGTATATCTGATCATAGAGCCCTTGTGCTTGCTTCTCCTGTTTTAGATTGGGGGCCTAGGCCTTTTAAATTTCTAAACATTTGGATTGAGGATCAGAGGTTTTTAAATGTAGTTGAAGACTCCTGGAACTCTTATATTGTGACAGGGCTACCACACTTTATTCTCTGGCAGAAACTTAAGCTACTTAAAGAAGACTTAAGAACTTGGAATATTGAGGTTTTTGGCCACGTGGAGACATCTATTTCCAGTCTAAGAAGTAGCATTGACAAACTGGATTCTCTAGTAGAAAGTAGAGATCTCCTTCCTCAAGAGTGTTCTCAAAGGGGGGCTCTTAAAGCTGAATTGATCATCAAAACAAAGCTCCTTTCAAAGCTTTGGAGTCAAAAGGCCAAAAAGAAATGGATGGATGAGGGGGATAAAGGTTCAAAGTACTATCACAGATTAGCAAACTACAAAGGGGCTCAAAAGAAAAATGCTCAGATTTGGTTCCAAGACAATCTATTGTCTGATCCTGTGCAAATTAAAAATGCTGCTGCACTTCATTTCTCTCAAAGATTCAATGGTTCACTGCCTTTAACAATGGGAATAGATAGGCTATCATTCAAAAGCATAAGTTCAGATGAAGCAGAATGGCTTCAAAGACCCTTTTCAGAAGAAGAAATTCTCAAAGCCTTAATGGCATGTGCAGGGGATAAGGCAACAGGCCCTGATGGATTTACCTTGAGGTTTTTCCAAGTTTGTTGGCCAATAATCAAAGGAGATCTCTGTAACTTCTTCCATCACTTTCATTATTCGGCTCATATAGGCAAAGGACTCAACTCTTCCTTCTTAACTCTAATTCCTAAATGTGACTCCCCTCTTTCATTTGATGACTATAGACCCATAAGTTTAATAGGGGACCTTACAAGATTCTCTCAAAATTATTGTCCACAAGATTAAAGGTGGTTGTGGGGAGTTTGGTAGGCTATGAGCAAACAGGTTTCATTATGGGTAGACAGATTCTGGATGGGATCTTAGTGGCTTCAGAAGTGGTGGAGGTTATCAAAAAATCAAAAGACAAGAGTTTGATGGTCAAGGCTGATTTTGAGAAAGCATTTGACAAAGTGAGTTGGTCTTTTATAATGGAAATTCTGACTAAAATGGGTTTTGGCCATCTCTGGAGAATGTGGATTTCTTCTTGTTTGAGAGCTTCAGTATCAGTTTTAATAAATGGCTCTCCAAGCTATGATTTTCAAATGCAAAGAGGCTTGAGACAAGGCTGTGCAATCTCCCCTCTACTTTTTGTGATAGTGGCAGAAGTATTAAACCAAATAATGAAGGCTGGGATCATTGGCAACTTCTTTGAGGGTATTCAAATAGGTATTTCTGCTCCTATAATTTCCCATCCCCAATATGCAGATGATACACTTTTCTTCATCAAAGCCTCTTCACAAGGAGTAGAGAACCTCAAGTCTGCATTGGCAATGTTCTACATAATTATTGGCCTGAGTGTTAATTTTGACAAATCTATCTTAATCCCTTTCAACACATCTGAAGCTGAGTCCATTGCCTTGGCTGATTCTTAAGGTTGTACTAAGGCTCACTTCCTATACCTTATTTGGGTTTTTCTTTAGGGGTCAACCCAAGGAAGATAAACACTTGGAAACCAGTCTTGGACAAATTCAAAAAATCACTGGGTTTATGGAAGGCCAAGCTTCTTTCTTTAGGAGGAAGAATCACTCTCATCAAGTCTACTCTAAGTGCACTACCTCTATATTTTTTCTCAGTCCTAAAGGCTCCAAAGGCAGTCATCAAATCCTGTGAGAGTTGGCAGAGAAGATTTCTATGGCATGGCACTATGAAATCAAGGGTCTTTTGCAAAGTGAACTGGTTTATGGTTTGCAAATCAAGAAGGGCAGGAGGCTTGGGAATCAAAAGATTGGCTGACATGAATGTTGCTTTAATGGAAAAATGGTGGTGGAGATTTTCTCTAGAGGACAAGGAATTATGGAAGCAGATCATTTGTTCTAGATATGGTTGGAATTTAAAGGAATGGGATCTATCATCAGTTTCAGATATTGGCAATTCAAGTTTCTTCAGTCAAATTTTGCATCTTGCTAAAGACCAAAGATTCTCAGATATTTTTGGAACCAAAGGATGTCTATGGAGCTTAGGGAGGGGCAACAAAATCCATTTTTGGACAGACTTGTGGTGGGGAGAAACTTCATTCAAATTTCTATTTCCTAGAATTTATCTGTTATCAGGCTCCAAATCTGCATTCATATAAGATCTATGGTCTGATGGAGAATGGGTCTTGAACTTGAGGAGATATCCAAGAGGTTGGGAAGAGGAAGAATGGGAGTTGATCTGCTCTATTCTCTTAGGGGTTTCTCCAACTGAGATGGATGATCAATTGTCTTGGTTCCATGATGAAAAAGGCTTTACTGTTAAAAGGATGTATTCATTTCTTGCTCCTCAAGGATCAGCTTGTTCTTACTGGACAAAACACCTTTGGTCTACTGGTTTGGCCCCCAAAATCACTGCCTTTTGCTGGCTAGCATGTCTAGAGGCAATTCCTACAAGATGCTTCCTTGAAAGTAGGGGCATGCATTTTACATTAGATGACTTGATTTGTCCCACTTGCCTTTGGGATTTTGAAGATGCTTCTCATATCCTAATTCATTGTAGACAAACCTGGGAGTTATGGGGATCCATTTTATCTTGGTGGGGAATTCAGTGTGCTTTTAGGAGATTTAAAAGGTCTCTTTGGTTCCTGGTTTTATCTATTCAAAAGACCCTTCACAAAAGCTTGGGGAAACATTTTAAAGTTAACTTGTTGGCTGATCTGGCTTGCTAGAAATGACAGTATCTTTAACAATGTGGAGTTCAATTCTGTAGTGATTTTTGCTAAAGTTCAGAATACAAGCTTCTCTTGGGAATGGTCTGCCTTCTCATCAACAAAGCATTTCTCCTTCCTTGATTGGGTCCAGTGCCTCTCAAATCATTGAGGGGTTTGGTTTATCTTTCTTTGTTTGGCTTGGTTCAGGGGGTTTTGGGTGGGGTTTTGGGCTGGTTTGGGTGGAGTGGAGAGGTGAGTTCTAGGTTCTTCTTGTGAGTTGGGTGTTGTTTGTGGCTTGATCTCCTGAGTGTGGGCTGTTTGTTGGTTTTGGTTCTTTTTTTCCTCTTCTGTGTGTGGGTAGTACTCCTTTATTAGGCTTAGTTAGTTGGCCTTTACTGGCTTTGCTCTTTTGTTGGTTTTGTGTAGGTTTTATACTTCAGTTGGGTATCTCCTGCATATTATGCAGACCAATCCTTTGCCTTGCTACGCAAGTCATCCTTACGGGTTCACAGTCATGACAGTGATCCCATTTCAGAGGCTCTTCTCTTGCACAACATTTCACCAGGTTTATCCATCAGGTTTTGTAATTACTGATATCAGTTTGAAAGGCAGCATTTCAATTTAAGGTGGCAATCTCCCCATCTGCTTCTCCTACATGCAAAGGCTAAGCATTTTCCTTGGTTGGATCGATCACACAAGTGTTTCTTTCATCAAATTGGGTCATACATCAAAATTCAGAAGCTGATCAAACCTCAAGATCAAGTTCTAACATCTGATAAAGGACATTCTTCCTTCAAGTTCAACAGATTTAAAATTCTCAGTCGAAAAGCCTCTGTCCGTATTCTTTTTGAGGGGTTAGGTTTCACTTTACTACCCTTTTCTTTGGCAAAAGGGTTAGGTTTCACAAAACTACCCTTTTCTTTGGTATCCTTGATGTACATTAAGTTTGATAACATCTTCATCCTTGTATTGTCTCTGTAGCTAGAGATTTTTGTCCTCTTTTTTCAACCTTTGAAAAAAGGGAGATTTATAATATTGTTTTGCTGATTAAAAAAAAAGAAATACCTAAACTAACCCCCAATTACTCAACTTATCAAAATGGGCCCGAAATGGTCCATTTCGCCCGGCTTGGCGAATCTGCCCGGGATCTAGAAAACGTCCCTCGGGGCTCCGAAAATTTCCATTTTCATTTCTACAATTCCTAATTATACTCACTCGTTCCAACGCAATTGGCAGAATCAATTTTCGATGCCCGAGCGTTCTAACTCCGCGTTTAAAGTTTCTAATCACAACTTCCGAATTCTTACGAATTACAAACCCTAATTCCCTATTTCACAATACAAGATCAATAAACCACATAAGAAATTAACTTATCTTTGATTACCGATAAACTAGCTCCAAAAGACTTAATTTTATTATGGTAACTAACTCTCTACTTTCCCTTAAAAGAAAATAAAGCTCAAGTAAAATTGAAGCTTGCAAGTAGTTGTGCCTAACCTTCCATTCTCTCGGTATCACCGTGCCCTTATTTCATCATCAATATAGGGAGCCAATGCTCATTACTTGTCTTGTACAAGAACCTTATAAGGTGCAGACTCACGGCACCACACAAGAGAGATCAATAAATGATCTTGATGGCCACTTTGGCTCTTGAATAAATTTGTTTCACTGATTCAACATAGCAAAGTATCTCGTTTGTTTTTGTTTGTTTTTTCTCTTGATCCCTTGCTCCTTGATTAGTAATCACATGAGACAAAACATGAAAGGACCAACTCCTCCCTTCCTTGATCAAGCCACCACCTTGATTAAGGATCAATTGATCCATTAATGAGCCATCCATTCCAAGATGGACTTTAATGCCGCCACCCACCAAACAAGCATCTCCCATTTTGCTAAAATTATGGCTCCCCTTGCTCAAGATCTTCGGCCGCCACACACGCCCAAAAGGAAACCAAAGCTTATCTCTCTGTCCTCCTAGACACAACCGATGCACACATCTTACAGAACAAAACCCTATTATAGCTTCGTAGCAATATAAGATAAAACAAAGGGCTTTAATTCATAGGTGGGCCTAAATGATTTCTTGTGGGCTTAAGAGATGGAATTTGATCATGGGCCCAAAATCAAAATTGTTGGGCTTCAATTTTGGAGCCAAACTCTACAATATATATATTTTTTTCACTCAATTTTGTCAAAATCGGACGTCTTGGCCCCGTTCGGTCCGTTTTTCAAGATTTTTAAAATATTTCCCGTTTTCCGCCGACTTAACCGCCGGTGACCGGGAGCGGTCCTTACAATCCGGGATATTCGACATCTGCTTCTTCAAAAAGAGGGAATAGCCCTAGAAATGGTTAAAAGACCTGCAAATGTAGCATCTTCTTGGCTAGCTAGGGAGGCTCGTTTTATGTCTGCTCTTCAGTTGTTAGGGAGCTTGTTCCCTGACTAGGGATGACAAAATAACCCGAACCCGACGGGTACCCGACGTACCCTACCCGATCGGGTAGGGTATTACCTGTTGACCGGGTAGATTGACCGGGTACGGGTAGGGTTCGGGTTTGGCCATACCCGCCTCGAACCTTACCCGATCTTATATGCATATATATATATAAATAAATAAGTTCACAATTATAAGCCTAATAATAAGTCAATTACAAGTAAAAATTTGTATGGTCATAACTCATAAATCCATAATACCATATAATTCATTTGAGTTTATTCATCATCGACAAGAAAAACTTGAAAATGATTATTTTTGCTTGGTTGCTACTTGATTTTAGGATTGTTGTATGTTGAGATTTGAGATGTGGAAAAATTTCATAAGTTTCATATTTTTGGCTACTTAAATATAAATAGAATGGTTACTTAGTTCCTAATTTTTTTGTCTTATAATCCACATTTATTCTTTTAAAATTCATTTTATATTTTTTTATTTCTCTAATAAATATTTTTTTTTCATAATATTTTTAATCATTTTTATATATCATATTTTTTGTAATTTCATTTTTAATAAAAAAAACTAATTTATTCCTAATTAAATTTTTATAAAATTTTAATAACCAAAAAATTGTTACTCTTCGATTTCTAATTTCATTTGTTTATAAAAATTTAATTCAAAAAATAAATCTGACTCTTCTTCTTCTTCGTTCTTCACCGAGATTTTATTCAACACGTCCCTTTGAACAAACACATACACATCGACACATTCAAACACATGAACACCTTTTAATGAATCAAATACGAAAAAAGTTCCTCAAATCTGATTTCAATTAACACATGAACAATGAATAAAAATCTAAACATTTTATAATTTCAAGCTTTAAGATTCGGATGAACATGAAGAATGAAACAAATTACCCAGATTTCAGACTGAACAAAAACCCTAAAAATTGATCCACAATTTCGTCTGCGACAAATACATTGTTTCAGTTCAAAACCCAACCCCAAAATCAAACCCCAAAATCAAAACCCCTAACCCAACAAACCCCAAACTCAAACCCTAAAATCAAATCCCCTAACCCAAATCAATTTTTAGGGTTGAAGCCCGCGTTGAAGCTCGCGACGAACCTCGCGGTCATGGTCTAAAACTCGCGTTGAACCCTCGTCGGCAATTGAAGCTTCTGCAGATGAAGGATACCCCTCCCGACGATCTCCGGCAAACTCGATGCTCACATACTGGACCTCTTCTTTCTCCATGGATGGAGGATACAGAACCGAAGGGCGATTTGTAGATCTGGCCCAACGACCCAGATTTGCGGGTGAACTCGAGCTCTCTTCCGGCGACGCAGCTCCGACCATATCTGCACCTGAACAAGAGCTCTCCGTCGTCGTTGTCGCTGTCCAGAGAAGGTTGCAGAGAGGGTCTTCGTCTTCTCTTCTCCGGTCCACGCCTCCGAGCACGAACCCACGACCAAGCTCACGTCCTTGTTGCGCTAGAGCTCGAATTTCGGTTGGAGAAGACGATGAACATCGAGGTCGGCAGAGGAGATGATGAATATAGACACAAACGGTTTTTTCAGATCTGAATATGTGTGTGGTCTGAGAACGGTAATTTGTTAAAGTAGGTTTAGGTTCAGATCTGAATTGTAATAGATAACAAAGGTTTAGGTTTTTTAAAAATAATAAAATTTTAAAATATTATAATGAGGGTAAAATAGTAATTTTGTCCATCAAATTTATAAGCTTAAAATAAGAAAGGGTAAAATCGTCATTTCACACCCCACTTAACTGCACATGACTAAATTAGAGGAATATTCCGTTAGTTTTCTAACGGAAATGCTACTTTCGTCCATGGACAAATCATTTGGGTACCAAATTGGTCATTTGAAACATATGAGTACCATATCGTTCGTGGACGAAACATTTAGGTACCAAATCGTAAATAACCTGTTATCTTTTAATAATGGTTCTTCATCAAATTTATAAATGTGTGATGTATGGATCAGAATAACCAAAACGAGAATTGATTTGAATAGAATAATAAAAATCAAGATTAACAGAAGAACCAAAACCAGAACCAATTCAACCATAATCAGGACCAACACGAGTAGAATTGTCAAATTCAAGATAGGATTGAATATGTGATTGGAAAGGACACTACTACTGATTAATAGTTGGCAAACAGATTGTATCCGTTACCTAATAGGACTTATTCGTTGATCGACTTTTTGGTTGACGGATGCATACGTCGGCTTGGTCCCGTAGACCAAGATTCGACCAACGGACAAATAAATCTATTGGTAGGGACTAAACTTTAGTCGCAGATGGGATCCGTTGATGAGGAAGTGCACCTGGTAGACAGATGATATCTGTTTTTGAAGAGTGTAGCCTGCCAGACGGACGTCATCCGTTGGTGAAGAATAAAACATGTTAGACGGATGCGATCCGTTGGTGAAGAAAAAAACCTGACAGACGGATGTTATTCGTTGGTGAAGAATAAAACATGCTAGACGGATGTTATTCGTTGGTGAAGAATTAAACATGCCAGACGGATGCCATCCGTTGGTGAAGATGTACACCTCACCAAGGGATGTTTTCCATTGGTGAAGTATTTACATGATTAGTTGCCCGATGGATGGTATATGTCGGCCACCTCTAGTCCTGCTCTCGTGGGGATGGATCTGCAAGGCTTTGCAGCAAGTTGTCACCCTCTCTTCCCCCATCCTATGGAGTTTCGATTCGCCGCCGCGTACGGTCTACTTTTTTGGCCCTCGTCTCGTCCACCATATCCTCCAGTGCACAGTCCCCTTCATCCTCTCTATTGCCCCCACCGGTCCGGTACGGATCGCCCTAGTCGGTAACAACGCCGATCAGTTCAACCACGATAACACCACTTCATCCTCTGTCGACCATTGTCCCTCCCCGTTGCAACTAGCGGCGTCCAACCATGGTCCGCTCGGGGCAACGGGGACCGTGGGTTCACCAAGAAAACGCAGTCCTCCTCCCAGGTCGGATCCGTCGCCACCCCCGCTCCTGCGAGACGATCACGGAAGCAGAGGATGTCCTGCCTCCAACCCTGATGATCACCCCCCGTGCAACAGACCTAACCGCCAGTATCGCCGCTCCAGGGAAGTCCGACCGGTCCTCTACCAGGTGCCCACTACTCCACTTCTAACAGGGAAGGAGGACCCTGGAACCCCCCCCCCCCCCCCCCCCCCCCTCGATGGGGAGGACGCGAGGCTCGCACAACGACCTCGTTGGTTTCCATGAGTCCGCTAGGGAACCACGGGGTGTCCTAAAGGAGCCATACCCCGACCTTTAGAGGACGGACACTATCTGCCTCCTAGCCTCCTCCTTTCCCTATCATACTCCTTGAACGACTGTTGCGACATGAGTATTGCTCAAGTCGAGACGAGGAAAGTTTCATTGATCCACGGCGCCAAGCACAACTTGAATAGTGAACCTCGCCTTAGCCTCTTCCCAGATTTTCCCGGACACTTAGTTATATGATCAATGTTTCGATCGTCAGTCAAACTGTATCTCATCTTTTTAGATTATTTCTACTATTATACAATTTATGTGATCTTTTTATTCTTATATCAATAAAAATTTCATCTGTATACTCAAAAAAATAAAGAGAGGAAATTGATACAAAGTACAAGGAAAATACAAGTTCATATTTACGGTAAGAAATCAGGATTTGTTTATTTGTTGTAAACAATACCATGATTTGTAACACTTTTTATATTGCAATTTCTAAGAAGCTGGAGAAAGGATTAGGCCATGAAGCAGAAACAAAATTAGCATAACAAGATGGAGCTCAGCAGTAAATGTATATACAAAGATGAACATATAAAAACAAGGAAACAGAAACTAAATAACATATTTGTATAGATTTTCCAGATTCTTTTTATTTATGTGAACACCATGACAAAACTCATATCCATTTTCTAACAAATAAGAGTTTTGTTTGGCTGATTTCCTATATGCTTCTCAAATTTTCACAATTATTGTGCACTTGAGATTTGACCACCCATCCTTAACAATCATTTGAATACTTTCATTATTCTTCCTTAAAAAAATCCAAACCTTCTTAAATTCTAGTTTTGGTTTTAGATCCAGACCATTCACCTGTTATTTGGGTCATTGCTAATTTGCCAGTTTTATTGTTATTCAACCAACAACATTCTCATAAATAATTGTTTTAAAACTTCCAATAATGTTTACCTAACCTAACAAATTAAGTTGATGTCTAAAACTCTAAAAAAAAAATATAGTCACATTATGATATTTGCATTCTTTAGACATCAACATGTTTTTAATCTGAGCTTACTCTGCTTTGTCTATGTTTCGAAAACGAATTAAATACCACCCAAGATGATATTATAGTTTCAATCACTTGAGCAATTCTAAAATCTAATGTTCAATACCTAAAAACATATAGTTATATATGGTCATTGGATAATACATGAATTTAGAATGCTCGTCGATTGTACTGACATGAGCTTCACGAGGTGAAACAACTTTTGCATATATACAAGGAAAATTATCACATGATAGTTACCTCTCCACAAAACAATCAAATAATCATTTTCTTGGATTCCAAAAACATTGTTTGGCCGTTAAAGCGAAAAATGTTATTTGCGTGTTTGTATTTAATAAGTAATGATTACTTTGTTAGACATAAAAACAACACAAAACGTCATCTGTGTTGTTATTATTTGTCGTTATCGTTGAAAAAAATATTTCGGTCGGTTATAATTTATATTTTATGATAACTTGAAAGACACGGTATGTTAATAAAATGATAAAATATTCACCTAGTATTATAACATGCTTCCACATGAATCTCAATTCTCAATAGTCATTATAACAATACTTTGAGAATTATCACCAACTATCAATTGTGTTAAGCCTTTTGCTACTATTTATCATAAGATTAATAGAAAGAACTTGAGCATTAACATGAATAGAGTTAAATGGTATCTATACATTTCTTTTCTAAATTTCAGAGCGAGACAGTGATTGTATTTTAGATTTATAACGGCTCTCAACAAATAAATAAAAAATAAACAAATAGAACACTTGCTAATACAACTCTAGTCATATAATAATACATTATCTATGTTTGTATTCCATATTTCAGAAGTATAACTGCCTTGTTTCTCATTAAAAAATAATGATAGTAACTGGTACAATCATAAATTGTGGTACGTTTTATTTAATAATTTAAATATGGCAAGTCTATAATATTTTTCTTTTAAAAACTGATTGCTTATTTTAAATGCTTATAACAGTCATGCCACGTGGAGCAATATGAAAGGAGGTGGAGGAAACACAGGTAGTGCCGTTGGTGGCTCTATATATTTTGCAGTCCAGAAAATCAAATACACACTAGAAAAAAAGAAGCTGTGCTGTGTGTGTACTTCCTTAATTATTAAGCCCCCGAAATTTTCCCGCATTTTCCTTCCCTTTCCCGAGAAAAAAATCAAAACAAAAGGATGCTCAACGGCGTCGTCTGGATGGGCGACGGAGAAGAGAGGGACTCGGCGTTGTGGGCTCGATGCAGCAACAACAATAACAATAACAATGTTGCGGTGGAGCACAAGGACGAGTTGGGTTATCTCTCCGATTTCAATTTCAAGTCCATGCTCGAGGTTGAAGACGACTGGTACTTGGCCGGCGATGCCAATCTCCCCGACCCAGATGGTGTGTTGATGCCCCAACTGGACTGTTCTACTTCCTGCTCGCCGTCGTCCTCTGTGTTCAACACCATCGACCCGTCTCAGGTGCAGTACCTTGTGTCTTCAAATCCCTCCTTCCCTACGCTCCCATTAGATCACGGCTTCGAAGCTGGGTTCCTTGATACCCAAGCTTCTACAATGGTGAACACAGGAGTGGGGCCTTTGACTGGTTTCGCAGACTTGAGCTCCCATAACCAACTCAATGCTTCCAACTTCTATTCCGATCCCCAATTCCATTTTCCCCAATTGGTCTATAACAATTCTGGGTTTGGAATCGGAGGGTTTGATGGAAATCCTGGGTTTGGAAATTCTCTGCTGATGAACAGGTCTCAGGGTCTGAAACCCCTTGAGACCTTCCCAGCAATGGGTGAAGAACCCACTCTTTTCCAGAAGGAAATGGGTGAAGAGAGTGAAAGGAAGAGGCTGAAGAGGAAAGCTAGTGCGGATTGGGATGATCTGGAAGATGGAAGCATGGATGATTCTGATGAGAAGAACAAGGTGGAGGGAAATGGCAGCAATGAAGAGAAGAAGAAGAAGAAGAAGAAGAAGGAGAAGGGGGTTCCTGCTAAGAACTTGATGGCTGAGAGGCGGCGGCGAAAGAAGCTCAATGATAGGCTCTACATGCTGAGGTCGGTTGTCCCCAAGATTAGCAAGGTGAGATTCTCTTCAATTTTACTATCATTGACTCTATGCTACTTGTCATATACAAGAGTTCAAAAATGCTCCAGTATAGTATGCTTGCATTTAATTCCTTCACATGGACTGCCCTACAGTTTTGTATGTCTCCTTCAACTTTCTGGACCACTGTCTGAGAAATGAAATGAAATAAGCCTTGTTATTATAGTCATAAAACTTGAGATGCTTTTCATTTTGAAGAAGAAGAGATTCATTAAGGTTAACAAACCAAACCAAACATGATCTTGTTTTGATAGATGGACAGGGCTTCCATACTAGGAGATGCAATTGACTACTTGAAAGAACTTGTGCAAAAAATCAATCACCTCCGTTCTGAATTGGACACCACACCTCCATTGCCACACAATGCAAGCTTCCCACCCATTAACGCCCACTGGCGTAAAGGCTCAACTTTGTCCTAAATCATTGTCTAGCCCCGATGGCCAACCTCCTGCAAGGGTAAAGTCCCCTCTCTCATTATCGTTCCTTCATGATCGGGCTATCAAAGATGAGCTGAATTTGAAATAAGGTGGTATATGTATTTGTGTAGGTTGAAGTCAGGGCAAGGGAAGGACGAGGTGTGAACATCCACATGTTTTCAGCTCACAAACCAGGTCTCGTGGTATCCGCTTTGAGAGCTTTGGATGATCTTGGACTCGATGTTCAGCAAGCTTCCATAAGCTGTTTCAATGGTTTTGCCATGGATATCTTTCGAGCTGAGGTAAGATCAACAGACCTAAGTTTGTCAACATATACATTGCAATTGAGCAGTTGATAGAGTTATTAACAAGCTTTTTTTCAGCAATGCAAGGAGGGTCAGGATCTCCAGCCGGATCAAATAAAAGCAGTATTGTTGGAGTCCACTGGATTCCTCAGTATGGATTAGGGTCCATCAAGTCAAGGCATCTTAGATCAGCTTTCTGTTAACTTTGTTTCATCATCAAGCCACCTTTTGGGGCAGTGTGTAATCGTTAAGTTTTTATTTCAATAGAAAACGTTTTTGTTATCATAAATTCAAGTCCCTTTTCTATTATTTATCTTCTGAATTGCTCTTGTAATGTGATTTGCCATCATCTCTAAAAAAAATTAAATCCAAAGCCAAATTCATGAATTTGTCCTCAGAGCCAAAGGGATGCACAAAAATGCCCTTCATGTCGAGAGAGTTCTATTGTAAAATTGGTCAATAGAATAATAATATCACAAGTTGGCCAACTCGGCTGCAACATTCATGGTCTTTTTTCAAGGCACATCAAAAAATGTCAAGCCTTTTGATGCTCTCGTTGAGAGTCAAACTCAAGACCTCCCGCTTACTAAACGGGTGCTCTAACCAACTGAGCTACGAGAGCAAGATGTGAAGTTGAAACCTTTTTTTTATTATTATTTATAATAGTCTTTTGTACAAATTTAAGAAATGATAAATTGTACTTTATCACTTTATTCGTTTAAGAGGTACTTTAACTTTCTAAAAATAACACTTTACTCGTTATTATTAATATTTCAAGATCTAAAAATATCCTTCAAAATTTCAGATTTTTTTTATTAGCAATTTTTTATAAGAATCGAACGACTACAAAATGTAGCCGAAGGACAAGGGCAATGCCCTCAGTACAAACCGGAGCAGAGGCTTAAAGCACTGCCTCAACACAACAACCCAACCAGGGGTAACAGAACAAACTAACAACATACAAGGACTAATAACCTAGATAACCGAAACGGAAAATACAACAAAACCCCAAGCTTCTGAACCGATAAAAGGTCAAAACCTATATTGTCTACCACGAAGCCCAACACCAGAAAGCCTAGAGTAACTAAAAACAAACTGGTCTTAAACCTATTTTACCAAATTGAAGCCCAAACAGATAGCAACAAGGCCTCAGGCCCAAAAGTAAAAGAACAGACCCAAAAGTAGAAGGAACGGAAATAGAGTAGTCCAACGAAGCACGCCGGCGAAGACAACCATGACACCGAGTAGTCCCGGCGGAGCGCGACGGAGGCCTTGAAACCGAGCACAGCTCCCCGGCCACACCCAAGCGTCCACACCAGCGAAGCACCAGCAAAAACCAAAGCCACCCACACCCGAAGCTCGTCAACACAACACCTTCGAAGCCAAAGAAGCCTCACCCCTTTACCCAAGTACTACTGGCTAACTTCCAACTAGGTCCGAAGACCAAAACAAACTCACGGCGACCAACACCCGCAAACCCGTGAGTCCTCAACCATGGACACCAAGGTTGAGGAGGGGAAGTATAAATCAGAGTGAGAAGGGAGGAAAGGGGTGACCTGCATCTAAGGGAACGAAACCCACCTCGACGTTGGCCAGCACCAGAAACGACGAGGGATCACCAAAAGACGGCAGATCTGGTGGGCCAAAGTGATTGACGAGATCCGGACTAAGAACCACCCTTCGAAACCACCTCCCCTCCAGTAATCAGTCCCCCCCCCCCCCCCCCCCCCCCCCAAACTCAAAACCCAGATCTACGAAACTAGCCAGAGGCAAAACAACCAACTCGGGAAACACTCTGAGAGGCCCCGACCTAACCAAGGTCGGGAAAGGAAGATATGGATGAAAGGAAGGAGAAAGATAGTACCTTTGGCATGTTAGACGGATGCGATCCGTTGGTGAAGAAAAAAACCTGACAGACGGATGCTATTCGTTGGTGAAGAATAAAACATGCTAGACGGATGTTATTCGTTGGTGAAGAATTAAACCTGCCAGACGGATGCCATCCGTTGGTGAAGATGTACACCTCACCAAGGGATGTTTTCCATTGTTGAAGTATTTACATGATTAGTTGCCCGATGGATGGTATCTGTCGGCCACCTCTAGTCCTGCTCTCGTGGGGATGGATCTGCAAGGCTTTGCAGCAAGTTTCAACCCTCTCTTCCCACATCCTATGGAGTTTCGATTCTCCGCCGCGTACGGTCTCCTTTTTTGGCCCTCGTCTCGTCCACCATATCCTCCAGTGCACAGTCCCCTTCATCCTCTCTATTGCCCCCATCGGTCCGGTACGGATCGCCCTAGTTGGTAACAACGCCGATCAGTTCGACCACGATGACACCACTTCATCCTTTATCGACCATTGTCCCTCCCCGTTGCAACTAGCGGCGTCCAACCATGGTCCGCTCGGGGCAACGGGGACCGTGGGTTCACCAAGAAAACGCATTCCTCCTCCCAGGTCGGATCCGTCGCCACCCCCGCTCCTGCGAGACGATCACGGAAGCAGAGGATGTCCTGCCTCCAACCCTGATGATCGCCCCCCGTGCAACAGACCTAACCGCCAGTATCGCTGCTCCAGGGAAGTCCGACCGGTCCTCTACCAGGTGCCCACTACTCCACTTCTAACAGGGAAGGAGGACCCTGGAACCCCCCCCCCCCCCCCCCCCTCGATGGGGAGGACGCAAGGCTCGCACAACGACCTCGTTGGTTTCCATGAGTCCGCTAGGGAACCACGGGGTGTCCTAAAGGAGCCATACCCCGACCTTTAGAGGACGGACACTATCTGCCTCCTAGCCTCCTCCTTTCCCTATCATACTCCTTGAACGACTGTTGCGACATGAGTATTGCTCAAGTCGAGACGAGGAAAGTTTCATTGATCCACGGCGCCAAGCACAACTCGAATAGTCGAGACAAGGAAAGTTTCATTATTTGACTTTTATACATTTTATAAGGAACATTACCATTGCACCCTCGTTGTTGTTCCTTATAAAATATATAGAGGTCAAATACTTAAGGGAAAAAACATCATTTTACCATCCATTATATTACACTTGAGGTCAAATGACTAACGGAATGGAAAAAACGGCATTTTACCTTCCATTTTTCCTAACGTAATTGCGTGACCAATAGATAAGGTACCGCAAATATGATTTTGAAAAGGAGGGTAGCATAGTGTTCGTGACCAATACATAAGGGTAAGTTTCAACATTTAACCCTTAATATTTTATAAAATTCAGTTTATTTTAAAAAAATCATTTTATATTTAAAAATTAAATTACTTTTCTTTTAAAAATCAGTTTTTATTTAAAAAACAGTATTTTTAATAAACAATCATTTTTATTTTTCAAAAATTCATTTTTTTAATCATATTTTTATATATAAATATTAAACTTCAGAAAACTCATAAAATAATTAAATAAATAAGAAAAAAAATTAAAATTTGAATTTCCTAAACCCACTTATTTTAACCTAATAATTCATATTTAACCTAATCTATTTTCATCTCACGCCACCACACAACACAATTCTATCTAAAACCTAACCTTTGTGCCTATTACTATCTAAACCTTATCTTCATCTCCGCCACAAAAACATCGGCTTATTTATTCAAATGGCCTTATTATAGGAAAGCCTTACGGTGGTAGACCAAATCTAGGTCGTGGGCCAGGTTTCGGGTCAAATTTCGTTTATTTTACAAAAACCTTGAGCCTCTGGGATTCGAACCCAAGAATATGCTAGGTAATCTAGCTACTTACCACTAGGCTGTGTGGTATTTTGTTATTGTATGAGTACCAAATAATATTTATTTATTGATTTTCAGTAGAATGAAAACAAAAATATATACATTTTTTGAATATAATGGGATTCAAACCAAGGTGTAGCCCAAGCCAGATGAGACCCTTACCATTGGGCTATGTTGCATTTTGTTGTTATGTGAATACCAAATAATATTTATTTATTGGTTTTCAGTTGAACTGAAAACAAAAATATATAGACTTTTTGAATATAGTGGGATTCGAACCCAGGTGTAGCCCAAAGTAGATGAAACCTTACCACTAAGCTAAGTGAGCTTAAACTAAGAATGTCCAAAATATGCTTATGTTGTTTATGTTGTGGAATATCGACTTGTCCGTTCTAGAAATTTATTTCCTGATCCTCATACTGCCATGGGAATTATTTTCCACACCCTCAAACTGCTCTAAAAAATTCCAATAAGATCTACAACTAGTACTCGACCTGAAATAAATTTACATGTCCTGTTTATGGATCTGGAAATTATGTATCGGAAAATAAATCAGATCTGGACATTCTTATACGGATCTATAGATTTTTTGTTAGATCGGAAAAATATTAATTTGTTTTGATTTGTTGCTTTTAAATTCATTTGAATGTTTTGTTTTGTTGCTTTTAAATATTTTGGAAGGATATCCAAACTTTAATAGGATTGGAAAAAAAATATATTGTATGCGAAATATGAATGAACACAATTTCTAGTGTTCTGTACCTTATACTCATGTTTCTGGGAAGCAACAATTCTGTTCTCATTTTGTCTAAAATATGCTACTCTGGAAAATATTTACTAGTTTTAGAAGAACTTTTATAGATCTTCACTTTATTTTGCAGTTTGTATGTGTGTTCTAAGAGTTAATGTCCAGGTTAAATGGAAAGTCTGAAATTGTTATTAGCGTACTAGATTCCAATCTAGAAACATTATTCCAATTTGAACTAACAGTCTGGTTAATGTCTTACGTATCTGGAAAATAACTATTCAATAAATCTAAGCAACAAATGGAGTACAATAAAAAAAATACCATAACATGCAAAAATAACAATCACAAAGTGTTCCTGAACTTCATTGGTTGTCTACTTTATTTTTTGATGAACTTGTTTTTTTTTAATATTTTTTTTGAGGATGGAAGTCGTATTTTAGATTTTAATTGTGTTTTTAGAGGCCATTTTTATTCTTTTGTTTTGCTCTTTTAAGAATTTTAGAAGGATATCCAAACTTTAATAGGATTGGTAAAAAATATTGTATGCGACATATGAATGAACATTATTTATAGTGTTCTGTACCTTATACTCGTGTTTCTGGGAAGCAACAATTCTGTTCTCCTTTTCTCTAAAATCTGCTAATCTGGAAAATATTTACTAGTTCTAGAAGAACTTTTATAGATCTTCACTTTATTTTGCAGATTTAAGTGCCAGTCTGAAAAATTCATTTCAGATCGGCACCTAGATCGAATGAAAACATCCAAGGATCGGCATTCAGATCTGGCTACCTCTCTCATCAGATCCGGGAGACGGACAATAACTAACTATAATCTTAAGAACACAAAATCATGAAATTTATGTTCAAATGTAGTTCGAAATAAGTAATTCAATAGCTCGATGAATCAACAAATTGATATTTTGAGTGATTTTAAGGGGAGACTGTTGGACCAATTTATAATTGCAGCTTCATCAATTAATTAACGACGTGCACTTTTTGGCAGAAAGACTAAAATGGAGGTGACTTGGATGATGATTGATGAGCGTAATTGTGTCCTATTTAATTTGACCATTCCCCCTATATTATACCTAGTTTGTGTCTCGTTTTTATATTTTTAGCGTTTAGTAATAATTGCGCATAACCTCGTTCTTGGTCGATATTTTTCAAGTGTTCAAAATATATTAATGATTGGTCTTGTTTTGTAAACCTCGAAAAAAGAAAATTATTGGCGAAAGAACGAAACAAATCGGAGCTAAAACGGAGTAGATATGACCGAAATAGTGAAAATAACATTAAAAATAAAGGAGCGAACCAGAGCGCGCCACATGGCATGTTGACCTGATCAGCACCGGCTCTTTCTTCTCATTTCCTTTTATTATTATTTTTTTAAATAATCAAAAGGGTAAGGTTGGAATTATGAAACTTTCATTAAAGATGAGGCTAGTTTGGTGAGAGCATAGAATGCTGAGGCCATTTTAATTAGACTTGTAGAAAATAAGGTCATTTGGGTAATAAGGCCCAAAAACATCACCAAACTTTTTGCACCCCCAAAGCATATTGCTTTGTTCCTTCTCTCTCTACCCATCTGGATCTCACTTCTCCGCCAAAACCCACTTGCTATTTTGAACGCTCTCCTCCGATCTCTGCCCGTCGGGATCGAATCGTACCCAGAGGAGCTGGTCGCGGTCGAAGGAGTCCAGAGGGCTGGGACAGCAGCGACGGCTTCTTCGGTTCTGATTTTCCATTTCGATTTCTTCATCCCCTTCGTGCGAAAGTGGTGCCCGTCGATCGACTCTGCACTTGCCTTGGATGTCGGAGAGCTGGAAGGAGGCGGCGGAGGAGGAGACGGAGTGGAGGAAGAAGAAGAGGGCGAAGAAGGGTACTGATTTGAAAAAAAAAGTTAAAAAAAATTGGTTCTAAGGTTGAAGATGAAAGGTTTCTTGGACGAAGAGTTTGCAGGTGAAATGAGTTTAGGTTCTAGAAGATTTAGGTAGAAATTTTAGAGAGAGAAAAGTGAAAAAAAATTATAATCGGTGGGTATTAAATTGAAAAAATAAAATAAGATCAGAATTAAACTAAAAAAATAAAAAATAAAACAATAATTTTAAAAATAAAAAAATTAATTAAATTAAAAAAAAACTGATTTTTATGTATTTTTTTAAAAAATATTATTTTTATGTATTTTCTTAAATTAAAATCTGAATTTTTAACAATAAAATCATTTTTTATAAATAAAAACTGAATTTATAAAAATAAAAACAAAATTTTTGAAAAAAAAATAATTTTCATAAAAAAAAACTGAATTTATAAAAAAAACTGAATTTTCAAAAAAAAAACTAAATTTAAAAAAAAACTGATTTTATTTTAAAAATAGTGAAATTTTCATTTTAACACCCTAACAATGAAGGGTATTATAGTCATTTCACTTATTTTCAAATTCTGAACCAATGACATGAGTATGAAATTTTGAGTAATAGTTAAGAGTATTATGGTCTTTTTAACTTTTTCCATTCAAACTAACAAAAAGTTAACGGTTGGGTACTAAAGTGAAATTAAATGTTTGGTTTAGGTATGAAAGTGCAAAAAATTTATGCCAGGGTATCAAAGTGAAATTAAATGTTTGGTAGGGTATTAAAGTGAAATTTTCCATTTAACTTACAAAATATTGTATGCGCACGGTGCACTAGAAGATATTAGGTTGGTGTATCGCATGTTGTGCAGTGCTTGGTGTGAACATTTGTTGTAGATCAAGAGAATTCATTATAAATTAAAATAAACAGACGATCTAGAAACAATCATAAGTTTGAAGCGCAACACAAACATCAAAACAAAACAATACAAAGGATTTTTCACATTGAATATAGGACTAGACGAATTATATAGTGTGAGAGGACCTCTTTATTTGTGAAGCGTAAAATATTTAGTTTTTTTTTTGTATCAATACAAATAATTTTCAAAATTAAAAAGATCATCTCTACCTCCATGAGTATAATAGGGAAATATGGAAATATATACTTCATAACATAGCATTTTTTTTATAGGCTAAAGATTTTATTAGGCTTTCGTTCTATAAGTGGATAGAACGAAGCAAAAGAACGACCCCAAAATGGGGCCTATTCTCCATACCAAAACAGCTACGAAAGCTCAAAAACAGAGAGGAAACAATCACATGAGCAAAACACACACAGCAAAAGAAAGCTGACAACACAAAAAAGTAATAGAACAAAAACATCAAGGAAGGCCCCTTCGCTGCTGTCTCCTGCCAGTCCACAAGCACCAATTCGGGTCTCTGACCCAATCCTCAAATGTTACCCCCGGCCGAAGGGACCCTGAATTCCAAACAACCCCAAAAGAATGAACCTGGATCTTTGCCACCACCCCCGCCACACTATCCATAGTCTGGTTGAACACTGCTCCATTACGAATCGTCCAAATAGACCAAAAGGTCACATAACCAACCCGCACCCAACCAGACCACCACTTCTTCGTACCAAACCCCTTCCACCAAAGCAACACACCGCCCACACTACTCGGCATTGGACCATACATCCTCCACCACAAAAACACCTTACTCCAGATCTCCCAAGCGAATAAACAGTGCAGTAGAACATGATCAACATATTCGAAAAATAGCATGCAAAAAGGACATAACATACTATTTAAAGAGATCTGCAAACCTCTACTCTCCAGAAACTCCTTAGTAGGGAGAGCATTGTGTGCTGCTAGCCACACAAACACACAAAATTTCGGTGGGACGTGTTTCACCCATAGGACCGACGCCCACTCCACAGAAAGATCTCCCCCGGCCGACCCCAATAAACACCGGTAAGCGGAAGACACCGAGAAACCTTTAACATGTTTCTCCCAAACTAGGCAATCCTCCCTGTCCGGCCTCAAAGCCACCCCATCCAACAGATCCATCAACGACATAGCTTCCTCTTCTTCCCAAACCTCAAGGTCACGCAGGAAACCCACCCTTCACCCCCCGGCCAGCCAGAAGAATTGAACCTTCTCGAACTTAGCTGCAGCCAACGAATATAAATTTGGAAAACGAATGTGTAAAGATGAGGTACCTAACCACACATCGTCCCAAAAAGATATTCGATCGCCTTTACCCAAACTCCAATGCACGCCCTGGTTCCCAAACAGCACCTCAAAAACAGGGTCAGAAGCTAAAGACATAATATGACCAACTAAGAAGGAGGAACCCGGCTTATCAACCTTGAGCAAATCCCAATCAGAAACATCCCAACCGAATAGAGCACAAATAACCCGTTTCCAAAGAGAATCAGTTTCACAAGCGAACCTCCACCACCACTTAACCAATAAACTGGCATTCATCGCCCCCAAACGCCTAATACCGAGACCACCTTCCTCCTTTGGTTTACACACCGTATTCCAAGTAACCTTACAGAACATCTTCCCAGTGTAAGGGTTAGTCCACAGGAACCGTCTCTGCCAAGCCTCTAATATAGCAATCACCTTCTTTGGGGCTTTCAATAAAGACATAAAGAATAAAGGAAGAGCCGATAAAGTTGATTTTACCAGAACTATACGACCTGCCATATTCAGGTTCTTAAGCTTCCACAACCCAAGAGCCTTTTTGAACTTCTCCACAACAGGATCCCAAGCAGATATACGCCTCGGGTTGACTCCCAACCAGAAGCCCAAGTACTTCATAGGCAAGGCCCCCACCTGACACCCCAAGATCCGGGCCACCTCATCTTCCGAGCAATCTCGCTCATTCAGCACCACAGCAGTCGACTTTGAAAAATTAATTTTCAAGCCCGACCCTTTCTGAAAGCATTCCAATAGGCCTTTAATGAAAGTCAGCCCCTCCACATCACCTTTCAGAAACAATAACGTGTCATCAGCAAACTGTAAGTGCGACACAACCAAACCGGCCGATCCCACCTGAACATTTTTTTTTAGTATGTCACTATGATTCAATATTTGTAAATCTATGCTTTTGAAATATTTTAGAACAAAAATACCCTTATTATTGTTAGTTTAAATTCCAAAATAAATTGTATATGAGAGGATTTGAACAATGGTTGTTCAAGAAAAAATGTTTGGACTTAACCACTTGTGCTAAATTACTTACATGTATTGTAGCCTTTTATTATTTTTTTACTATACTTTATTATATACTAAGTTCTCGTACTACACCAAAATTTAAAAGAAAAATATGAATAATTGAAAAATACTTATGGTGAACTCTGCACGTTTTGCAAATACTTACGGTGTATTGTTTTTGTTACAAATACTTATAGTGTATTATTTTTCATGCGTTAAAAGTGTGAAAACTAACAGAAAATTAGGATTTTAGAGGGTGTGCAACTTTAAACATTTCAAAATAAATAAATAAATATGGGTATACCGTAAGTATTTCAAAATAAATAACTATGTGTATACCAAAATATATAAATAAATACTATTTAAAAATAAATTTGTATATATATATATATACATATTTATTTATTTTGGAAATTTTAAAGTTTTACATGCTTTAAAATCCCAATTTTCCGTTAGTTTTCACACTTTTTGCACATGAAAAAATATATATAGTAAGTATTTTCAACAAAAAACAGTACACCGTAAGTATTTACAAAACGTGCAGAGTTCACCATAAGTATTTTTCAATTATCCGTATTTTTATTCTAAATTTTGGTGTAGTACGAGAACTTAGTATATAGTAAAATAAATAATAAAAGGCTATAATACATATAAGTAATTTAGTACAAGTGGTTAAGTTCAAATGTTTTTTCTTGAACAACCATGGTTCAAATCTTCTCATATACAATTTATTTTGAGATTTAAACTAATAATAATAACGGTATTTTTGTCCTAAAATATTTCAAAAGCATAAATTTACAAATATTGAATTATAGTGGCATACTAATAAAATATGCTATATTATGAAGCATAGATTTCCAAATTTCCCGTATAATATTTAAAGGGGTTACTAACGTTGACCAACCTATTGCATTTTCCGTCCATAAGATTAACGGTCGTTTAGTGGATAACATGAAAAGTTGATAGGTCAAAGTTATGATTTGTGAATAAAACGAAAAGTCTACGTTATGACATCAAGTTTTCACATGCCATTTTAGGAAAGTTTTAGAGCACGTGCCTAGCATGTGATTGGTATTTCATGGAGTGAGTCACACTTAACAGATTTTGATACATTTTGAGATTTAATTGGTGAAACCTATTATTATGTAATAATTATCATACGCCTGAGTTATGATTTGATGTTTGACCTTAGTACAGTGAGGTGACATACAATTACCCCATATTTAAAGAATAAAGAAAAACATGTACTGATAAAAAAAGCTCTCGTCTACCCTAGCCACCAGGGTCCACCGCCGCTGCCATCGCCACCACCGCCACTAGCGCCCCCCGCCCGCATCACTTCCGACCTTCTCGCCTCCATCAACTCTGCAACTCCCGTTTCTCCTACCGTCGTCACGCAGGCGTCGGGTTCTCCTGAATCCTTGGTGATCCTGTACGATCTCGGCTTTTGTCTCCAGTTTCGATCACGTCTCTCTCCTGTTTTCACCTTAAGCGGAGTGAGGCTCCAGGTTACTCGGTGGGTGTCCGGGCTGCCTCGTTGTGCTACCTTGTGATTCCTTTGACGTCCGGGACGTCCTCAGGTACCACTTCGTCTCTGATCTATTGCTAAGGCATTATTTCGTGTTTTGTATGCCGATCGTTTTAGCCTGGAACTGCCGAGGATTGGGGACGGATCATAACCGTCGTCAGTTGAAGGAATTTGTGAATCGCTACAAACCTGATCTCTTGTTCCTTACCGAAACCCGGCATGTGGATTCTCGGAATTCGAGGTACCGACTGGCTATCCTCCGTCGCACGTTAGGATTTCATGGAGGGACAGGAATACCGGGTGTTGCACCACAGGTAGCTCCAGGTCGTCGCCCCCCTTTAAACAAAGGGGGGATCATGCTTCTGTGGTCTGAGCAATGTACAGTGACCGTCCTATCTATATATCAATCCCATATAGACATTGTAGTCTGATTTGGGCAGGAACCACCTTTACGGTTCACATGCATTTATGGAGAACCGGCCTGGGAGAAAAGACATATGTCGTGGGACAATCTAAGGCAGTTGGCCTTAGTCCCGACCCCGATGGAGTGGGTTCTTTTGGGGGACTTCAACGGTATCCTCCGTCCCTCGGAAAAAAAGGTAGCCAGGTGTATCCCTTACATCTCATGCAAGGGTTCCAAAAGGCCATTTCGGATATCGAAGTGGAGGAGGTGAAACTACAAGGCTACCAATTCACGTGGGCTCGCGGTCATGATCCAGAAACGCAAGTGGAAAGTCAATTGGACAGGACGTTTATCTTTCCTCAAGCTCGTCTCCGATTCCGGGATGTGTCCTTACAGAACTTGGGTGTGTCAACCTCGGATCACAAACCCATTCTACTGCATCTTCAAAAGGAATTGGTGGAACACCGGCCTCGACATTTCTGATTCGAGAACATGTGGTTAGAACACCCGGAGTATTGCATCTTGGTTCAATCTGAATGGGGTCAGCCGGGTAATCGCCACATAAAACATCATATCAAGGATATTGTCACCTCTTTGAATTAATGGGAACAGACTGTTTATCGGGACAACATCAATCAAATCAGGCACCTACAGAGGCGATTAGCTGAGCTCAATGGGCGGACTGATATACAAGGAATCAGACTTCGTCTGGCACTCCAGAGACAGTATAATAGGGCCTTGGCAAAACAAGAACAGTTCTGGCGTCAGAGAGCTAAACAACACTGGCTCGGGGAAGGGGACAGAAACACGAAATTCTTTCAGAGATCAGCAACGAAGAGACAGGCCAAAAACAAGTTGAAATCTCTGGTCAATGATGCAGGGGTGGAACTATATTGGCACACAAGAATGAGTGAGTTGCTACACTCTTATTTCTCTGATATTTTTAAGGCAGGCGACATCGAGGACTATGACCTCCCCATGTCAGTCCCCCTCATGATAAATCCGACACAAAATCTACAGCTGACAAAAAGGGTAACCGATGCGGAAGTACGTCATGCAGTGTTCCAGATGGGACCATCGAAGTCACCAGGCCCCGATGGTCTTAACCCGAAATTCTTCCAACACTTCTGGGATACACTGGCTCCGGAAGTTATAGACTTTGTTCGAACTACAGTGGCAACGTGTACCATTGACCAGGACGTCAACAAAACCACTCTGGTCCTGATCCCAAAGATCCCAGGGACAAAGAAGGTTACAGAACTGAGGCCTATTTCCCTCTGCAACGTCATATTCAGAATTCTCTCAAAAGTCCTGGCAAACCAACTAAAACCACTCCTGGAGCCGATTATTTCTACAAATCAAGGAGCGTTTGAACCGGGCAGACATATCCAGGACGATGTAATTATTTCCTAAGAAATAATACATACCCTCCGGCGAAGGACACAAGGTCAAAGGGGTTTTATGGCCTTGAAACTGGACATGAGCAAGACCTATAATAGAGTGGAATAGTCATTTCTGCTATCTATGATGGGGGCCTTTGGTTTCGATATCGGTTGGCGGGCTATGGTTCTTCCGTGCATATGATCTATTCAGTACACAGTAAGCTCAGATGGGAAGCATACGTCGTCGTTTACCGCAGGGAGGGGTATTTGCCAAGGTGACCCTTTGTCCCCATATTTGTTCTTATTCTGTATGGAGGGCCTGTCTCGTATACTCGGCCAAGCAGAGAGAGCTGGAAAAATTCATGGGGTCTCGGTGGCCAGAGGGGCACCACTAGTATCTCACATATTTTTTGCGGATGACTGCTATATATTCTACAGGGCGGACCCGGAGGAGGCGACCCATCTGAATCAGATCCTTCATACTTTCGGTAGTCTCTCGGGCTAGGTCATCAACAAAGGTAAATCGTCCATCTTTTTCAGCACCAATACGAATCTGGCAAATAGATCGGCTTGTTGTGGTATTTTGGGGATACAAGAGATTTCGGGTCCAACTAAGTATTTGAGGGTCCCAAGTATGCTGGGATGACGAAAAGGGCAAAGTCTTCAATTCATGTGCGACCGTATCGTGTCTAAGATTGGAACCTAGGATGGTCATATGCTATCTGCAGGGGGAAAGGAGGTGATGATACGATCAGTACTCCAAGTTATGCCAATTTACGCGATGAGCGTATTCTTACTACTAAGAGAATCCATCAATAAAATACATGTCGCGCTAGCTCGATACTGGTGGACGGGCACCCCCAAAGGCACGAAACCGATTATCTGGCAAGATTGGGCTAAATTATGCAGGCCAAAGGAGGATGGTGGGATGGGCTTCCGGGACATGAGAGATATGAATATTGCGATGCTGGCAAAAATGGGCTGGAAAATCCTAACCGAGCCAGATTGTTTGGTGGCCCGCATCCTCAAGGCAAGATACTTTCCGAAGGGTGACTTTCTCTCAGCGGAAGGTGGCAGTGGACCCAGTCAGATCTGGACGGGGCTTCGGGAAACTCAAGGATTACTCCGGCAGGGTCTGATTCGGATAATTGGTGACGACATTTCAACAATGGTAGAAGGATCCCCGTGGCTCATGGGGAACAACCCGGTCATCCCGCTCCATACTTGTATTACTCCGGACCTGAGGGTGTCGAATCTGGCTACGGATGATCATCAATGGGACGTACTGAAATTGCAACATAATCTCCCTCCGGCCATTGTCGAGGATATTCTGCAGGTACCCCGCCCCTCCCCCGATATGTAGACAAATGGTCCTGGAAATTTAACATTCGGGGCGTGTACTCGGTCAAGGAAGGATATAGGGCATTATCCCGGGAGAATGGTCGTTGGCACGTCTCGACAGAAACGACAGTCTGGACGGGCATATGGGATCAGGACATCCAACCACGAATCAAGGTATTCATCTGGCGAGATCTTTCTGGCACCCTCTAAGCGGCAGTCAATCTCCGGACTAAATTTGTTCCAATTCCGGAGACATGCCAGATGTGTCAGCATGCACAGGAGTCTACGGATCATCTCCTCCTCCATTGCCCTTTCGTACGCTCTATCTGGGATACAGCTGGTATACCGATTCCCATTCCCTCGTCCGCTACGTTGCACGATTGGTTAACTTCTCTGTTCCTGGTGCTTGACATAAAGTTACGAAGAAAAGCCTGCCTCGTCTTGTGGGAAATATGGAAAGCGAGGAATGTTATGGTCTGGGACCAGACCTCGTCCAGACCACCGGATGTCATAGCCACGATCCTCTGTAACCAGTGCAACTGGTCAGAAGCACAGACTGGCCGTCTGAAACCTACGGTTGTTCCCCAATACAGACAAACAAACTGGTGCCCACCACCCCCTAATTTGCTTATAATTAATGTGGACGGGGCGACGTTCGCGGACTCGGGACAATTTGGATGGAGCTGGATCTGTTGGACAGAAACGGGTGGAGTCTGGGAAGGGAGAAATGGTTGTGGGAATGGCTCGTCAAGCCCTGAATACGCGGAGGCCATGGCAATTTGGCAAGCCCTGGAATGGATCCAAGAATCGCACTCTTCCAGGGTCACTATCCAGAGTGATGCTCAGTACCTGGTGCACCTGATCCAAGGAACACACCAGGTCTTCTCCCCTTTGGGCCGACTGGTAGGCGACTGCCGGTCCCTGTTAGCTACTCTCGAGGATGTTAAACTCGAGTATATCTCTAGGTCAGCGAACGGTGCAGCCCACTGGCTTGTCCGAGAAGCCCGTTCTTCGCCTGTCCTTGTGTGGTCCGGTTTTACTATCCCGGATGCACTTATGTCTATTTTAATACAATTCAAATAATAAAAGTACGCTTTTCTGTTTCAAAAAAAAGAATAAAGAAAAACGAAATCACACACACTTATAGTCAAAATTACTGCCAAAAAAGTATTAAAGCATTCTGTTATAAACTTGTAATCATATATTTTTCAGATTTTTTTTATGCATTTTGCTATAAATTTGCAATCATATATCTTTCAGATTTTTTGATGGTTTGTGTTTATGGAATTGCTTCATGTTGGAATAATTTGCATAAACTGTTTTAAAGAGTTGCAGAACCTAACAAACAGAACACACAATAAAACAAGTAATTGAAAGAGAGGAACAACCAACCCGGTTGAAGAGCAGATGAAATAACACAGGTAAGGGAAGTGTAGCAAACTATCAGCACTTTGCAGCAGAAACTGTTAGCACTTCGCAGTAGAGACTATCAGAGGTTGGTTGGTAAGCAATCAGCTGAGACGTGGCACAGAGGTCCACTGACTTGAAAGCAAATTTTCCGGCGTGACCGTGGTGGCGATCAGCAGCGGTTGCTCCCCAAGGATCACTCAGCTCTACCCGGCAGCGCGCCCACTCGCTCTACCGGATGTGGAAGCAGCAGAACGTTAACCAGAACAAGGGTGGAAAAACGTTTGGGAAGAGGATTAAAACGTGTAAAACGTGTATAGTTTGGCTCTGGTAATTGATGAAAACATGTATTAACAAAAAGGACCAGAGTCAACTATTTATAGGCTAGAAAAGGAATAAAAACGTTTCAGCAGAATAAATACAAAAAAAAACGTTTTAGCAATAAGAGCCTCAAAAAAGGCAACTGATTTCTGTTAACCAATTCAAAATCAAAACGGAAATACGTTACTGATCTTTCAAAAAGATTCAGATAAAAAATTTCTCCAAAAAATTAATATTTGATCTGTTTTAGCTTGCCCCGCAAGGGCTCCACCTGAGCCCGACCCGGACGGACGGCGGCGGTGCGCGCGAGGCCCAAACCGGCCCAACCTGCATAGGGCCCAATAGAGATAGTTGAATAGGAGAGGGAAGAGAGAGCTTAGCGTTGTAAATGAAGCTTTATACACGACACCCTATTCTTATTTTTTTTTTACTTCAACCATTGTTTAAGTATATAGGTATATTATATAGTCAAAATCAATATCCAAAAAAAGATTTGGGGCATTCCTTTCGAGAGATGAAATGAGCTCCTACTCTTACACCGAATGAGATAGATGAAAGAGGTCCTCTACCATCGGTAATATTTATAGATCTCATCTTGAATGGTTTATATACGAAGCAAACAATTATCATCTTGAATTGTGTTACTTGATCTGATTGTATTATAAAAGCAATGAAATTACATGACTGTCATTTTTGTTTGCTAACACGAAGTTGTATTTCCGCCTATAAAATTTCATGTTTGTTCTTGGGATATGTCTAGTAGTTCATGTAGTACTTTTTGTTTAACCAGAAATAATGCATAAAATATTAGAAATAAAGACCTAATGTTATACAAAGTGAAAAGATAGTCCAAGCAATATGTTGTGACGTCAAGAAGGTTGCCTCTTGCAAAAAAAGCACATAAATATAACAATTATAGGGGTCCAACTACTTTTAATCAATGGTTAATCTGAATTATAGATGGGAATAAAGGTGTTGTTGGCAATTCAATATTTGAATTGCAATTACAGGGTTGCGTCACTGTGAATTCTGAATTTTTCCCGATTTTTCTTTGTAATTAGGGTCCACCCTACGTGTGATAATTTGTTAGCTGAAATTATGGGCAAGAGTTAGGGTTAATGTGTTTACATTTAACATTATTGTTTTAAGAGCATCCACAACCATCTCGCCGGCAGCCGGCGAGATGGTTTGAAATATATTTTTTTAATCATCTCACCAGCTCACCGCCAACGAGTTCTGCAGTGGGCTGGCGGGGAGGCGCCGGCGAGATGTAAGAAAATCATTGGACAAAGAGCATTTTATTGGACAAAAATCATTTTAGAGGATAACCCATCTCTTCTCGCCAGCGAGATCTGCCGGCGAGATCGCCAACGTCTCTCTATCTCGCCGGCGCCCTTCTCGCCTGCTCCTCGCCAGCTCCCCGCCTCTTCCTTGTCAGCGTCATCTCGCCCACGACTATGGGTGCTCTAAGTCTGTTGTATTAAAACAAGCACAACACTACACTGAAACTATATGACTGTATTTTTGTTTGTTAACATGAAGTTATATTCCCGTATATAAAAATTTTCTATTTGTTTTCAAAGTCTTTATATTAGTTCTTGTAGCACTTTTCTTAACCGGAAACAATGTATAAGATCCTTGAAATAAAGTTGGTTAGTTATGGAGCACTTTTTTTAACCAGAAATAATGCATAAATTCCTTTAAATAAAGACCTATAATATTGTTAAAGTGAAACCATGGTCCATGATATATGTCGTGACATTAAGAAATTTAGCCTTTGTAAAAAAAAACATATAACCATTACAGTTACGAGTCGGACTACTTTTAATTAATTGTTAACTGGAATTATATGTTGGATCAAAGATACTACTATTTTTAATCAATTGTTATTCAAAATAATTGGCGGAAATAAAGATATTATTGACAACCTCATAATTGAATTGCAGTTAGAGGGTTGGGTTGCTGGGAATTATGAAATTTTTGGCTGATTTTTCTTCTGAATTAGGGTCCAATCTACTTGTGATCAGTATTAACGTTTAACTATTGTTTAAAAGGTGTCGTACTACAACAAACTGTACGGACACTCACCTAATAGAAAAATAATAGGTGTGAGATTGTGAGTGATATTTTATAGGGTAAATTCCACCTCAATACCCTAACTATCGTCTTATTTCACCTCAATACCCTAACTATTTTTCGTGGCACCTCAATACCCTAAAATGGCATTTTCCGTCACTTTGATACCTAACGTCAATTTTCCATCCATTTTGGATGGAAAATGGTCGTGTGCTTCACACATGACCCTATCTTTTGAAAAAATTCTGAAATTACCCTTTACCCATTAAAACCCTAAACAACCTCTCATCTATCCTATTTGCACTCTCTGCACCTCATCTCTAATGTCTCTCATCCACCCCAACCTCTCATCTACCCTAACCTCTCATCTACCCCACCCTTGTCGAGCTCCGGCGAGCACCAGCGAGCACTGCCCCAGGCAGTTGAAGGAGGCGAGAGGGGAAATGGTTCCGACCAAGGCGAGCACCGACTCAGGCAGCTCCGGCGAGCACGAGCTCCGACGAGATCTTACCAGGCAGCACGAGTTCCGACCAAGGCGAGCACCGGCCCAGGCAGCTCCGGCGAGCACGAGCTCCGACGAGATCTTTCCAGGCAGCACCTCCGGCGAGAGGAAAGCAGACGACGAAGGGAGAAACAAGATGAACTGGAAGCTCCAGATCTCGAACTCCGGTCAAGGAAGCGGCTGTCGGAGAAAGGAAGTCGAAACAGGTAGATCTGAAAATGGAGAAGCAACACTGAAGCAGATCTGAAAAAATTTCATGTTTTTGGTTTGTTGGATTGTGTATATAAAGTGGGTGGGTTTAAATTTGTGGAGGGTTGAATTTGTGGAGAGGTTTGAATTTTATCCCGAGTTATGTTGAAAATAAAACGAATTTGGGCAAGAATTTCTCTGATTTTGCTGTTGAAAATGGAGTATTTTGATGAATTTGAGTACTGTGTATTGGATAATATTTGGTCTTGAAAAATGGAGATGAGGATGATAGTGGTTGGTACTGTGTATTGGATGATTTTTGGCCACAGAAATTGGAGATGGTAAATGGAAGAAGGGTAGTGAATTGAAAAAAAAAAAGTAGTGTTTTGAGGTTGAAGAAGAAGGGTATCAAATTGAAAATAAAAATAAAACGAATTTAATAAGATCTCAAAATTAAAACTGATTTTGAATAATTAAATCTGATTTTTAAGTAAAAAATGATTTTAAAAAAATAAAATCTGATTTTTAAAAAATAAAATATGATTTTTAAAATAAAATATTAATTTTTTAAAATAAAAGCTGATTTTTTAAAATAAAATCTAATTTTTATAAAATAAAAAACAGATTTTATAAAATAAATAAAAGATAATAATTTTTGAAAATCAATGGCATGAGTTTGAAAATTTGACTGTTAATGGAGGGTATTATGGACTTTTTAGGTGTTTGGATGGAAAAATGGATGGAATATTGACTGAAACTAACGGCAGGTACTAAAGTGACGGAAAATGTCATTTTAGGGTATTGAGGTGCCACGAAAAATAGTTAGAGTATTGAGGTGAAATAAGACGATAGTTAGGGTATTGAGGTGGAATTTACCCTATTTTATATGTACGCCAAATTTATAGAAAAGGTCATTTTTGGGGGGATTTTTAAGGTTTTTTATATATATTAAGAGAGGAGACGTGGCGAGTCCTCAATGGACCCACATTTAGCCATTACCGATCAGTTCTACGAGGACGATTCCCTCGGGACTACTGCTTTCTTGTCCCTCTAATTCAGTCCCGACGAATAACCCCCACCAGTCCACAGATGCTTTTAGTGCAGGAAGACCAACGAAGCTACAACTTCGGAAATGAATAACCATGCTTGTGAATGAATCAGAATCACTCCGTTTTCATGTCCACCTTGGAGACGAGCAAGAGCAGTGCAGAGTTACATTAAGTTGAACAGATATATACAAAACGGGCACTATTCACATTAATCAACCAAACCCAGCATACTTATATATCTCGAGACAAAGAGTGTTGCATTGACAATACTCCGAATAAGATGTAAACATTAAAACCAAAAGGCAGGAGATTCTACTACTACTACTACTAGCTTACAGCTTACTTACATGGAGACATAAGGAAATGAAAGGGGAGTGGGTAAAAATAACTCTGTACAATGGATGGATTGGAAAGGCAAAGACTTTTAGGGATTAGATGAGAATACATGTTTTATGAATAGAGATGCATGTCCAAAATTGAATATAAACGTTCACTGACATCCTCCAATATTCTAATTCTTAAAAATGGCATGGTAGACTTGTGCATCCACTTCTCTCCCATTCAGCTCAACTCCAATAGCCTGACAGGAAATGGGGATCAATCATAACTTATCTTGTTTAACCGATCCCAATGAAGGTGCAAAAACACCATAATTCAACAATTCAGAAGTCAGCTACTAGTGCACTTCATTTTCAGAACCATTTCCTACTTCATCCGTCACTAATAAATACTATAGGATGATACTTACGCAAAACCAATGAGAACCGAACCTAATGATTTCCTGGACTATTTGCTGAGTTCTGCACTTGGCAATGTTCTTTTGCATCAACACCACCTTCTGGGTCACCTACATTCTCCCCCGCCTTTGAATTAAGAGCCCCTGGGTTCATCTTTTGGACTTCCTCCCTCGTATAGATGAATATCTTGCGAACCATTCCACAGAATTCTCTGGTTCAATAAAAAAAGAGAAATATTCAGACAGTGGCAATTGACACAAAAAAAAATCATGTGGTTAAAATTGTGTGAATCCTAAAGGAAAAGAGAATGATGGATCGTTACTGCCAGGGATCATCTCCAACAAGCATCATATCACCCTCATCATCTGTATAAACAATCATCCAATCCTTCTTGGCAGCCATTAATTCACCATCAAATTCAAACAACTGGTCCAATTCTGAAATCAATTCATCATAGTTCTTGAAATTTGTAAGGTCCACAGACCTACCAAGTGCAATCCCCTGCTTATGAACCTGAAATCAGAAGCATAGTAATAAGAAAAATGTTTCTGCAATATTAGGCACCATATATGGTGCAAAATAATTTTAAGCAAACAGGAAAAATATATACAAGTAAATGAGTAACCTTTGTACAGCTCCGAGTTGAACTACCCTGAGCTTTGCATTGGACATCTCTTGCATGCGACTGACACATTTGAGTTGGTTTCTCCTGCTCATTACCATGAGGATTATCTGCTGATCTTGAACCCTTTGACTGTTCAGATTTTTGGTCAGAATGATGTGAAACAAGATGTGTATGACCCAATGCATCACTCATTGTATTCCTGTGTGATTCAGATTTCTCTGGTGTTACAGGATTGCTGATGAGGGGTATGCCAAAGAGCTTGGGCCTCACAGCGTCCTGATTCTGTATTGAACTGGGCTTAGGAATTAGCTCCCTAGAATAAGCTGAATTTATGAACTGAGATGGAGAGGGTGGTGGCATTAACCAGTTTCCATGAGGGGCTTCCACCCTGATACCTTGAAACATTTGATGTTCACCAAAGCCACCATATCCAACATTTTCTCGCGCTTGGTAAGATACATCACCACCTTGCACAGGAAGCTTTGCATTTGAATCTGACAAGTTCAGAGAGAGATTTGATGACATGTTGGGCCATGGGTTCCCCAAAAAGTTAAATTTAGCTCCTGGATCATGTACATGTTTTTGCATTTTGGGGGAAGCTTGCTCAACAGGACGTGGGCTGAACCCAAAGGAGGAATCTTTGCTTGACCCAAAACCTGATAACAAGTCGGTGTAAGTTGGTTCATGCCTCCCCGAAGACATCAAATTTTCAGATCCAAATCTTTTTGAACAAGAGCTGGTGTCATGCTTCTCATCATCTACTAATGGAGGCCAAATAGCAGGCTTTTCAGCAGTGTCACCCTCATTACTCTCCACATGATTGCCTCTCAAGGTCGAATGTTCTTGACCTTGCAAGACCCTTGAAAATCCATTTTGTGTCGAAGGGTCTAAAGTCACTTTCGATGAACCTGATTGAAGAAGAAACAATGAAGCTTAGACCACAACTGATTCACCTGCAAAACATATAATAATGAATAATAATTCATCACATAGGCATACAGTAACTGTACCTTCCCGAGTAAGGACAGATGAGTCTGGAGATGAAGGCACCATGCTTGACCGTGGCCTTTTTGGCCTGGGCATGGGAAGGAGATTAAGTGCAGGTGGAGCCAAAGCGGGCTCTATTTTCCAAGGTGAGACTCTCTCTGGACGAGGTATGGTGGAGGTTTCATCCCATCTTACCTAAAAACAGCACAACAATTTGGATTTAGACCTTTTATAACTTATATCCAAGAATCATAAAATATAACAAAATTCCAAATGATAAAATATCACCTTCAAACATCTCCATTTGGAGTCACGCCATTTCTTGGAGTCCGAATCTTCAATCCCAACAATTGTACCAGTAAACCTTCATTGTAAATTCAGATTAATAGTTAGCCAAAGATACAGCTAGTTTTTGCATACAAGTGTTTGTTGCTTTAAAACCCATAGGATTTCTAGTTGTATACAACCACATAACAAGTATATTGAAATAAATAAATAAATAAATAAACAATGAACATCATATGTAAATTCCCAGTGCAAATTAAAAAAAAAAGACAAATTGGCAAACAATAAACATGCACCTACACTACCTTTGTTCTGGAGATTCTTCACCCTCAAATCTCATTTTGAATCTCATCCCTATAGAATAATTGTTCTTGACAGCCTCCATATACTGGTCATAGGGAACAATAAATTCAGCTGGGCTTGTCCTGTAACAAATCATTGAGAAATAATCAGGTTAAGAGAGAGTATCGCTGATAATTATGCACATGAGCTTAGTAGAAAATGTAGAATCATGATGCTCTAAAATATAGTTATATGCTAGTAGATGCTATTTTCTAGATTATGCAAAAAATGGATTAGACCATCAAACAATACAGATGCAGTGTCATTACCACATGTTACTCAATTACCAGCTTTCTTGAAATTATAATTTTATATCCAGCCAACATCCTCCTTAGGGCATCATATACTTAACCGATTATAAATATCAATACAAAAATATTCCAAGCATCCTAAAGCATAACATTTGTACATGGGCAAACCAGGGCAGGGTCATAAGTACTTGGATGAGAAAAGCGTGTACCTGGGCTTGTAATATACTGTGAACATGGTTCCTGTTGAAATGGCATGCCATGCTGTTGCAAGGACACCAAGATGCATGCTGTGACTGGATATGACTGAAGATGGAACATTACCCTGCTGTCTCATAGCACGTCTCACGCCAACACGCAGTTCCCCATTTTCACCCCTGTAGGTTTCAGCTGGTTATGTTCAGACACAAACAACAAGACAGCTCAAAGAAATGGAATAACAACGCTAAGAAAAAGAGGGACAAAACCTTAAGAATATAAAGGCATCACCAGCTACAAGCCTTTTGGAGCTTACAAAAACACTCCAACCACTTTGGAGCAAGTGCCTACGGGGTTGACCTTCACAGAATAACCAGAGTCAGATCAACATAAGTATAACCTTAAATCAGATTGACCAACGAAAGCTTCTAAAAAATCCACCAAATTAAAACTTAGAGAAACATAAGGCATTGCTCTAACCAAATAAATAGTTATAGTCTCAAGACAACTGATACAGGACAATCTTCAGAATATAAGCAGACAGAGCCAATTACATATAGTTATTCATTACCTCGAAAGATGTGGCGGAAGCGCCACTCATTTCCATGTAAATCTTTAGCTACCAACTCCTGTGTTGGAGGTTGCCTAGACATGTCCTATAAACAAACATGAACAAATTCACATCATTAACCTATTACCTTACAGCCAGTATATCTTCCACGAAGTTGCATAGAACCTTAAACTAACCAGAGGAGGAAGACACTCGTCTGCGTGCCTTCTCAGCACTGAAAATCCTCCATGAGTGCTAGTGTCTGAAGCAGTCAAAGTCTTACAAAATGAGTACACATGAAATCGTGGTGGTGGTGGAGGTGGTGGCTCCTTCTCTACTGCATTTTCATTTTGCTGGCAGTAAAAAATAAGTATTAAATTTCAACTCCACTTCAGCTGCTCTTGGAATAAGAAAATATGTGCAGTTACTTACATTTCCATCAGGAAGGAGAGTTAGTTGCGCATACACCTCGTCAGTGTCAGGCTCAGCCTGTAATTTGATTAACAAAAGTACACCAACCAAAGCCTCTCAGGAACTAAACCATGCACTTTCAGTAATAACTTATTCAAATTTAAACCCTACACTTCATAGGAGTCAAGTACCTTCAACTGTACATTGATCACCCGACAAAGGATCTTTGATGGAAGATTATAAACAGGCATCTGCTGATCAGCAACTTGATTTGTTGATGCCTCCACCTAAATCAAACCACCAAACGACCCATAAATGGTTGCACAGAAATCTAACCCTAGAAACAAATTCAATTGGGAAAAAATAACAAATATACTACAAAAAAATAGAAGAATTGAAAAGAAAAAAAACAATGTTTAGTTTGTCATGACGAAGACGAACACTAGTCCTCTGGGAAAACAAAATTGACTCTGAATATAACAATTTTCAAAATACATCATAAATAATTCAAAGAGCTGACCAGCTGTGAAGAACAAATTATTCGTACAAATAAAATTGAAGTACGGATGATGAATCTGACCTGCTCAATGTGTCCCTGAGGAAAATAAAACACACGCTCTCCTTCGCGAGGCACGGTGACAAGAGGTCCGGCACAGGCATGCCAAAGCTCCGTGTACAGCGCCGTCTCAGCATCTGCAACACACAAACACCAACATTCACACGCCACAACTACCTCATAGCCACCGCAAAACAAAAAACGAAACCGGAATCACAACAATTTACCTTTCCCGGTGGCGGAACGGCTCATCTGGCCCTCCGCGCCGCTCTTAGAGCCGTTGTGGTCGCTGAAACCGGAAGAGAAGCTCTCTCCCCTCCCATTCCCACCATTCCCTTTTACAGAAACCTCCGATGACGCCATTTCTCTCATCTCTCGACACAGATCTCGCACATCTGGTACCAACCCAAATCAAAACCTTCACAAAACCAAAACCCCAACTCTAAAAACTTCAATTCAACTTCCCTTTTTTTACCAAAAACAGCAGCTTTTTTTCTCTCCAAGACCCAATCAACCCATAAAACCTTGCTCACTCTAAGAACTTGGAAATCGAAAACCCTCTTCAGCTGAATCACCCAGGAATTATGTAACATACAACGACACAGTAGCAACCTCAATTTCCAGCAGCTCTCGATTTAACCCGAAACCAGCTCGGCACAGAGCAAGCAACGACCCTATCTCTTCCGCGAAGTATTGCACCAGGTGGCAGAGCCTTCTTCGCTCACTGTCTCTCTATCTCTCTCTTCCCTGTCCCCCAAAGCTTCTCTCTCTATTGTCGAGGCTTAACCAGAGTGGTCAAAAGTGAGGAGCAATCATTTCAACCGCGGTCAATTTCTAACCGGTCCTCCTCCACCGGCAGTAATCGGTGGGTGACATCTCTGTCACCGGCTACAGGCGGTCGACCAACCATATCAAGCCCCGAATCAGCGACACTATCGGGTCTGATTAATAAAGGCTGCTTAATGAAGAAAACGGCGTTACGTGGCCGTTTGTGTATGTGTCCGGTCAGGATTGGGTGGTGGGGCTCCATGACGGCGTCAGAGTAACGGAGAGAGAAAAGCTGTTCTGTTTTTATGAGAATTAGGCTTTGTCGGGCAGGTGCGGATTGCTGCGGGACTGGGGTGCGTATTTCACATACCCAGCGCACGGTAACAACAAACCACTGATCCAGTTTAGACTGTGGCTTACGTGCGCCTTAGGTGTAGACAACCTCAGCACACCACACGATTCGTGTGAATATGTCGTCGCGTCTTCCAAATGACGGTGTGGGCGATATATCGCAACTAATTAAATAAATAAATTTTTCTTCCCATGTATAGAAAGCCAATTCCTAAAAATGTTCACCCTTCACGAATATTCCATAAATAACAAATAATTACCTAAATTAGTTTTTGGCCTTTTAGCAAATGTAGGATACAAATTTATTTTATAATTCCAATAAATTGAAATTTTAATTAGTAATTAAATCAATTAATTGTTATAACTTTGCAGAAGGCTTAGCCGCCACCGGTAGTCACAGTGGCTCCGGCCACGAAGGCTGTCGGTGCGGCTCTCCTCCCCCAGCTCTTTTGTCCTTCCTGGACATTACTCGCCGCCGTCTTCACGTTACTCTACCGTCCTCCGTCCTTGTCTTTTGCTCCGACTACCTGCATCTCCCCCCGGCCAAATTTGGTGATTGCGTCGTTCCTTTCGCCTCCCTTAGTCGACCCCCAAGCCTTGCTGCCCAACCTCCACTACCTGTCGTCGACTGAGCTTCTTCCCCCTCGTTTTTGGTTGGCCTCTCCGACAACCACCACCCCCCTATCCTCATCCCCTACCTGTCTCCCCCGTTCCTCCGGACAGATCAGGCCCTCAAGCTGGCCGGAGATCAAGGCTACCCCCGCTTGTTACGAGGAACCACCTGACAGCCGCTGCCATTGTGTCGCCACCGTCCCCCCTCCGGCCGCCCCCTCTCGTCCCCGATCTTAGCTTGGTGTTCAAAGGCCCTACCTCCACCTCGTTGGTCAGATCTGTCGGCACAGTCCGGAGCTCAGGGATTTGGGGACCCACACGAACCCTAAGGTTTCTCTTGAACCTTCGGGTTGTTTCATGGTTCCGCTCTCTCGATGGGTTTGGGATCCGGGAGGAGGGGCGTGAGGTTGGGGTATGTCTCCATGGTTGCTTGGTCGTCCTAGGAGGAGGAAGGAAGCAGATCGTTCCGTTGGAGCATTTCGAGAACCCGGCGTGCGTTTGGTTTTTTTCTATTTTAGTTTGGTTTGGTTAGTTCTTATTGTATGCTGGATTATTTACTTTCTGTTTCGTACTTTTGAAATGTCGGTAAGGGGATGTCGTGAGTTAATGCCTACGATTAAAAGTAAACTATTTCTACGGGTCCATGAGCGATGGGCTTGTTACGATCGGCTCGGACAAATATATCTGGAACCCATGGTTTTTAAGCCCTACTCTGTATGATTTTTGGTTCGCAATAATGTATTTCTCCAGTTACTCGTTTCAAAAAAAAATAATGGTTATAACTAACCCAATCTAACTAATAAATATTTAACCTCTAAAAAGACTAATAAATATTTAAAATAAAGTATTAAATAGTATGGGGGGGATTGTACCATTGTAGGGGTGCCCACGTACTCTATCATAGCTACCTCCATCTACTTTAGCCCATTTTTGCGATAAGAGGGTAGTCAATGCAGGTTTGCCACCTTATCATTATAATCTGTAATGTTAATTAATTGATGATGCACATTTATCATGCATGATGCACATTAAATGATTGTTTGGTCATTGGTAACAATATTCTACAACCTTCTTATCATTTTCGCTTACTTTCTTATCTTCCATATAATACACCTAATCCAGTCTTAATTAGTGTATTACTATATACACTAAAGCAGCTTACATTCATTATGAATACTTGAATACGAGGCACTGACATTTTCTAAAAACTATACCTCTACTCGCTAGACAAAAAGCTTTTAAACCATAACTTCTTGTCTGCGACGGCGTATGTGGCTTGATCACATGGTCTTCCCTCCTTTTATCTATTTTTCTTGTTTTTTCTTGTTTTTTGTATGCCCTTCTCATCCTTGGTACCCCTTCTTCTCAGTCATTTTTGTCGACTGAACTTTAGATATGAACGTCTTTCGTCATATGTGTGACCTTAATCATAGTAGGTCTCATCCGTTTCACCGTGCACAATACCTGACTCCTCCATCGCCATCGCCACTGCCGCTACCCTCCTAGTCCTCCATGTCAGATTTGTGTCTTTTTGTTTCTTCCTTATTCTTGGTCCTTTCGGTCTCTCTTCTACCGGTCTCTTTTTGCTTGTGTTGGTGCAACATTGGACTCAAAGTTCGTCGTCGGTGTTGGCCCCAGCGAATTTGTTATAGTTGTTATGGCTGATGTTTGGAAATCGTTTAGTTCTATATATTGAGTGTCACAATTCTGGTCGGATCTAGCGTCATCTCTGGCGTGCTCGGTACTGGTTGTCGGCATCTGGTTCCCATCTTCATTGGTGTTATCGGTGACTTCTTAGTCTTCCAGTGTGGCTCACGGTGGTCATGGATTTCAAGGTTTGGGTCAATGTGTGTTGTTTCTTAACGATTTTTTTTAGTTTGTTGTCTTGTTTTTATGGTTTCATGATTGAAAAATTAGGATTCTAGACCTTTTTTCCTGTTTCATTTGTTTGTCCACATGACACCATGTTATTACAATTATGTCTTTGCTTGTGTAAGAAATGATGAAAGTGACGTGAATTTTGGGTGGGAATGGGGTGATGATGTGGCATTATGCTAGGATTGGTTCACACAGTTTTTAAGATAAGATGATTATTTATTAGATTTGTCCTCTTGTGTAATATATATTTATTATAATTAAAAATAATAATAAAATTAAATCTGCCTAAGCCCCGCTTAGGTCTAGACACTACTGCAGAAATCCACTTGGGTGACGGATAAAATATATCTGTCACCTAAGTTTTCGCACTCTAGCCACGGATACAGCAATCCGTCAGCCAAGTGGAACAACTTAGGTCACAGATCCTGTATCCGTCAGCCAAGTGACAAACCTGGCCGACGGATACAATATCCGTAGATAAGGTAACTACTATCCGTCAGCCATGTGAGAAAACTTTAGCCACGCATGCTGGATCCGTCACCCAAGTGAGAAACGTTTAGCCACGCATGCTGGATCCGTAAGCCAAGTGAGAAAACTTTAGCCACGTATGCTCTATCCGTCACCCAAGTGGATTGACTATTTTACAAACAAAAATTGACCACAATATTCAAGATGAATTAACCGTGTTAGGTCCCAAGGAATCAATCTAGAGGGGGGGGGGTGAATAGATTGATTACAAAATATAACAACTTAAAAATAAATTCGAAAATTTAAACAACAAGCAAAGATAGCAAAACAGAGAAAGCCAACACAAGATATACGTGGTTCACAACTCTCCTTAGAGTTGCTACGTCCACACTAAAGAACTCACTTAGAGTTCGGCCTTTTACTAACTTATAGTAAATGTTACAAAATCTCACAAGAACTAATCTTGCAAGTTACAACACCAAATGGGAAGCAAGAAAAAATCTTGCAACCACTACAACACTTTGTAAGAACAAATCTTGCAACCAACTACAACACCCTTTTTCTAGCCTACAAGGCCAATTACAATCGAAGATATTGAGGTCAACTCACCAAGAGTCAACAATACAATGTGTTTAATCTTATGTAGAATAAACACAATGCCTCAATTACAATCAAGATATAAAGATGAAGTACAAACAAGCTATATATGATTTCAAGATATGTAAGGCTTAGCTCAAGATGATTTTGAGAGAAGAGGATGTCAAAATAGTTTACAAAGAGAGCATAACAAGTTCAAGAAGAGATATAACAATAAGAATATATGTTTTTCAAAGATCAAAAGATATGAAACTATTAGTTCATGACTTTGAAAACAATTTCTTGAACAAAGAAGAATAGAGCTCTCAAGATGACTTTTCTCTCAAAAAAGAAGAAGAACTTTGTGCTGAATTTTTGTAGAGAAAGAGTAGAAGTGTGTTGTCTTAAAATGAAGAAACAAATGAGGGCTTTTATAGACAAAAACTTGGCACTTGATAATTCAAAAAAAGAGTTGTTGGAAGAAATACTTGAGTGCAAAGTCAAGTGGCATATCTTGACAAGAAATGTCTTCAACACATTTCAAGATTGAAATGATGACTTCTCTCTCTTTCAAAATCAATTTGAATGAATAAAGAAGGATTAAATAATCAAGAGAAATCAGATTTTTGAATAAGGGAAGAGAGATTGAGTGATGAGCTAGCCAAACCATATCTTAATGATCATACTTACAAGAATCCTATTGGTAGGACTTGAACCCTTTCAAAGTAGACATTTTGAATCTTCCATAACTTTTCTTGATCATCATTGAAGGTCTAAAAATGTCCTTGGAGATTTAAATTTCGTGCACAACTTCATTGGACACAAGTAGATGATGAGCATGCTTGCTGCCAGAAATTTCAGCTTTGACCTTTGCTTGTTCAAATGAGCATAACTTTTTACACAAGAATCCAAATCAAGTAAGGTCAGTTGGGTTAGAAAATAGACTCATATATATTTCCAGTGGTATAGCATAGGCTTATTATTACCTGGTAGATAATCCCAGTTTAATCAAGAAAGACAATCAAGAAAATCTGTGTTACCTGTTCTGGCAGATTTGATGTCTACTCACCTTTCCGTCCATTACTCTCTGATGAAGTATACAAATGGAGAACCAATTTGATCATTAAAAAGTAGACTCACAGAGGTTTCTAAAACATCAAAGAAATCGTAATTTGATAAAGAAATGAATTTGATATGATTTTTCAAAGTTACCTCAAATGCAACCAAAGTTGCTGTCTTGAAAAAAAAATCCGAAAATCACATGTATAAAAAATATAAGAACTTTTGTAAAATGAGTTTGATTTGAAACAATAAACATATGGAAGAGTTATTTGATCTTGAATAGATATATGTATACTTGTCATCATCAAAACACATAGATTATTATGTTGACACAAGGTCACAACATTCTCCCCCTTTTTGATGATGACAAACACACTAAATATAAGCACAATTCAAGATAATCAAATAAGCAATTCTCAAGTAATACTTTAAAAACTCCCCCTAACACTAAGATCCCCCTTAGTGAAAGAGTTGTATTTTTTTTCTCCCCCTTTTGGAATCATCAAAACACATTTTCGTAAAAAAGAATTGAAAGAAAAAGATTACTTCACTTCGGAGGCATCAATCAAGCCAATTTCTCCCCTAATTTTTATGAAAGAAATCGAATCAAGGGGTTTTGTAAAAATATCGGCTAGTTGATCACTAGTAGGAACAAATTTCATATCGATAAAACCTTTTTGCACACAATCACGTAAAAAGTGATGTCTAATTTCGATATGTTTTGTTCTACTATGATGCACAGGATTTAAAGAGAGATTAATTGCGGAAGTATTATCACACATAATAGGAATAGAATCAAACTCTTGATTGTAGTCTCGTAAGGTTTGCTTCATCCAAAGAACTTGAGTGCAACACATAGCCGCCGAAATGTACTCCGCTTCGGCCGTTGATAATGCAACACTATTTTGCTTCTTTGAAAACCAAGAGACCAAACAATTTCCAAGAAATTGACACGTTCCGGATGTGCTTTTCCTATCATCCAAAGAACCCGCATAATCAGAATCAGAAAATCCAACTAAATCAAAATTAGAGTTCTTAGGATAAAATAGAGAAAGATTAAGAGTTCCCCTTAAGTATCTCAAAATTCGTTTCACGGCGGTGAGGTGTGACTCTTTTGGACTACTTTGAAATCTTGCACATAAGCATGTGGCAAATTGGATATCCAGTCTACTTGCCGTCAAATACAAAAGACTTCCAATCATTCCTCTATACTTCGTTTGATCCACACTCTTTCCATCTTCATCTTTGCTCAACTTCTCATTCGTACTAATAGGAGTTTTGACACTTATTTTGCCATCAATGTTGTACTTCTTGAGTAACTCCTTGATATATTTGGTTTGAGAAATGTAGATACCATCTTTGACTTGCTTTATTTGAAGACCAAGGAAGAAAGTTAGTTCTCCCATCATACTCATCTCAAACTCACTTGTCATTAGTACTTCAAAATCCTTGCACATAAGATGATTAGTAGATCCAAAAATAATATCATCAACATAAATTTGAACCAAAAGAATATCATCATCCTTGTGATTAATAAAAAGGGTTGTGTCTACCTTTCCTCTTGAAAAACCATTGCCAATCAAGAAAATACTTAACCTTTCATACCAAGCTCTTGGTGCTTGTTTCAATCCATATAATGCCTTCTTGAGCTTGTATACATGATTGGGCTTTGAGGAATCTTCAAAACCGGGAGGTTGAGCTACAAAAACTTCTTCCTTGATTAGTCCATTCAAAAATGCGGATTTAACATCCATTTGAAATAAAATAAAATCTTTAAAACAAGCAAATGATAGAAGGATTCTTATCGATTCAAGACGGGCAACCGGTGCATAAGTCTCGTTATAGTCAATTCCTTCTGCTTGTGAGTATCCTTGAGCTACTAGTCTAGCCTTGTTTCTCACCACTTCTCCATCTTCATTGAGCTTATTCCGAAACACCCATTTTGTACCAATAATGTTCTTTTCTTTCAGAATTGGAACTAAATCCCATACCTCATTTCTTGTGAATTGATTGAGTTCTTCTTGCATTGCTTCAATCCAACAAGCATCTTCTAGAGCCTCACCAATATTTTTAGGCTCTACTTGAGAGATGAAGGCCGTTTCAACATTTATCTTATGTTGACTCCGTGTCTTGATTTTATCTTCCACATCTCCAATTATTTGCTCCTTTGGATGAGAAGGTTTGTACTTGAAAGATTTAGGAAGTTCCTTTGGTTTCTCTCCACCTTCTTCTTGGACTTGCTTGGTAATGTCAAGAACAACTTGACCTTCATCATCATCACTTGCATCTTCAACTAGAGGTTGTCTTGGAAGCTCGCTTTCATCAAACTTGACATGGATGGATTCTTCCACCACTTGAGATCGCCGGTTATAGATGCGATAAGCTTTGCTTCTTGTTGAGTAACCAAGAAATATACCTTCATCGAACTTAGGATCAAGTTTATCCAATTGGTCCTTTGTGTTCAAAATATAACACCTACACCCAAACACTTTGTGTAATAACCACTCCCGGTCAACGCCAGATTTGATGTCTACTCACCTTTCCGTCCATTACTCTCTGATGGAGTATACAAATGGAGAACCAATTTGATCATTAAAAAGTAGACTCACAGAGGTTTCTAAAACATCAAAGAAATCGTAATTTTATAAAGAAATGAATTTGATATGATTTTTCAAAGTTACCTCAAATGCAACCAAAGTTGCTGTCTTGAAAAAAAATCCGAAAATCACATGTATAAAAAATATAAGAACTTTTGTAAAATGAGTTTGATTTGAAACAATAAACATATGGAAGAGTTATTTGATCTTGAATAGATATATGTATACTTGTCATCATCAAAACACATAGATTATTATGTTGACACAAGGTCACAACAAACCGTTCGATGATAGTTTTTTTTTACATACATATACTAGTTTGTATAGTACATACGAGCTGAGCGGTCTTGATTATATAATATGCGAGAGACCGACACGTATTGATTGAAACCGTCAATTCCACTATGTGCATGAACATATTTAGCCTTACGGTAGTATAACGTATGACGTTGTCTCGTTAATTTTTTGTATGTGATATGTATGAGTACTATACAATCTTATATTGTATATGAGGCATGCTAAGTACTTATATCGTTCAATTATCAATATTACGATAGTCGGGAAAGATGACGGTTTTTGAGGTTTTGGTCAGTGTAAGTCAACTTCTGCTGGCCGACGGATGCATATATCCATCAGCCAGCTTTTTCATCGACGGATGCATATATCCATCGTTCAATATATATATATCTAATAACAATCAGGTACAAACTTATATCTTTCGTCAGAACGTAGAACTATCCATCTGGGCCATTGGATCATAGAATTAATGACCCAGATTTAATGCATATCTTTTAATATCTTTTTAATTAATGCATATCTTGTAATTGATTTCGTAATCAATCACCCCCCCTGAATTTCGGTGGCCATTCGATCTGAGTAATCAATGGCCCAGATTAGTTCTACGTTTTGACCCGAAATAAGGTTTGTACTTGATTGTTCCCCTATATATATATATATATAATTATTTCCACTATTTTAATTTTATCTTTGAACTTGGGCATCATATTGAAACCCGACATTGAGCGAACGGTGTCCATAATTCACAAGTTAATAATCATTAGATTGATATTGTTGTAAAAAAAAGTTATATAATGTATTTGATCACAAAAAAAACCATATTTTGTACTTCGAATCGAGAAAATGATCAAGAAAATTTGTGTTATCCTTGTCTTAGTATTATATAAAGGGTAAATTACAAATACCTACCCCTAACTTTTCACGTTTATCTGATACCTACCCCTAACTTTTTTTAACTGATACTTATCCCGATGTGTAGTTATATGACAAATAGCCCATTTTTCTGTTAACTTTTTTCTAAGATGACGAAAATACCCTCAACCAAACTTCAAAAATTATTTTTAAAAAATCAAATTTGTTATATATATATATATATATATATATATATATATATATATATATATTTACTTACTATATCACTTCAGTTTTATTTAAAAAATCACTAAGGGCGTTCTCGTCATTTTAGAAAAAAGTTAACAGAAAAAGGGTCTATTTGTCATATAACTAAACATCTGGGTAGGTATTAGTTAAAAAAAAGTTAGGGATATGTATCAGATAAACGTGATAAGTTAAGGGTAGGTATTTGTAATTTATCCTTATATAAATATAAACAATGTAGCGCACATGATATAATTAAATTGTTATAAATAATTAGTTGACAATAGGTACTAGGTATGTTGATAGCAGAAGTTATTTAATTTAATTTAATTATATAAAACTATTTAATTTAAGAAAAACTTAAATAGTATATATATATATATATATATATATATATATATATATATATATATATATATATATATATATATATATATATATATATATATATATCACAAGAGCTCTTTAGTTGAGTTGGTAAAAGGCACAACATTTGTGCACGGAGCTCAGAGGTTCGAACCTCATGGCACACAACATTTGTGCGAGTGGGTCGGGCTCGTGGCGGGTTGGCTCGGGCGAGTTGTGTCGGGCGGGTCGGGATTCTATCCGTGGCTAGAGTGAAAACCTTGGCTGACGGATACACTTGGGTGACGGATTGGATCCATGGCTAAAGTGAAAACCTTGGGTGACGGATACACTTGGCTGACGGATTGGATCCGTCACCTAAGTTTTTACCCTACCGACGGATGTACGCATCCGTCGGCCAAATACTTGGCCGGCGGATCTTGGCCGACGGATGCATCCGTCACCTAAGAACTTGGCCGACAAATACGTCCTCTTAGGTGACGGGTCCAATCCGTCAGCCAAGTACTTATTTGCAGTAGTGAGACTAGTCCCCGCCAGTGGCGGATTTAGCTTTTCAAATGAGGGGGGCACCGATTTTTTTTTGGTAATAGTAATTTACATCAATATAACATAAAATAGCATTAAAATATTAATATCATATAAAAAGTCTCGAATTAATTCATATTACAAAATATGACATCAAAGTTCTATGTTTTAAAATTTTTGTAACACTTTCAATGTCAACACAATAAATAAAAAATTCTCGACGTATACTATATTTATTAGTCTCTTACTTGATCTCTTCTTGTTCTTAACAAATATTGTGAAGTGAAATCTTTTTCTTGAAATATCTCTCAATAATCGTAGCAATTATGTAGATAACTAAATTTAAATTGATAACCGTCTCAAATCTAATAACTAAACTCAAAACTCAAATAAATAATAGTATTGAATTCAAAACAATGACTTACACTGAGCTTTAATACAAATTAAGAAACTTAAAAAATAAAAAAATTACGAAAACAAAAAAAGTTAACATAATAATAAAAGAAACATATTTAGAAATTTTAAACAAAAGAATAATAATAATAATAATAATAATAATAATAATAATAATAATAATAATAATAATTAGTATTTTGTAAATAGAATTGGAAATAATTTAAACAAAAATATATCTTTTTAGATTTGAGGAGGGACACTTTTAATAAAAACAGCATTTTAGGAAAGGAAGTGTAAAAATATAATAAGTGATAATTATATTTCTGAAATTTGAGGGGGGCACGTCCCCCTGGGTCCTTCACAAGTCCGCCCCTGTCCCCGCTTAACGTTTAGGGTCTTCACCACCCGACTAGGGTGGTGAACTTCCTTATACATAATCATAGTTTATATATTTATTGCAGTTATGAAGTAACATACTTAAAAATTCATCTTAATAAAATATAGTAATGGTGATTATCCCAAATTTTAATGTTTTCTTACTAAAATGAAAGACTGAAAATAGAAATATCAAGTAGCCCTTCAATTTCTTGAACTTGCTTTCAGGTCCTTCGAACTGAAGGACCTGTTAATTTAAACATTTATTATACACAGGATCATGAACAAAAGAGTCAATATACAGATTTTTTTCTTCTTAACAAGAAATGAATATACATTTGAAATGGAGAGATGCTAACCATCCAGGCAACAAGCCTATGTTTATGCCTCGAACAAGTTCACTGGGGAACTTCCTTGTCCTAGAGGGGGGGCATTGAGTGAAGCAAAGATGCATCTTTTGACTCAGAATGTTTGTTATCTTTTGGTCTCTCTGAGGAGAGCGAGGACCTCGATTTCATCCATGGCAGACTTTGATACAAGCTGGAGAGGAGTGCTGCCTTTCTTGTCCCTTGCTTGTGAATCCGCTCCCCTGTCACGAACAACCAGTTTTTAGTTGCATTTTACAAATTATAAGAACAAAATAGTTCCCAATGACCATAGGCATGTCCGAATCCTAGAGGATTTGGAATTCAGTTTAATACCAACCATACCTGCAGTCTCCAGCAAGTATTGGAAGCCTATAAATATTTTAGAAATGTTTAAAACTAATCTGATGTGTTCTATTCTATGAAACCACAGTATTTGATTTTGAGCAAAAAGAAAAGGGGACGGTCTTTGGTGGAGCATCTAGGAGAATACTGTGGTCATGCCCAGATAAACATAAATGTTTAGAGGAAACAAGACTTACCTTATAATAAGCAGCTTAGCAATTTTAGTTCTCCCACTAAGAATACAATGATGCAGAGGTGTCTGTCCTCTTGTGTCAGAAGCATTTATGTTGGCACCATACTGTAAGAGTAGCTCTACCATGCCCATATCAGCAGTTTGGCAGGCCAGATGAAGCAGGGAACATTCATCAAGATCTTCCTCTGTGATCCCATCTCCACTCTCCTCCAAAGACTCATCTTCTAGTGCTGTGATGGCGTCACATTCTTGATCTTCTAGTGTTTTACTTTCCATCTGCATTAATTTGCGCAGAGTGAATGATGTACTAAATGATGATGGTCCGTGGATGGCATTCAAATCTCCTTCCGAGTTTACAATGTAGCGGTAAACTGCTTTCTTGTCATTTGTACGCACTCTTTCCCACAACTCTTGTGTCACTGATTCGACATGCAGGCCGTCTTTCATCTTTCGAACAAAGAGTTTGTCTGCATACTGTAATTAACCAATTGTAAGCTCCATATGACTGACAGCAAGCATCATTGCACAGCTAAGAGATATGCATGTTACTGTACACCCCTCATACGGAACAAGGCTCCACAAATTAATGGCGCACATATATAACATGATAAGCATCATATAATAGGTTATGGAACGGAGGTTAGCAGATACAGAAACAATAATCATCTGTGATCTGTCTAAATCATCAGGTCACGGTCATATCCCAAGCTTTTAGCAGCATCCCGAAATATGACTCTCCACAGATAAGTCCTATTCAATACTAATATGTAGAGGAAGAAAACGACATCTTTGCCCATAGTAGATGTGTAAAGCTTAAGAGAGTTAGTGTATTAAAAGGTATGGAAAATACCAAAAGTATATATTCTTCATTGTCATCTTATAGGGTTCCTTCAACAAATGCCTACCTTGTTGATCTTCTAGATTTTATCATGCACCCACTTTTCCTAGATATACTCTTGTTATAACTGGTAGTTTATTTTCAATGATCAAGGATAAATAGGTGTACTTGAGGCAAAAGTCAACTTCAACAGTGTCATAGCCAGTCCCTTGCCATTCTAAGCATGTAAGAGCAACCAAACTCCAAGCTAAGTGCATGGCAATGGAGGGGTTATACCCACAGAGTACATTTTTCATGTGAAATACTACAAAATCAATTATTTTAGGGTTTCGTCTGCCACATTCAAAATAATCTCATAAAAATACAAGGACCTTCACCCTTTTCTCACTTAACTACACTGACCTTTATATTTTCTCACTAAACTATATCGAACTTTCAAATCTTCTCACTTCACTCTATTTTGATAATAAACGACAAAAATATCCTTAATTTTTGAAAATCTTAAAAATAAATTGTTGCAAAAATAGTAGTGATCTATACATCTCCTGTCATAGACCATTTAAGATCCATGGTAGAGTTCGTGAAGCTCGTAGTCACAAACCACACTTCCTTCTCCACACTTTCTCCTTCTCCCTCACAAATTGAATGATTTTGTTATAAAAAATATAGAGTATGAAATATTAGTCATAATATGATAATTTAATTTTAACCTTTCTACTGACTATTGGAGACAAGCTTCATATTGCATAGCCTTATCAAGTCCAACATACCCATTCATCACAAGATCAAAGTCCTGCACTTTCTCTTTTCCCATTACAGGAAAAAGGGAAGGAAAACTATTATAAAAAAGGCGGAGGCCTGTTACGGGCCGTTTGGGCCGGTACAAGGAGGGATAAGCCCACCAACAATGGCCGGTTAAGATAAGGATGGAATTAGTGGTTTTAATTTCTGTTTTAGTAGAAGTCCTCTATTAGCTAAATGTCATAGGAGTTGAGTTTTGGGTTAGATACATAGGTTTAGTTGTTAGGTAGATTAATGACCAGGTTCATTTATTGAGTTTGTTGATGACTAGGTTCATTTGTACCGAGTCTTTTAGTTCCACAGGACCTCCTTGGCACGTTGAGGAATAAATCTGGTTTGAGTTAGGTTTAGTTATATTGAGGCGTAAGCTCTCTCTCTCTAATGAGCTTTGGTTAGATTTTATTGAGGTGGAAGCTCTCTCTAACGAGCTTGTTTCGGTTACAATACGGCCCTGTAACGCGATCCCGAAGTCAGGGTCCTAACAAGGCAACAAGTGGGAAATTAGAGAAAGTGTCTGCAAATCTCTAATGGGCCTTTGAAATTCAAAGGGAATAATAATAATGATAATAATAATAATTATTATTATTATTAGAAGAAGATTTAATGTTACTTTCAAAAGATCTAATATGCACTCCCTTCTAGAACAAATATACTCATTTTATCAAGCACCATTGCACTAAGTACACAGGAAAAAAGAAATTAAGTAGGATTTTTCGTCCATGCGTGTTGCCACAAATATTCATTTAAGAAATTCCATTTACAGGAGCTAACAAAGAGCAATACCTTTGAATGAACGAAACGATCTTTTACTGCAATAGGATCATCAGGACAAGGTTTTCTCCCACGAACCAATATGTTTTTATCATAATTGGACAAACTACATCGAACGAACTGACAACTTATTAGCACACAAACAAAAACACTTGCAGTCACATTAGGTAGTGCATTACCTACCGCACATGCACGTCATTAGCCTGAGAAGCATCCCCTGAATCCAACAACTCTTCCCAAATTGAGTTTGCATATGTATTTCCAAGAGACTGAAACAAATTTAAGATGGAAGCGTCCCATACCTTCACATCAAGTGTAAGTGACCTTACCTGCATTATAAGTTACCCACATGCTTGATAAGTGATGGAACATGATAAAATATAAGCATTACAATGCATATCTCCCAACACAAAGAGGTAAGTTTCTCAATTAAAGCCTAGACATCTTACCTTGGATATATGCACACCAAGATTCCGATGAACACCAGAACATTCAATGCATATAAGAACTCCAAGGTTTAAAGATGCCCAATCTGGTTCAGGTGCGCCACAATCAGCACATTTGTCATTCCCTGATACGTTTCTCAATAGTTGGATTGGCTTCCTTGTTTTTCCACTGTATTCTTGCAACCGTAAACTTCTAGATACACGCATATGATGTCCTGATACGGAGCTCCGGAACCCTGTTTCCCCATTTGCTGTTTGATCAACATCAGAATTTTCAGTGGAACCACCTTCACTAGCAGAGTGATGATAGCCAGATACCCGGGGACTATGGGAGATGAACTGATGTACAATTGATAATGACCATTATGATGACTACTGAGATAATGAAATAAAAACAGCATATTGATATCAACACTGTTTAAATTACCCTTTCATTTATCTGGAAACTCAGCAGTGAAGCAATTACTCCAGTAATTTTTTCAATCCAATCCATCTGGTCCACTGCATTCTCTGCCTACATTTACAAGAAAATTAATGAATACTTACTGCTTAGTTTTAAATATCCCCAAATAACAAATTACTACCTAACAAGTACAGGCAAGAGCAATGATACGGTTGGAGATTTATCAGACTAAGAAACAACTCATTTTACATGTAAAGTTCAAACGATATTTAACAATACCTGCAACGTGTAAACTTTTGAAGGAGAGATGATTCTGAAGCAGAACCTTAAATCTGACTGCTCAGCATCAACCTTTATTGTTGATGTCAATAGATTCACAGTGTTATGTGCAACAGATTTTTCATCATTTACGACCCCATGGTAATGAGAAGAAAGCCAGCGACTCAGCAGCCCAGTACCATTTTCGGAGGAACTATTCCTTAGTACAGGAGATTGTGGCCCAGACGCCTAAAATGCTCAACATTTAGTAACAATTAGGGAACACCAGAAGAAGAAAACAGTTTAAGCTCAAAACGTTACATTCTGTAACTGCTGATTTGCTGCTGGCCCGGCCAATTGTTTGCGATAGTAATACAGCATTCCCCGACTGTCAAGAACAAAAAACCTTCTCTTCCAGTCAGCCCTCAAATTTGAGGAACGTTTAGAAAGGTAGCCTTGTCGAATGATTTGAACCTGTACTATGTGCTCTTAGCTAGAGATGCAACTATACAAAACTGTCTCAGTGACTAGAAATGTCTGGAAGAAGCGGCAGTTTCATTCCTTAAGAAAGTCTATCTAAGAGACAAATTGGTGACTATCAAATAAAAAAATACCTTCCCATTTGCGGTAGATTGCATTACTTCCTCTATAAGTTTTTGTGAATTCCTATTGATAGCACCCATAACATCTCCCTTTGGAGACCGTGGAGTAACCTGTAAGGCCTTCTTGCTTTGTTCATCAATCTTCTTCTTATACTCTTGCATCCTCGCATCAAGAGATGCCTGCTCACTGCTGAAATTTTCACGGGAGTCTTGTGCATAAGTCAAGACCTGTGACGACAAACCAGAAGTTAGAAATTTTAGGAATGAAGACAATTTAGGATGTCCAGAGAAGGAATTACGAAGTACAGATATACTATGTGATGCTAGTGGTGAATACTGAAGCCTTGTAGATTCAGGCAATCAACGAAAAAGGACAATATACATAAATTTACTGCCTTTGAAGCGATCTCCTGACACTAAAGAGAACATGATAGGTTTAAATATAGGTGAGAAGAATACAGAATCCATTTAGTGGTCAACCATAAGAGAGTTTTTTTCTTTGATCGCAATAGCGAGTTTTTATTAAAAATAAGAAGCCAATTACAAGATGGAAATGGCAACCAGGAAAGATACAACTAAACACTGCAACCCAAAGATGGGAAACACAGAGTTATGACAGAGTAAAAGATAAAGAACTACTAGGTAACCAAAAAGGAATCTGGAACAGCTAAGAAGAATAAAGAAAAGCCACAGGCTCGGAGAACCACGGCATAGTGGGATGGGATGGATGGAACAGCGAGAGTAGCTGGTGAATCAGAGCAGAGAATGGAGAGCGCAAACCTTGGTGGGGATTGCTTCGAGAGCAGCCAGCCAGGATAGTGGCCATGGAAGTGGACAGGGGCACAAAGTAAACTGCAGAGAATCATAAACCTTGCAAGCCAAGAACCCTTTCGAGATCATGGAGCCAGACTAAACAATCAAATTTTGCAATATTAAGGATCACGGAACTATAAGAGGAAATTAACTTTCACTTCCCCTCTAGGAAGAGAAAAGTGGCATAAAACACGTGGAATCAATATATTTTCTTGATATATTTTCATGGGGCTAATAGTTAAATCTTAATCTTAGACCGGAGGGTCATCTCTTCCTATAACTGCCAACAAATTAGATTTTCGGAAATAGATACATATCAGTTGTTGACATGGAGAAGGTTTTGGGTCAGAATAGTTTCAAAAATTGTTATCGACTAGAGCATTTTTGAAAAGCACTTTTCACAAACTTGAGGCTGAAAGAGACTATAGAAGGGGTTGAGTTCATCTTTGTCACACTTTTCCCTAAAGTTGACAAAGAAAGTAAACTAACAAGGCAATTGATAACGAATACACAAAAGCTAATAAAAGCAGCAAGTCTATTACTAGAGATGAAGTAGGTTCCTCTTGATCAGCTGTCATGGAAGCAGCTTCTCAAACAAAAGAGTATTCATAAATCCAAGGCCTTTATTTAAGCTGAGTTGAACTTTCCTTATGGTTCATGGAAGTAGTATTATAATTTTAGCTACCTTTTCAGTTAGGAGAAGGGTGGGATGATGGTATTAGTCTCCATTTCGGTTTTCCACTTTCTCCCTTTTCCAATCCTTAATTAAATTGTGTTTTTAAGCCAGATGTTTGGGAGAAAATGTCTACACTATGTCCCAAAGTTATAAAGATAAAACCACAGTTACAGACCTCATCAATAAGAGGCTCCATTTGGTGCAGCACCTCATATCCCTGTGAAGAATGAAGTTCCAAGATCAGAAAACATACGAAGCAGAACATTTTGAATGCAAGTGGATAACTAATCCTGTCATAAACCTGTTTGAAGTATCGAAGATGAGCATCTATTGTCCCACTAAGAGCCGCCAAAAATTCGAATCTTTTATTGGCTTCAACAATAGAGAGAGCACTAATCTGGACACAGGAAAGCATGCTGCATATTTAAAAGTCTAACTTCTACTACATAGCATCTATGTTTTCTATTCAATCTTTGTGAAATTTAACTTACCAAATTGAATCGGGCTTGCTCAAATGAGGATCTTGCATAGCGCAGTTCCTGGAATGTCTCTCTACCAAATTAGGTTAAAAAAGAAATGGTTACCCATGACAAACTATCTGATCATTCTATTCACCAGTATCAAGCACTTCTAAGTTTGAAATAAAGTAGTATTTTGCACACCTCCTCTATGGATGCAGCTACATCCATTCTAGTACTCTTCTTTAGTGACATAAACTTCTCACGTGCCTGTCGCAAAGACCCAGTAGCGGCATTAGAAGTCACAATCAAGAGATTACTGGCTGGAACTTCAGATGGCAAAGTTTATACAATTGTTTGTACTCATTGTCTACAGAATATTCATAGTTGTGGAAATTCTTCAACGAATCTAAGTATGCGTACGTGACTCAAAGGCACAAATTAAAATTAAATAAAGAGCCAAGCTATCCTAACACCTTATTGGACTCCCATTTAATCAATGCAGAATACCAACTCAACTAAAAACTTTAGCTAATAGTTGAAAGGTCGACTTATCATTTTATACTCTAAGGCTAGCTGTAACGACTTATTTCAACTTTTACTCTATCTTCGCGTGCTATAGCTGTATCTATATGGAGATTTCTGTCATATCTTTCCTGAAAGAGAAGCTAAAAGTAAATCCCATTGTATTCCGGAAGCTCGGAGCATCGGTCCTGATAAACCCCAATTACTGCTTATTCTTTACCAATAATGCACATTCCCTCTACGGCTATAACTTCAAAGAAACATATAATGGTAACAAAGAAACAAACAACCATGGAAAGGAATGGACATCCTAATTCCAATAAAAAATACATATAATTGATTGGTGTAATAAAACTACAGAAATTCAGTACCAGATCATATGCAATGGAGGCCTTGTCAAAACGCTTTCTAGCTTCCTGCATCCAAGTTTGTTTTAGCGTTAAAAAGTGTGTGTGTGTGTGTGTGTCACTCTTATACATGTGATGGAAAGAGCTGCATATATGGACGAGAATATAAACATGAAAGATATCAATGACCAAGGCACAGATGAAATGAATAGTTAATACTTGAAATGATAAAATGTTGCTGGGAGGGAACACGCTATTTTTGACCAATTGATATGCCTCGTCTATCACATAGGAAATCAAGTCTAAAATAGCCAAGCTGCATGCCGGATCACTATTCTTTTTCAAGTTTCACTTGCCTATAGATCAATAAAACCTGATAGTGAAGAATTCATGAGTTCTGATTTTACAGGGGGCAATAAAAAAAACTCCAACCAAACAAAACTAGAAAAAAGAGAGGTGAAATACTAACTTATTTCGCAACAGCCATGTCATTTCACAAACAACCAACATCCAAAAAGAAGGGGTGAGCCAAGTTTTGATTCTTCAATAGAGAAATGGATGAACTTGGATAACCTTGCCCAAGTTGAACCAGTCATATAATTATTCTATAGAGGATATAAACTACAGAGGTACAAATAAATGATCTAGCATATTTTATATAGCAGCCTATCAAGTTGAACCAGTCAGATGAATGTGAATAACTTTACCTTGACTTCGTGCATTTCAACATTGACAAATTGTAGCAGCCTATCATTTAACATGTGCTCTACCTGACAAAGCAAAGTAAAGTAAAGAATGTCAACATAGGATGTAATATATGTTCCTTACAGCACAACAAAATGGAAGCCGATAAAAGAACACATCAGACAAATTATTCAGACTAGATTAAAAAAGGATTGGGTTACATCCTCATTATCACAAAAAAAGAAGCCAATGTTATCGCAATAAATTGATAACACTACAAAACCACGACCCTATTGGCATCAGTTAGAAAAAGAAAGGTCGGGAAGTTACATATAAGAATAGCCTAACAATTCACTAACTGTTATCGTTTATTCTTTGATAGTTGATAAGAATGTCTATACTGGCTACAGCAACAGAAACGTACAAAACACAATATATCAAACAAAATTAAATCAACGCAGGGAAAAGTAAAGAAACCATATGTTATACCATGATAACAAAAAAATCCACGTGAATAGACTAACACTGAGGTTGACACACTCATTTTGGCTTGGAATTTTCTTGCTTCGAGCCGGTCAATAATCAAAATTAGGTATCACCACAACCGAAATATTCTGATTTTCATATAATCAGCACAAACCTTGAGATATAGTAATATTTGTTTACGAGTCCAGTTGACTATGTTTGACTTTTCCAGTTGTATCAGGTTTCTGTGACATACAGATACGACTTGCTACATGTTGGAAGCCCTTTATTCTTTACTAATCAATTTACATCAGGAGGAACTATTTAAATGTGGAAAAGATATCAAGGCTTATAATGCTCAATGAACTATAACTTAATTGATAGCACCCAGACGATATCCTGGAGACTCAATGATGCAAATATAATTCAAGATATAATTCTTAGCAAGCCTAAGACCATGAAAATAAAGCAAGAAACAGGAGATCAAACACCATAAATTGGATAGAAGTATGATAAAAGAAATGACAAGATCAATACTTGTATCCGAAGAATGTCCTTGTACATTCCAATTTCTCTCAAAGCAGTTGCAAATTTGTTCACAACAGAGCCTGGCATAAGAAAAGTAAATTAATAGAAACCCTAATTAAGCTCATCTCAACAAATTTACCCTGGGTAGTAAAACTTATTATGTTTATCATCAAAACTATGTTCATTCTGACCAACATATTATATTAATATTTGAAACCCTTGATAGCCAATAGAGACTTCACACATTTCTGTTGGTAACTTGTAGAGAGTAGTCGGTGGGATTTAAGGCTTTAGAGCATGAACAACAGAAAGGCCCTTGGTGAGGCCTTGGGTCTGAGGCCCTTGTGCTGACTGGACAAAAGTGAGGCCCTGGGGCTGCAGAATAGTGGGTGTTTTGTAATGGAGATGCCCTTTGAGGCCCTGTGCTGACTGGATGCTGAATTGTTATTAATTAATATTTTGCTGTTTTATTTAATTCTTTATCAGAAACCGTTTGAATTATATAAACAAATGTGAAAAAAAATAATTAATGACAATAAAAAAATAATAAATAAATTTAACACGAATAAAATGAACTTTTTAATAATGGCAAAGAAATCAATAAAATATGTGTATGGAATAATATGGTCAACTATGTAATATTCATAGTAGTTGCTATAACGAAAAATCTTTGAGTCGGACCGGATATAAATACGCACAAAAATGATAATATGGTCAAATATATATTACATAAATATGTTATTTTATTTGAAATATCATCCAACACTAAATTATATAATATATAATCTATTAAAAAGAAGTTTTGATTTAAAATTTTAATATGCATTTCACTCCAAAATTAAAACTATATCATATTAATTATAATAAAACATAATAACAAAAGCCCGTCTAGCTCAATGGTAGAACACAAGGCTATAAACCTTGAGGTTGGGGGTTCAAATCCCATCATTGACAAAAAAAATTGTTAAAAAAAAAACGGGATGCCAAGTGTCGGCCCGAGAGAGGGCCAGCGTGATCGAGGGGCGAGGCCCGCGATCGAGGGGCGAGGTGCGAGCCCAGGCCCGCGTGTTTCAGGGGCGTGGACCGCGTGAAATACGGCCCACGATGGGACGGCCCGAGGGCTGCGGACCGCACGCGCACGGGCCGAGGGCGAGGGCCGGCCCGTTGTGCATGCTCTTACATAAGGCAATAAATGGACAAGAGAAGTGGAGATGAGCTCTAATCTAATTCACTTTATGCAAGCATATCTTGCTTAAGGTGGCAAGGGAACAGTCTCTTCAAAAGTAGGGATATAAACTCTACATAAATTACCTACTCAGAACCCCATACTAGCAGGAGCGCCCTGCACTAGGTCACCCTTTTAGACCCTGGTAAGGTTACCTCTAACATGATAAGAAGACAAGTTCTTAGCTCAGCTAGGTTCATTGGTTTACATAACCATTATTAGAACACAATTAGCCACATACACATATACATGAATAACTTTATAAGCCATATGATACAGCCTATAGAGAATGGGCACAGTAACACATTAGCCACTTCTCAACTAGCCTTGATACTAAAATGGTAAAGATATGTCTTACATGTCTGTTAAGCCATGGTAATTGGAAGAATCCTGCGCCTATCTTTTTAAGATACCATGATAAGATGTAAGGGATTGCCAATAGCTCTGATGGAAATGTGTAGGGGGAGGACTTGTTTGATACTATAAAGATATATCAAAAAGGATATATAAAAAATAAAAGAAAAGGGGTACATATGAAGGAAAGAGTCAACCCCAACTATTAAGATTGACATTTTTGTTGTAATGCCTGACCCAATATATGTAGCTCGATTTAAAATTCCACCACTCTCAAATAGTGGAATGACCCGATAAACCTTACCGAATGGAAAAAAGAGAGGTCAAAGTAACAAAATATGATGAAACGAGTCCTCTCATACACCCTCCCATCATGGATTGCTTTAGATAGCAAACAAATCTCTCTAAGTTATTTCCAAATAAGGATGCCACTACATAGAATAATAGATATTTGCATGACCAACTTCCAAATGAAATTATAACAAAAGAGGGATACCTGCACCAGAAGAAAAAGTAGAATCCGTAAGTCCACCTCCAAAAAACTCAATGACATTTGCAAGTGCCATGTCCCCCTCATACCCTTCTCCAAGACCCTCCCTGAAAATTAAAGTGACTTCAGCATTAGGACTTTTCAAAACCAGAATGATCATGAGTAAATTAACATTGATTTTATTAGTAGAATAATCAAAAACACAAATCAGCCTTTTATCTTCAGTCTTAACATGTGTGGACAGATATGACAGAAAAAATATTGAAACTCAATATCACCAGATCAAAACTTCCACAGTTCCACCTACTTGTACTGAAGATAATCTACGGTTCAGACAGCTAATTCTTAACCATGTTTTTTTTAATCTTATTACACCACTAGACTTTGGGCTTTTGAAAATGGTGTGGGTAAAAGAGGCTTGTCCAGAACTCTATTACAAATTGTAAGGGAGGAGATGCAGTGTACAAAATATATAAGCAAGCAGATAAAGCAATATAATTCCAACTACTTGACTTTGTCTACATTATTAGGCAAGGGATAAGAGACGAGCAATGTTTTGGCTGACATGGTGTTGATAATAGTGCAAATTCAACAATTTGCTAATTAACGTAAAAAATTCTAATAATTCCCAACCAAAACAGATGAAGTAGCAGGATTTAACTAATCTACACATCACTTATTCCAAGAAACTTTGCTATTATTTCATTCTATAGTTTGTGAAATGACTCAAAGACTGGGTGCTAGAACTTGCTTTCTTTTGGCTACATCACTCACTAAATTATTAATTGTTCTACAACCATTAGAAACTGGCTAGAGCAGTTTAGCATTCTCTTGTTGCCTTTACTAGTATGGATCTTAAGATGATGGTGGTTGATCAACTGACAAATATAGTGCATATCATCCCAAATTGAGACAAAATATGCTTCTCAGTGCTCACAATGCTTCAGTTGGCCTTGGAAATTGAAAACAGACTTCTGTTCCTTTCTGATGCCAGTCAGATCCTCTTAGTGTAGTAATAATAACCTAGCTTTTACCAGTGTGGACAGAAAAGGTAAGTGGGAGAGAATTGCTGCCTGGAGTGCTGCCCATTATCAGGCCCAGAACTAAGTTCATCACCTTCTTGATAGTTTATTCTGTGACTCTTTAAGAGAAAAATTTAAACAGGATCTTTGGACACTTTAAAGACTACTGTGAAGTTTCAAGATTTTGCTTTTCCAGCTTCTTGAAGAGTCTGTGTACTCGGGAATATGGGATCCATGGTGAAACTAAGTACTAGAGTTTACGTCAACTTGATAGTGCTAACAAGTAACATCTAATTGTGAAGATGGTACAAATGAAAAACATTGGTATTATTTAAGTTAGGGTTAATTGCCAAAACCTACCCTAAAGTATTGTCCACGGCCAAAAAATACCTTATCTTTTGTCCACGCTTTTAAGGTGCACAAGGTATTGTCCACCGTCCGTCTGTTAAAGAAATGTAATTGCCCACAAACTATTGAATGCATTATGAATTGCCCACAAAACTATTGAGTGCATTATGAATTTCCCACAAATCTACTGCAAAATGACGAGCGTTATCAGAAATGATAAGCCAAAGCTGTAATCCACTGTTTCCCACAAAAAGACGGTGAATAATATATACTTTGTGCACCTTAAAAGCGTGGACAAAAGATAAGGTCTTTTTTTGGCTGTGGACAATACTTTAGGGTAGGTTTTTGCAGTTAATCCTTAAAGTTATAGTCTTCCACAGCAAGAATTTAGAAAACAGAAATAATAAGGCTAAAGCCCTTTCAGCACACTGGTTCTGGAATGACATCACAAAAGGGAGAATTCACTAAAAACAAGAGATGAGGGCGATCTGCAAACAAACAATGCATGAGAATATATAATTAGAGAACAAAACAAGGAAAAACCTACGTGTACTTCCGGCATCCTTTGTAAAACTTAAAACATCTGCCCTTGAATGACTCGGCGCTGTCTTCCAAGGAATGTATCTGTTTCATCAAACAATACATTAAAATGAATACACACAAGAGACATGCATGCTATGTTCAATGTACAGCAAACACCAAATTGAGAATAAGATAAACCAAGAGAAATTGTTTATCTTCTGATTTCAGAGCTAGAAAGGCAGGGCAAATGCACACATTATTAACCTCTTGATTACATTCACATTTTCTATTATTGAACCAAGCTGTAGAAAAGCATAAACAATGTAACAAATAACCAATGCATTATAATTTTCATGTCAGCTAAAAAGAGCCTAAACTCCATCTACTTCAATCAAAATTATTCTAGATTCTATCACACCACAGCTAATCAGCAATGATACAATGCTGCAGCTGATTTAAAAGGCTTCTGATTTGTGATGTAACATATCAATGAGGCATTTCAAATTTATCTCTAGCCCTCATTCTTCCAAACAAAATTTCACTTGCATATTTTTTTTTAAAGCAAATAAAATGCTTCGGGATCGGAAAATCACAAGATAACCGAACACAGACGATTTGATGTACAAGGTGATATTGAGAATCCAAGGATGAGTTGAAACGAAAGCGGACGGAGAGGAGAGACGGAGGAACCAAACCTGTTGCCGAAACATCGGCGAATCGTCGAGCCTTGCGAATTGCATATTTTGGCGTCGGAGGAGAAATCGGTATGTGTTCGAAGACTCGACGACGACGAAGAAGAAGAGAGAGAAAGGGAGAGATAGAAATGTCGGATGGTTGGTTGAGCTTAAGTAGGGAGCGAAAATGGAGGAGGCTCGACGTTGCCGCGTTGAGTTCTTTGCGGGTTTTCATGGCTGCCATTGGAATTATCTCTCTCTCTCCTTCCCTTTTTCTCCTCCTTTCTCTCCTCGGCTGACCATCTTCTCTGCTCTGCCTCACTCTATTCAAAGCAAATTCCCTCATTTTAAATCAAACAATATAATTAAATTAAGTTTTAATCTTATTCTTTGCAATTGACCTAAATGCCCTCGAGATGAGTGACAGGTGGCGATCTTAACGGCGGGTGTTGTTAATGGAGGGAAAAGCTGACGGCGTATGATAGACCCCCAGCGACAGCTACAGCCACTGTACATTACTCAGCACCAAGTTCATACTGTTTTGTCTGCTTCTCCACGAAAAAGGTTCGGGAGCTTGAAGACGAGCTTGAGAAGGTCAGTCTCTTTCTGGGTTCTCCTGCGGTTTCTCGTTCCAATGCGTTTGTTTGTCTGTATTCTCTTCTTATTTAGATCGATCAAGCTTCATCAGCTATCTTGTTAGTTTTTCCCTAATAATTTTTATGCATTCATTTAGCAAAATCAGTTGAAGCCATTGGTGATTCAGGGAAAAGCTTGCAGTTTTTTCTCAACCCACATGGGGTTTTTAGTAGATATCACTCTTCTTGTTTCTGTCAAATGGTGGGTCATTTGTTTTATTCTATTTATTTTTAGGTTTCTGGAGACATATATCAATTTTTGTGATGCTATTGGCTGGGTTTGGGCTGTACAGTTCTGCGAAGAACATCGTTCTGTAATGTTGATTCAAGCTTCAAGGGTTCACTTCTTTCCTGAAATGGCAAATTAGGTTATCAAATTGGGGCGGAGGAGAAGAATGCTAGTTTTCAACATTTGGGTGGTGGAGTAAAACCCTAGGTGAGTGTAGACTGTAGATTCCCCTACCAGGAAGTGGGCTCGGGACTGTAGAATCCATAGATGTTGTGGTTATACCCCAATGTGGATTGTTTTTTAAGTTGAAATGTATATACAAAATCCTTAGGGTTCAATATGATTGAAACATGAAATGTTGAACAGTGACTTGTTATTAGGGAAAAATGCTTATGCCATCTAAATCTGCTGATAGGAGCCACTGTACCTTCAATAAATGATACTGTCAGTCTCTCACTAAAAACTGTCATGTCATTTATGATTTATTCTATGAATCATTTTTTTTTGTATTCACCTTGTTGTTTGGATTGAAAAGATTATTATAAACTACTTTGATTTAGAACCAACCATATAGGGATATGTAGATACTTTACTACATCCACACGGATCGTTGATGCATTTTATTAATTAATTTGTTTCATGCTGTCAATTGACTAGGTTATTCATTGCACAGCTTGTTTTGGTGGCTTCATGCACTACCCTTGTGGTTTTCTGTCTCAACTGAGTATCTCTAGCCACTTGCAGTGTTGTAATTTGGGATAATTAAGAATTGGGTCCTGAATTTTGAGATATTGGGAAGTAAAAGATGAACCAAACTGTTCTGGAGGCTCTTCGGGAGAAACGGGATGCTGAAAAGATGATGATGATCGATGATTGCATTGGTGCCAGAGATAAATTACGCAGAGCACAACAGCTTTGGCCAGATTTAGCCAATGTTGAGTCAATGTTGACTGTCTGTGATATTCTATGTGCTGCTAAGATCCAGATTCCAGGTTGTGGGACTGATCACTATTGGGTTCTTCAGGTTACTCCCTCATCCACTTTCTGTAATATCAAGAGTCGTTACCAGAAGCTTGTAGCATTGCTGCAACCAATCCATAATTGCATGTTCCCTGGCACAGAATTGGCTCTGAAACTAGTACAGGATGCATTCTCAGTGCTTTCAAGTGTAGAAAAACGCTCTGCATTCAATTTAAAACGGGGAGGAAGTTTGGAACAGTATGACTCTCTTGATGTTGAAGCAGAATTCAACCATAATGTCTCCGAAAAAGAAACAGTAATTACAGCTTCAAGCTATTTCCCGTGCACTACGGTTTCAAGTCAAAATATGGGTAGAAGTACTGGAGCAGCTGAAGTGCTTTCCGAAAGGACTGCTTCGAATTTGTCCCATTCTACCAGTTCAGAAGCAAATTTAAGCTGGCCTTCAAAATCTGTGGTAAAGAAAAGATCAGATGGGGACTTTTATAACTTCAAGGAAAACAGAAATTCAGATTTTTTGGAGCCGGGACAGGTTTGGGGTGCCTTCTTTAAAGCAAATTTGCTTCATAATTATAGATATGCTCGAGTCAATGCCAATTCAACACCAGCGATTTCTGTTACATGGTTGAAACCAGTTCCCATCAGCCATAGTGAGAGAAGATGGTGTGAGATTGGGTTGCCTGTTGCTTGTGGGTCATTTGAATTGGATCCAGAGATGAATGATGAGGTTAGTGACCGGACAGTTTTCAAATACAGATGCTCTTGGGCCCATGGTGTGACTGAGGAACGATTAGAAATTTACCCCAAAATAGGTGAAGTTTGGGCATTATACAAGAACTGGAACCTAGATGAATGGTCATATGATCCTGACTCTGTAAGGGCATGTGACTTCGAGTTTGTTGAAATTCTCTCAGATTTTTCAAAATATGTAGGTGCAGAAGGTGCCTGGTTGGAAAAGGTGTCTGGTTTCAGAAGCATATTCCAGAGGAAAACAATTGGAGGAAATCCTGTGGTTTGTCGTATCCCTCCAGGAAATGTGTACATATTCTCACATAACATACCATCTTATAGATTTGTTGGTGGAGAGATTGATGGTGTTGTCGAAGGTATGCTTGAGCTTGACCTGTTGGCCTTGCCTGGTGATATATATCAGAACGTGAGCAGAAAAAATGCACCTGAAGGGCAAGCGAGTAGCTTTTCTAGACTTCCTTCTTTGAAGCCGCCTTCAGAGAGTGAACCTTTGACGCCAAGTTGGTCCCCAAATGATTTTGCTGCAGGTCAGGTATGGGCGGTGTGCAGTGGAAAGGATCTCATGCCTCGCCAATACACTCGTATAGACAGTGTGATATCAGAGAACCAAGTCTGCATTACACTGTTAGAACCTCTAACCATTCAAGACTATGAGATTGAGTGGAAGAGAAAAAACCTACCCATGGTTTGTGGAATGTTCAAAGAAAACGGAACCAGTGTCTGCCTTCAGATGTCACAGTTCTCGTATTTAGTCAAGTGCCAAGAGAGCATGGGTAAGCCCGTCTATGCCATTTACCCGCTGAAAGGTGAAATCTGGGCTATGTATAAGAACTGGAGTCTCAAGTGGTTACAGGCAGATCATGACCAATACCAGTGCCAAGTTGTCCAAATCCTATCAGACTTTACAGAGGGAGACGTTATAACAGTGGCCAGGCTCAGAGAAGCAAAAGGCTGCCGGACCTTCTTCCACACACAAGAATATGAAGGCTTTACTATGACTCATACGGTTCCAAGATCTGAGGTCCTTGGATTCTCTCATCAAATTCCTGCTTTCAGAGTGCCCGGGATTGGATCCTACGGCATCCCTGAAAGCTCTTGGCATTTGGAGCCAAATGCTTTACCACACAAATTATTTAGAAAATAATACCGAGTTTTGCTTCATCACTGTGTCTGTGCTTAACAACCCTTACTTGGTCACTTGTTCTGTGTTTTCTATATGGAGCAAATGAGAAACAACATGACATTGAAGTTCTTTCCTTTCTTGTTGAAGCTAGAAACTATGAATTGGATAGGGAGAAAAAACAATAGTGAATGGGCAGATAAGATCCAATTATTGCATAATCTGTATTGCAGACTTACAGGTTATACCTTTATTTGAATTCAGAATCAAGATGTTCAGATACATAGAAGAGCGAGTCTTGAATCTAAAACTGCATCCAACGTTCTTATTATTAAGTACATAGTCATTCTGCAATTTCTTACTCGAAAGCTAAGATGAAGGTGCGAATTTCCATTGGAGCAAGAACCACCACCAGCCTCGTGGGATCAACGGGTCCACTTCTTGTCACTTGGGGTCCTCCGGAAGATCCTTCCACTTTCCAGACCAGTCTCTTCTTCTCCATCTCCGACCTTTCTTGATTTGCAGACAGACTCATCTCTGTCACCATGTTTATCTGAATGTATGTGGAAGAGAATAAGTAGAAGTTACAGAAAAAGTATAAGGGAATGGTGTTTTGTTAACATAGTACCTTCTTGTTTGAGAAGAGCTTTTCCAGCTCTACGCTTGCCATGACCGAAAGATTTTTGTCCTCCCCAACCTTCAGTAACATTATTGGAATGAGGACTTTGAACAAATCTAGTAGAGAACACAAGACAGCATTATAAGCAGAATCATACCTCGTATAAATGAGCCAACCGCAGAAGAAGTGTCCCGTCCTCTAGCTCCTATAGTTAAGAATCATGAATAAAAATCTGGGAGCAAGAAAAAGTTGTTGAGGATGAAGAGAACCTGGAGGGTAATCACTGCAATATTCTGAGGCAAGGTGTAGGAAGGATCCATAGCTGAGAAGGTGGGGACGTGGGAGCCTGTCTGGTAATCTCCATCCTGAAAGAGTAACAAGAAATCACAGGTTGAATATAAGTTTGTAAGGAAGAGGATGATGATGATGATTGACCTGGTCAGCAAAGGCTAGGAGGAAGGGGGAGTATATCTCTTGGCCAAATGAGCGGCGCCATTTAGCACCCTCTCCCAGGAGGTCAATTCTGATGTAGTACTTGCCTACAATCTGCATCAAAAATAGATTGCTATAAAAGTAACTTACTTCAACGTTGAAACCTGATAAGCTTAAAAGAAAGTATTACAGTGAGCCCCTCGCATTCATCAAGAACACAAACTTCTTCGTTTAGTGCCTCTCCGACGCCTCTAGAATCATCATGCAGCAACCTCCTGTGGAAATTGGATAACAAAATGGTTTAGAAAGAGTAACCTCAGTATAAGTGTGATAGAGCACAAACCTATGAAGCATCAACTCTAGCTGTCCATCCACTATGCTGGATCCCCCAACAGCTCTGTCCACTAGGATTGACAGTTCCCTACTCTCATCCTTTATGTACATTCCCAGATTAATGGGATAGTAATTTCCTGCTATAGGTTGATTCACTTCCAGGTTCCAGTCTTTTCGGTAGTCTCTAATCTGCAAAATAATACTTGTGAAATATATACTGAGCAGCAATCAATCAATGAACTTGAGTATGAAACTAACCCTTTCAATGAAATCTCTGCCGTTAGAGTCTGTATAGAATGTCTTGTTGCTTTTCAAATTTGTTGTAACCTTAGTTACGATCTCCTTGCCTATTCCATCCCCTACAGGTATAGGCCCTACCTGAAATAAAGAGTATTTGTAGCATCAACACTTGACTCCTGAGAAGAAAGATAGATGCTGCACTGCACTTACAAAGAACTCCACTTCAGCGTGCTCTTTCCCCTTGTACACCCTCGTTATCTGTTTGTCCACAAAATGGTTAAGGTACAAACCCTTCTTAAATATGTTGACACTGAACCAAGTTTAGTGACCTGATATATCCATGGACTGATCCTCTGGTGCACTTCATCCAATATCGGTCCTCGCACAACTGTTATAGGAACCTGAAATTTCCAAAGGCAACTCCTGAATTGCTTGTTACCGTTAAATTTGAATTGTGCAATGTTCGAGTCAAGATTTCCTACCTGCTCTTGAGGTATGATTGGATATGTACCATTCGGACGAAAGATGTATGCTCCAGAGGCCTTGGAAAAGACAAATTAGATTGCTTCCAAGACACGTTTTGCAGAGAAGAAAAAGGATAGATCAGTGAATAACCTGAAGACTTGGAGCAACACTTCCATCATCCCCAGCGTAAAAGATATATGATTGAGCTACATCTTCGACCACCTTCATTTGCAAGTTGAAACACTTGTGTTACATCTCTAAAATAGTAACTGTTAGAAGAATGTAAACTATCTAGTTGAGGACATACAGATGTTTTGTTGTTGTGATATTTAATGAGCTTTCCTTGGTTTCTGGAGTAAATAAGTTTCAAGTTTCCTGGCCCAACTTGTATGATATCATCTCCACTCCCTTGAGACTCCGAAGGAGTGGCTGCACCTGCAAGAAAATCTTGATAAGTATATTGAAAAATGTTGTGGTCCCTCTAGTTTCAATCGAACAATTGACCTGTCCCAGTCTGTTTGGCGCTTGAGACAGTGTATGTAGTGAAACCAAGCGGGGGCACGGATGCAGAAAATGCAAGCCAATACTTGGGGGTCACGCTTGGAGACTTTCCTAAATACGCCATCGTATAATAGTTCCTTATCTCTACAGAGGCATTGAGGAGGGGCAGGATCTGTGACTCAACTTCTTTTCCACTTGGATCCACAACGGTCACATTCTCATTCATAACCTGTAATAGCAAAGTGATATTCTCCTTTATGATTATGAATGTGCCATCTTTAAAGGAAATGTATATAGACTTTTAAATAATCATTGGCCAAAGACCATGGAGTATGTAAGAAATATTTACGGGAATTCTTATAACATCTTCTCTTTTCCATCCAAGAGAATTGTAGACAACAACAACCTGAAGTCAACGTCAAGGGATTATTTACTCCAAATTATAGGCTGCAAATGTTGTTTGAGTAAAACAAAGTTAAAAGTCAATCTGCAGCTTGCTTACCAGGCTTTTTCCATGTGACAGATCAACTTCTGATGGTGGACAGTAACTTATGTTCAGAAGTGAACACTGTAAACATGGGCATGACAAGGCAAGAACAAAACTAGAATAAGTTCGGCTTCACTTGAGAACCAAAAGGAAGTGAAACATCAAAGTAAACATTATTTGCCTGTTGAAGTTTGGCCTTACAGCCGGTACTGAGGCAGCCAAGTGATGTTGCAACTACCTTCTCAGCCTGCAAAAAGCAGTTGAGTGAAGGCAGTTTGAGGTGAAACATAATAAAGATGAAATGAAAGCCGTACTTGTGTATAGCCAATTGCCAGTCGTTTAGCGTAATCATTAGCAACATGTTGCTTCTCTGTACCCGTAACTGCATCATGATGCTGAGCAATGGCTAAAGCATCAGCCAAGGCGTCCGTATTAGGCCCTGCTTTACTATTACTCCTTCCCTGAAAGAACTCCAATTGCCGTGCGGCCTGTTGATTAATGGAGACTTGTGAGCATGCATATGGTTTCAAGTCACAAAAATGCATATGTTGATATTGCTCTTACAATATAGTAGCCACTCAGCATTCTAACGTATTGCTTAATGGCTGGTCTACTTGTAAAATATCCGGTCCAGTAAGCATTGACACGGTCTGCATATCTGATTCAGAATTGTATAATCAGATCAAATATGTCTTATCATTGAGACCTCAAATAACATTCCAAACTCACGGGAAGAAGTCTTCAGTCTTGAGCGGCCATGACTCATTTGTTGCATACTTTGCATCAGTGTAAATTGATGGAGTTGAATAGAGGGCATTCACACGCCCATCCTACAATGTTAACATGCAAAACTGCTCAAGTATATTTAATACTAAGCTTGGTAGTTAGTTTAGCCATCAGAATGTTCAGCTCATCCTTAATTTCAGCTTGAGAAACAACACTTCTATGATGTAATGAAGAAAACTGACTTGATTGACATAGTTGATAAACTTGTCCATCTGTCGGAACCATGTCTCTGCATACTGATATTGAAAGTCTGTCCCCATTGTCCACATGACATGATTCGTGCGAGTAATGTTGGCCTAAAAAAGACAAGTAAGAATGATTATGTGGTGCAAGAAGAGTATTAGATTGTTTTGAGGAGGACATGGAAAGATCGTCTTACTTGTGATACAGCAGCAGCTACAAACTCGTTGACACGCTCAGCAACATTGTAGTCAAATAAATCAGGGTCATCCTTGGTGGAAGATTAAAACCAAAACCAAAACCAAAACCAATTATACAACAATCAATGGTGTACAGCAATAAGTAATAGACTAAAGATTTACCTGAACAAGAGGGGATTCAGAATCAACTTCATAGTAAAAATTACTAGGAGGTTCGTAATTTTCTGGGAAAGCGCCAGCAAATATCTGGGCAGATGAACCAAACGTCTTAGAGCCTTGCCAAACAACCTCAAGACTCTTGTCATCTTTCCGTTTAGCCCTGTCTTGGTAGTCGATTCGCCCATAGAAGAAAGAATCGAACCCAACCTAAGACCACAGATGCAGATGCATGTGATGAGAGCAAGAAGGTTTGGTTGATGAGTAACAAAATTCCTAGATAGTACCTCAGCACCTAACAAGTAAGCCTGAACTGCAGAATGTCCAAAAGGATCAATTTGCCAACCAATTCTTGGAGTCACATTAAACTCTTGCTTAATGAAACGGTGTCCAAGAGTTGTTTGATCGATCATGTCAATGTAATGTGTAGCAGCCTCGTCATGCATGCACATGCCTCCGTTTCTGCAAACCACAAAAAAATGACTGAATCAATTAAACTCCTCCTATTTCCTATTGAGAATCTCCAAGCCATGCCATGTTACCCATTTCAGTAACCATTGTCCATTAACCAAGCCTATGCCATATCATTCAACAACATATTCAAATAGCAGTACAAGTATTATATAAGATCATAACTATATATATATATATATATATCATACACGAGTTCTAGTTGAGCGGAGCTGACAAGCTGCTTGACTATATTGTGGACTAGTTCACTCTGGTCTCTCCACCAGCGCTGGAAAAATGCCTGTTTGATATTCAACCAAAATAGTTTGGTTAATTTAGAATCCTAATAAGAACAATTAAAGTAAAAGCATCATTGCCTGCTCAACATAGATGAATTTGCGGTTCTTATCAGCCAGCAAAGCCGGAACCAGAGAGTCCAGCACATTTTGCACACAAGCCCCCTGCCAGTACCACCACCAACATTAAATTAAGTTCCAATGATATAAAAAAATGATTAAAAAAAACTCCAAGTTTAAGAGACCTGAATGCTATTGTTGGAGCCAATATAGTACTGATCCACGGTTTTCAACCAACCCACATCATCGTGCGTGTGGGGAACCAAATGAACGTTGATCTTCCCAGGAACAATACCAGCCGAGGTATTGTACGCCATGAACTTGGACTCTGCACAAGCTAAACAGCTCAAAAACAGACCCCATAGACATAGCCCCAATGAAAATGCCATGAAAATGCTTGTAGGTGAAACTCAGAGCTTAAAAGCTAAAAGCCCCAGTTAAATACGGATGAGAGCAGGAATTTTGGTTTCGGGGAATCCAAGAATGGGTTTGGCTTGTTGTTGGTGTTTGGTTATGAGATCAAGAAGAAAGTGCAGCTCGGTGGTGAAGACAGAGGTGGGAATTTGGGGAATGGGTTGAGAATGTGAAGAAAGTTGAGAGGGAGTGTTGGATACAGACAAAATCTTTGTCCTTTTGGGGTCTTGTTGTCCCTTGAATCAATAATGACATGCATGTATGAAATTAATGGATCATCTACTCTACTTAAGACTAAGAGAGGTGCATGTAGTATGTAAGTGAGTTGGCTATGAAAGTTGGTTTGGCTACTTGTGGACTGATGGTTGGGTAAATGTAAATTCACAGCTCTGTTTTTTCTAAGAAAATAGAAAATTATGTAACAAGTAATGCAATGTGTAGAGATATAGTCACAATTTGCTGCAAAGATGTTGACAAAACTGCTACATATAAAACCTTCGGCACCAATTATATAACATCGATCCTCCACCGGGCAATTGATGATGAAAACGCGATTGCCGAACCCCCTCAACTCCATCTATACAAATTACCTTCAAAGAGCCATTAGTACGAGCTATCTGAGATCACCGTCCCTTTGACACCCCACCGGCACCGGACCACCTCTGTCTCCCGATTTGAGCTTCTCCTCCATCTGCCGACACTCCTTCCTCCTCCTCCAATAAGAAGCTTATCTGGTTCCCCTCTCTGTCGCCGGCAACTAGGTCTAGGCTTCCGGATCTCCTTGGCGTCAATGTCATCTTACCTTATTCTTACTGTTGTCGTCTCTCTTTCTTCCATGTCGTACTCTCTATGGAGGATTATGACTGCCTCCACGTGAGCCAGTATCGTGGTTGCCTCCGTGTAGGTCGGTGTTCTGACCGTCTGTTTATAGAACGGTGTCGTGACCGTCTTTACTTGGGTCGGTATTGTGATCGCTTTCATGTAGATCGAGGTATTGGGTCGGTATTGTGATCGCTTTCATGTAGATCGAGATATGCTCGTTCGTGCATATCTCTCCATAGCTCTCGCCCTCAACAACCAGTCTCCTCAATCTCGGACAATCCTGCTCCCCCCTTTCTAGTTGCTTTTAAAGTGTTCTCAAGATGCCATACGGGCGTCATCAAGGTGCGCTGGTCTTTAATTGTGCCCGCCTGCAACTACTAGCTCTGCCAGGCAAAGGGGATCTCTACACGACAATGTATATCCTTTAATATCGATGAGGACCCTGACCCTCAGAGGTTGTGGCCCAATAGGGGGTGGTGTCCCATTGGGCTTAGAAACGTGCGGGTCTCCTTAGCCTTTCTTCCTCGGTTTGGGACTCGTCACCAAATAAGTTAAGACAACCACTCGGTCAGGTATTTAGATCTTTGGTCTTGTGTAACTAATCTTATCTACTGTAGTCGTTTAGATTCTATCTGTAGTCGTTTAGATTCTATTTGTTGTAATAGAAGTTTGGTGTGTAGACTAAGGCGCTGGAACACTTGTGATGTACGGAGGTTTTTGGACTATTTCTAGGTTGTAAGGGAAATTTCCTATACTATTGTTCGATGTTTTCGGAAATGATTACATGAAGCATAACATTTAAAAAAAACGGGTTATTTCCACGCTGTGAGTTTTTATACAAAATTCCTTAAGGATTCTTGTCTGTTAACTAAATGTTGAATAAATCATTAATATTATTTTACTGAATTTACTAAATATTGAATTAAAACCGTAAATACTATTACTGAATATTAACTGATAAAATATTTTGTAAAAAAAACAATTAAATTAATGTACTTGTATTAAGTTAAGTTAAGTTAAGTTCTATGTTAGTGTACTTGTTTAAGTTAACGACTAAATCTTAAATTCTGCAACTTGAAATTGTATTGATCGCCGAACTAAAAACAGTTGAGTATACAACCCCATACAGACAACCCCAACCACACATCACTTGTCCCCGAGTATATTGATATGGGTCTGAATGGCTTGGCATGACTCTCACAACGCATACCAATTGACTTTGATTTCCAATTTCGGCCTCAGACATCCCCGACGTGTCATCTCGTTGCATGTCCCTGTATTCTTTGAAAAGATTGTTCCATTCTCGTTGAAATTGAATCACTTTTTCTGCCTTTTATGACTTTTCTTGATCTACATTTGCATTTGCTTGATCCATGGTCGTCATTACATTCGCATGATCGGTGAAGATTTTCCCTTTTTTCTTCGTGGACTTCTTATCCAACGGACGCTCTTGAGGTAGTGGGAGCCACGGTTATAACCTCCCTCGTTCGGATTTGTGTCGACCCAATCCGGTTGGGACTCATTACTGAGAGGTGTGGTATCATCATCGGGCGGAGTTTAAGGGTGTTGAGCTGTAATTCCCAACTCGATCCAACTATTGTCTCTTTCCCCCAGTCGTGCCTTCCCCCTCCAAGAATTTATCTTTCGAGTACAGAATTTTCCACCAATGTAAGTGCTCGAATTTCGACGGTTTTTCCTCCTTATGGAACGTTACCATAGCCATGCAGACATGGTCGTCGAGGATGTAACCACTTGTAAAAGCCAGCTTCACCTTCATTAGATGCTCGTGTAAATTCCGAGCTAGAGGAAAAGTTCTATATCAGAGTCATCTTGACCCAAAGTCTCCCTTTTTTCTTGGTGTTCTCCCTAAATGCTCGGTGTTCCCCCAAATACCTCGAGAAGGTCTTTGCCGAGAGACCAATATGCTTATCAAACACCACTAGCATTTTAAGGCCGATTCAGAAAAAGAGCGAAATGAACTACGGTCGTTCGCCCATCGTAAAGAAGATCTACCCCCTCAGTTGTCACTTGGATTAGCGGACAATCATCTCAAACATGTCGTTTGAGACTTTGTCTTGCCCTTTTCAATTTTCTATTTCTATTCATACCATATGCTCAAAAAAATCAAATACTAAGCTCCATGCGGGATCAATGTGATGCGTATCAATACTATATGACATAATTCAACATTAGTACCTTAAAATTTTCATATTTCATTTAGAGTATATTAAAAAATTTTGTATCACCTTTTTTTTATAAGCTAAAAATTTATTAAGCAAATGTTCTACAAGAAAGTAAAACAAAGCCGGAAAACGATTCATAAAAAGAACCGTTTTTCCGTACCAAAACAGCTACAAAGAGCAACAGAAAACCCAAGCAGGAAAACAAACGAAAAAATAATCAACTACTTCCTACTCGAATTCAAACAAATAAACCGGTTAGACACCGGAACCGGAATAAGAGCTTCTTCTATAGTCGGATCAGGGTAAACCACGTCCTCACTAATCTCAAAGTTTTCATCCTGCGGGACTCTACGTTCGAGGGCCAAAGAAGCAAGGTCTACCGTTTTTTTCCCAACTTTCTTGCTAAAACTCCAAGCACCCAAGCTATCCTTTTTAGCAATATCAACAGTGAAGCTCCCTGAAATGTCCTCTTTATCAGCAGAGGTCTTGGCTCTTGACTGATAAAAAACAACTAGAGGGACACTTCTCTTTGGTTGTACCTTTTTCGGACGTCCACGTCCCTTCTTTTGAGGTAAAACCTCAGGAATCGAAGATTTAGTCCAAAGGTCCTTCCAAGGGCTTCCTTGATCGACAACCGAGATGGCAACATCACGAGGTCCATCACCAAACTCCGCCACCACAGGAAGGTTGTGGCCAAACTGTACCTCAGCCCAACTTACAACCAAAGCATCTGCAATCGAATCAGCAACCCCCATGAATCTCTCTAGACTTACTCACCCTTTGATCTTCTCCACCATCAATTGAACCAGGATTAGATCGCGGTTTTTCAGAATCAAAAGACAAGGTCGGACAGTTGCAGGAGGGAGCAGTCCCACTCGAACCACAGCCAGCACCTTGAATCCCATCCACTTGCACCACACCACGAGGGTCAGCACGAGGGAACCGAGCTTCGAAAGCTCTGATTTCAAGGTGGTGCATTCCGGGACGAGCCAAAGCGACGAAAAGAATAAGACCTTTCAATGTCAATCCGTTTAATTTCGAAACAACCTGAGAAGCCTCACCCACCGTCGAGAAGGAGATGAAACCGAAGAACCTCCCTCCCTTGTTTGAGCGCTTCAAAACAGAGCATCTTCGGACGGACCCAAAAGCACTGAAGACGTTGCTTACCCATTCCTTCGTGGATCCGTAAGGAAGATTACAAACAAAAACATCGACGGAGCTCCCTATTCCGACGTTCTCCGAAGCATATTCCTTA